>OW285240.1:10180532-10676720 GCA_935421215.2 Melolontha melolontha | reverse complement strand
CTACATTCGAAAATTTCCCCCTCCACTTTTCGATGAAGAACTGAAGAATTTGGGAATTTTCCCGGTGTTCAAGGCCACACCTAATATCTAAAATGTCAACTTGACCTTGATTAACATATGCAAATTTATAATGCAAATTTGTACATGTATTATGTAATAGGTCAAGAATGACGTCAATGGAAATTTCTAAAATGTAAATTTACATAATTAATTGAAACTTGACCTTTTGCAAAAAATGCGACGGAATTTTTGATTAACATATGCAAATTTATAATGTAAATTTGTACGTATTATGTAATAGGTCAAAATTGACGTCAATGGAAATTTGTAAAATGTTAATTTACATAATTAATTGCCACTATTTTCATATAAATACGAGTTAGTTTTACTGGGATAGACATTACAAGATATACAATGGTAAGTAAACATCTATATTATTAATATTATTACTATATTTATATTTGTTTTTTCTTGTATTTGTTTATTTAATTATTTATAATTCACTGTTATATATTTCTTATATCTGAATAAAATTTGAAATGTAGCATTTTCAAAATTAATGTATTACATTTATAATGCATTAATTTTGAAAATATTTTATTTCTTTTGTGTTCTAAAAGTAGGAAAGTAATTACTTCTTTCATGTATCCTGAAAAGTAATAAAATTATAATTCAATATTTGAAATTGAAAGTTTAGTATCAGTATTTAAATAATTCGAATTAATTTGATTCCTTCCCTCATTTTTATTATTCTTTAGGAAACACCAACCTCGTCACAACCAACTTCACAGCAACAGGTGTTTCCCCCTGATACTGACAACCCTAACCCTGAAAGCCTCATAAATATTTCCAATATTAATATTTCCAATCAAGGACCTTTTATGCAAGGACTAGAGCAACTGGTATTTCCAGAAATAGATGATGAAATACTGTCGGCGGCGGCAGATAGAGCGGTATCTACCGTTGCCCCTGCTAATGTAGTCGGAACAATTACGAGGGCAGCTGTAATGAGAACTGCTAGCGTATTTGTTCCTACTATGACAGAGACAGAATTTCCGACGGTGTTGTCTCAAGTTGCTACTATTGCACCGCTGGGCACCGCTGAAATGAGTAGAGCAACTGCTGAAATGAAAAGACAATTCGATTACGAACAGTACCAACGACAATTCGATTACGAACAGTACCAACAACAACGACAACGAGAACAACAACGACGACGAGAACAACGAAAATTAGAACAAAAACAACGACGAGAACAACAACGAGAACAAAAACGACGACAACAGACAAATACACAGACGCGACGAGAACAAAAACGACAACAACTGACAAATATACAGACGCAAACAGTTGCTTGGACGCATGCAATTGCTTCTACACCCATTTCTAGTGTGAGAGAGAGTAGTAGTACTCTCAAGAGACTACTTCTGGGTAGACAGGTACACTCTGGTACTGTAATAGTGTCAGCTGCTGCAGTACCACCACCAGTGGACCTATCACCTATATAAAAACCAGTAGTGGCACATGAGTCATCATCGGTTATATTTCTATCTGCACATTCACCTGGCAATCCACCGCTTCAACCTGATCCCTCTCGAGATCATCCTCCCTCTCGAGATCATCCTCAATCAGATCCTCAACCAGATCCTTCTCGAGATCCTCGAGATCAAAATTCACCGCTGCCCCATCGTTCGCCTTTGATTACCCCTTCGCCTATCCCTTCGCCTTTTATTACCCCCTACCAAAGACAAAAACAAGCCTCCGAACCTAGATCAAATGGAGAACCTCAACCACTTCCTTTAGAAACTCAACTACATCCACCTTCATTAGAACAAGAATGTCATCCACCTCAATATCAACCATTTGAACCAGAATATCAAGCACCTCAAACACAACCGCCCTTATCAGAACCTCAACCCTTTCCATCACATCAACGTCAACCACGCAACACTCTCGCTGCGGATTTTAAAGAACTTTCTGACAAAGTTATGTCGCACCTTGAGAGAAATTCGTCAGTTAGAGATGCCTCCCTTGTCCATATGAATGAGCAGGTATCCGGTTGGATCGAAGACCTCGACCTGTATCTTCAACTCCATAATGGTGCCATTAATACGAACATTCCAGATGTTCATATTAATGAGAAAGTTCAATCTTACCGGAGGAAGAAAAATCGATTCGGACAAATCAAAGCTTTGATAGTTGAACATATCAATAGTAATGATGATGACAGTGATGATGGATAATTTATTATGCTTTTAAACTTTGCACTACAGATTGATTTATTGGTACTTTAAACTAATTACATGCTTTTAAATTTTGCACTGCAGACTTTGATTTATTGATATGTTCAATAACGAAGTTAGACCCTCGTACGTAGACATAGACCGTAATAGTATGATTTGGGAATAATGATTTGGAAATATTTACAGTAATATTTGTAGTAATATTTACAGTAAATATAACTGGCCATCCTTCCACCTTACAATAGTAATATTTATAGTAAATTTAACTGTCAACATCCTTACAGTCATCCTTACAGTTAATATATCACTGTATATTACTGTAAGGATAACTGTCTAACTGTCAATATCCTGGGGTGACATCTGGTAAGGAAGTATGGATTTGGGAATATTTACATTATCTTTTCCATGGGGTGATATTCGTCAGAAAAAATAGCGTTAATATGTTTGTTGATTTTAACCTTTTTCATGGAGCTCAATATAAAGATATTACATTTACAGGAATTCCAGCTAAATACTTCCGCACCTACTAAAGTGCTGGTGACGGTGACATCGACACCAGGCCGCCGTTCACCGATACTCAATGTATCAGTATCGGCAGCGATGCCATCAACACCAGCACCACCAACACCTACAACACCAGCACCTACAACACCAGCACCTACAACACCACCGCCGACACCACAGCCGCAAACATCAACACCGCGGCCGCAAGCATCATCACTGAAGCCGCCGCCGTATTCAGAGATAGCGGATGACTCTTGGGGATCATCAAATGATGATATGATGATGAAGAAATAATTCACACACCTGCCCAACCGGTGCCAAAACCGGTGGTGATGGCCCCACAGAAGGTCGTCAGAGAACTGCTGAAGAGGTATGAAAATAATAAACAAAATTAATAATATTAATTTTGTTTATTATTATTTTCATATCTTTTCAACAATTTCCTATCTCTTCAACAATTTCCTATCTCTTCAACAATTTCCTCTTCAATAATTTCTTCAAACTTTTGTGCTTCACCATTTCCAACGTTTGTTCTTCACCATTTCCAACATTTGTACTTCACCATTTTCAACACGTCCACCTTCACCATTTCCATCAGGATATGACCCACCATTTCCATCAGGAATATTACCGATGCCAAAGCTTGTGTACAGCTAGTAACTTGAATAATAAAGCAAATATTGCACAAATTTGAAATAAAATAATAAATTTAATGTCTTTTAATATGTAAAAATATAATGAAATGTAAATAATGTAAATAAATATAATAAAATTTAATGTCATTTAAGATGTAGAAATTTGCTTTTTCAATTAATAAGAAGCGTCTAAAGCTAATATGGTTCAGTATACATCGTGAATTCATGAAGTGCAGTATGCAGCTAGAAGCACAACCATTATCATTACCTTTATACAACTACGATTCCGTATTTAATGAGAAGAATTTTAACCGACACAGCAATCTATTTGGTGGTACTTGTAAGAGAGCACTAATAGTGGGTCCTTCAGGATGTGGCAAAACGAATGCCCTCCTTACTTTATTATTACATCCTAATGGGTTGCGCTTCAAAAATATTTACATCTGCTGTGGATCTCTTCATCAACAGAAATATGAATATCTTAAACATGTAATGGAAACTATTCCAGAGATAGGTTATTTTGAATATACGGATCCGATTGATATGATAACACCGGACCAAGTTGCCGACTATTCAGTCGTTATATTTGACGATATACCCACTATTAATTTGAATATTGTCAAGCAGTTCTTCTCTTTCGGTAGGCATCGGAATTTAGATTGTTTTTATTTAACTCAAACATATAGTGCTGTTCCTAAACAATTGTTGAGGGATAATACAAACCTTTTAATTTTATTTCAACAAGATGGTACTAATTTGAAACATATATTTAACGATCACATCCATGACTTAAGTTTTGAACAGTTTTTAAACGTATGCAGAATGTGTTGGAAGAAATCATTTGGTCTATTATTTATCGATACTGACTGTAAGTATAATGAAGGAAGATACCGTTTAGGTTTTGATACTTATATACATTTACAATAAGTTCCTCTAAAAACACCATTAAAAGGATCCTACTTTAGGAAATCTACATCAATATTTAAGTATTCGTTAAATAGTAAAGAGACATGGATGATAAAATGGATGATAAATTAATAAATAATTTAGTAAAAGCTCGCACAGTTTTAAAAGAAAAATTGAGAACACTAAGGGCTAATATCGCGAAGTCTCAAAGAGATATTGATATACAGTATGCACCTATATCCAAACCTTTGCAAGAAATTGCCGTGAAATTAGGTAGTACCATTCCGAAGCAAAGTAGAACCCCCCCACTCGAAGGACGCTATGGAGGATACACCAGACACATGGTCTGAAATTTTTCCAGAAAAATCCTATGCAGCAGTACAAGGAACGTCTATTATACGGCAAGGGACACCTTCACGAAAACATGTGTCCTGGTTTAGCCCATACACTCATTCTTCCCCGACCAAGCGCAAATTGGAAGGAGTTGGTACTACACCTCGAACATCTAAAGTTCTAGCAACACTGGACTCTAAACCAGATGCCCCAACACCTAAGATGTCAACGTCATTCACACAACCTACATTCTTAGAAGATGAATACATAGGTCACCTGTTGCCAGAAACGCCAGAAGGAAGGGAAGAAGATGGAAGTAAAGAAGACGAAACAGATACAAGTGGAAGTATGGATTTAGATAAATCAATGGCACATGCCGTATCACTATTGAGTACGCGTCCAGCTAAGTTGATAATTGCTAACAAATCGTTGAATAAAACCCTTCTAGAAACGGATGAAGTTAAAGAATCATTGAGAGATTATGATCGTACTATACGGCCATATCTTATCGGTTTAATGACCGATGAAAACGATGAATTTGATGAAAAATATGGTGTTCACGAAGTCGGTGGGGATTTAAAAATTGGAAACGCTGATGTTAGATTTGATGGACCCAACATTATCATCGGTCAATTCACTTATAAGGCAACAAAAGGTTTACTAGAATTGATTTTCAAGAAGAAACCAGGGAAATTTTTATATGCTGATGCAAAGAATTATAAATTTATTCTCAGTGATACAAACTCTCATCGAGTTGATTACGATCCTGATAGGAAGTTTGCAGCCAGTAAAGGTTTTAAATACAAATCAATTATAAAACCTATTATACAAGGGAAGAAACCTGAAATTTGGTGGAGTCGAACTTGGAAGACTGGCTTAGGTTTGTCAAATAAGGAATCCATGCAAAAGATGGTTGTACCTAAAAGTAAAATTGAATATAAGTACTGGGACGATGTGAATGAACTGTGTGATAGATTGAGGCTACTAGTAGCATCGAAGGATGCCGGTCACTCAGGGCACCAGAACGAGATATTGTCAATAATAGAGGAGTTGAAAGAGTCAAAAATTATAAAATAGTCTCTCTGTATACTCTGTAAATTCTTGGTTGTATGACAGTTTATATTTCGACACCAATGATAGGTAACGATGACAATAGATAAATTTGGAAGACACATAAACAAGCATGTCCTTAAGAGACATTTAATGGATGTAGACGTAGTCTCAGACTTTCTCAAACATCCTAAATTTCAAGAAGTACTACAAATGCATAGAAAAAATATTCCTTCTCCCAGTGCAACAGCAACTTCGAACTATATTATTCCAATATATAGTGACGGTTCCATTGACCTCATGGGTTATTATGTAAGTACGTCATTAGCGAAACATACTTATTTATATAAGAATAAATTATATCGTGGGAAGGTTATAAATGTACACTATTCTAACGAGAAATTAACAACACTGCAAATTGATAAGGAACTATTTAATTCCAAGAGACCGATAGAATTGACAGAAGGAACAACGTTTAGGTTGATATACGTTGGTACCAAACCTACGCCACCAAAAACAGAAGCAGTATTTGCGGAAATAGTCATCGAAGGAAATGTCGTCAATTAGGAGGGATGTTGTAAATGAAATACATAGACCAGCTCGGAGGAGGTTTACTCGACGTCGGATCATCATAAAAGGATTGCGGGACTTATTTCGAATCGATCTGGTTGAAATGATACCGTACGCAAAAGAAAACGACAATTTCAAATACATTTTCGTATGTATAAACACATTTTCGAAATTCGCCTGGGCAATTCCAATAAAAAATAAGACAGCGATTGAAGTAATGAACACCATGAAATCCATACTCTCAACTGGGAAAAAAAATATTCCGAAGAATGTTCAAAGCGACCAAGGAAAGGAATTTTTCAATTCTCATTTCAAGAAGCTTATGGATCAGTATAATATTAATCACTACACTACCAATTCCAATCTAAAAAGTTCCATTGTCGAACGTTTTAATAGAACCCTAAAAAATAAGATGTGGAAGGAATTCAGCTTCAATGGGAATTATCGTTGGATAGATATGTTGCAAGGACTAGTCAAAGATTATAATAATACCGTACATCGAACAACAAGGCACAAACCTGTAGCAGTTAATCAAAGAAATGTTAGAAGTATTTTGAATACAGTTTATAGTAATATTAAAGTAGGTGATCAAAGAATTTCAAATTTTAAGGTGGGAGACTTCGTTCGTATCAGTAAATACAGGCACGTGTTTTCTAAAATGTATACGCCAAACTGGTCGAATGAGATATTCACAGTAAGAAAAGTTCAAAATACCTTCCCCAGTACCTATCTACTACAAGATTCGCAAAAACAGAATATTTTAGGGGGGTTTTACGAATCAGAGTTGCTGAAAGTGAAGCATCCGGACGTATATCTTGTTGAAAAAATTATACGACGACAGAAGGGTAAAGTTCTCGTAAAGTGGCTTGGCATGCCTTCATCACACAACTCTTGGATTTCTAAGGATAATGTGTTGTAGAGGTTTAGCTGATCATATAATTTAAAATAAAAAGTACTAAATAAGTTTGAAATGTTTTTTATTTTATAAATAATTAATACAAACAAGTAGAATTAACTAATATCAAGTTGGATTAAACAACTTACAATTATTTATAAGACACATTTACAAAAGATGCACATAATTTATATCATTGCTAAAATACATTATTGACTAATACATTTACAAAAAATTAGATATCTATGTCAGAGCATTTAGTTCTAAAAGAATATTTTGTAAGTTTTCTTCCCGTGTAATGCCTTCTATTTTATAATGACCCCACGCCAAATTATTGCTTTTATCAGGGAGAATATATCGTTTATCATCTTTAAATGAGAGAGCAACTTTATTCCTCAATTCCGTGTATATTGTGTGTAATTCAGAACGGAATATGTACATTTTCCTCATTATATTTCCATCATTTTCCACCACAGTTTTATAATCAGTTACTGATAAATTTTTATCAATAACGTATTTCTTCACTCCCTTTGCAGTTTTTACAGTTTTATCAAGTAGTTTTAGACAATAAGCTTTAGCACCTGTTCCATAAAAATACTCAATAATTTTTCCAGCATATTCATCCTTCATTTTTCCCAACCTGGGTGAAGTGGGAGGTATTCCATGAATATTATCGACAGTAAAATTCGATGTATCAAACATATGTAAATGTTCTTTTATATCATTATATACATTATAATTTTGCACACTTATAATCAATGAATCTGTATCTGTATACAATAATGAAACGTCTGTATCATACAAAGGTTTTAAGAAACCATAGAAAAAACTATACATTACCCTCTTAGCTAGTTCCAAAATTGTGAATCCCACATATATAGGTTTTACGTAATCTACACGTACCTTTGTTAATTCGATGGCTGTAAGAGTCACAAAAGATTTTACAAGATTTAAAATTTGGTTTTGCTATATACGCCTCAGCGCCAAGCCTTTTATGAATAGTTTCCCAATGTGAAACCAATTTTATATTTACTCGACTTTCTACATTTTCCATCGTCTTTCCAAATATACTATTCACCATTAATTTATAAAACTGTTTAAAAAACTCGTTGGTGGATTCATTTCGTTTTTTTTTGTATTGAAATCAATATATTTCTTTAACCAAGTACTTTGTTTAAATCTAATTCCTCGACGTATTCCTCGTAATATCAAACCATTATTAAGACATTGTTTCAAAGTTAAGTAATGTATGACGTAATTTGATTTATCGACAAGATATGGAATCAATTTCCCATACTTTGAATTAGGTGGAATAACATGTTCGGGGCAAAAAGGAAAGTCATTGTGCTGTTCGTGAAGATTTGCAGGATATTCTAAATCTACTTCGAAAACATAACCATAATCTCCATCGTCTTCTAAGGCTTGTATATCCATCGTCGGTAGTTCTTCATTTGTTAACCATTGAAAATCACTAACTGGTAAACTGAATGACATAGCATAACCATATAAATTCGTTGCATCTAAATATAGAATATATTTTTTCGCTTCGGATGAATCAAAATCCGGTAAGAATTCGTTGTTAGCTTTTTCCATTCTTTTGCAACACATGCTCACACCTCCACGTATACCGCTTTTAAAAAAGTGAAACATATCTGCATCTGTTAATAGTTCCAAACTAATACCCGTCATACGCAGCATAGCATCCCAGCTTAATCCTGGAGAAGTAAAATAATGTGCAGGATCTAATTTGTAATTGTGCAGGCAAATGTTTCGAAAATTTTCAAATACTCTGCTAGTAATAATACATCTGATTGTATATATATATATATATATATATATATATATATATATATATATATATATATATATATATCACTATATTGTCCTAGTGTTTTACAATCGAATAAATTCCAAACCCTTTGAGCTCTGCAATAGTCTTCATCACTTATGTCACTATCTGATAGTATATCATAAAAGCACTCTTTGTTGGGTAATTCCGATAATGAAAGAGTTTCATAAGACGTAACATAGTTATATGGGAATACACCCTTCTGTCGGATTAATTCAAATTTTTCACCCATATAATATCTTCTAATTTCCTCACATTGTTCATTGTCGAAATAAGATGATAATTTCGTCAAAGAGGAATTCATAAATCGAAATGAGTCTATAAATCTCAACTTGTAGAACACGTTTCTTTTCTTACCATTACAATCTATTATATCTCCCACGTGAACTTTTTTGGAAAATGAAATATATTTCTCTTTATTTTGTGCAATAACATCTACATCCTCCTTTTCCAGTGCCAGCACTTTTACAAACAAATGTGTATCATAATTTGACAAATTATGAAAGATAATAGGTATATATCGGGGCTCTTTATAATTTATATTACATACCATATGTGCTGCACCCCGATAAAATCCTGTCATATGATCATGGTCACGAACATTTTCTTCAGGGACTGCTATTGCTTTTTCACAAATATGACACACTGTCTCTTGCTCATATTTATCACGCTCCTCATCAGTTAAAGGTTTCATTTCTACCTCTTTACTTAAATAATTTTTATATAAAAAAGTAACATCAGTTTCTAGCTCTCTAATAAAAGATGTGACTGCATTTTGTCCACGATATAAACGCAATTTACTCAGATTATCATCAAAACTACATTTCACATAATAGGCAAAAGAATATGGTTCATGTTCGAAACATTTCACAGTAAATGGTTTGGAAGGATCCGGTTCTGACGTATCAATAGGTTTTAATATTGCTTCGAAATCAGCATAAACCACAAAAGGAACTCTTAATTGTCGTTCAAATTTATCAAATTTTAATACATATTCTGGTAGTTCCTCTCCGTACTTATTGATTTTTAATTCTGTGGCGGGAAACACTGCCTTCACCTGCTTACAATCTTCATTTTCATGTCTTCGTAATTTATCTTCACATGTGAAGAAAATTAAACACCCTTCACATATGTATTTTTGATGTCCTGATAAAGATTTCTGTGACGAAACTAGTCGCGACAAATTCTTTATCCAACAGTAATGTGAATTTACATTTTCTGAGGTAACAAGTAATAAATTAATATGAGCTATTCTTCTCCGCTTCGTAAAATATAATGGGCCCACTACTTTTTGAGCTCTCACATTATTCTGAAAACATTCTTCTATACCATATACATTAATGGATATATTATTTTGCTCTTCAAACTTATGGATATCTTTTAAATTTACAGGGAAATGTATATCAGTAAAATCTGCAACTGTACTATAATGTGGATACGATGAAACTCTTTGCGGGAGTCCTACTGGTTCCCTTAAAGCAGAAGTATCGACCCAAGCGAAACATTTGTTGTCAGAATTTTGAACATTTATTATAGCCTTCTTTTTCTTTATTGATGGTGGTAAGTCCATATAAGTGGAACCTCCCAATGGACTAAACTTATTCATATTTACTTCCAAATATAAAACGTTGCTCAATGTCCACCCTGAAATATAATAAAAATAGTAATTTATAACACTGTGAGGAATTAACAATAATCCTATTTTACCTGAATCGCGCTCCTGAAATTCACTCATTTTATTCTTAATCTCATCAATAAAATCTGCGTATAGCTCATATAAATTACTTCCATGGGTTATGACTTTATTTCGGGTATTAAACGATTTTATTTCCACATTTTCCTTCGTCAATAAATAATATAAACCATACAATTCCAAATTCACTTTCATAGAAGTATGTATACTTAGAACACTATCCATAAGTGCTATCACTTTCTCCCTAATATTATTTGCAAATTCTTCCACATCAACGTATATGCGAGACGAATCACATACTTGATAACTTACTATTCTATCCCCGAACGTGCCAACACTCTTCTTTACACCATTATCGATTATTACGAACGCTTTAGTACGGTGTAAAGTACTGCGGATATGTGCAGTATAACAATTTGTTTCTACATATACATCACAGATATCACATTTCATTAATTCCACTTCGTTATCGCTAAATTTCATTCTCTTCCCTTTACAAGAAGTTAACATGTGGCGACTTCTGTTATCTCCTCGAGTAAACGTCTCCCCACAGTATTCACATTCAAACATATTGACTTATTATTTTCCAAATATGCACTGAATAGAAACAACACCTCCACTGTACCGGCTCAACTGTTGCTGGAATGGAACGACCATCACCATATATACACCTCGTCGAAGGTCATGCTTAATATTATACTATTTTATGTGTGAAAACATTTCAAACTTATAAATTACATTGACTTAGCGCCATCCTGAGGTTTTCACCAGAACCCCCGAAGCCGTCACCTCCGCTTCAGCCTGCGTGAGTGAAAATGACATTAGGAAATGGTTTGTACAAATTAACAATTATTTACTGGAAAAAGGATTTGCTGAAGTGGTGAAGGACTCTTCTCGAGTATACAATGGAGATGAAACTAACTTTCAATTATGTCCAAAAAATAAAAAGGTATTAGCACCAAAAAGCGCAAAAAATGTTTATGAAGTAGAATTTGGTCAGGCAAAGATTCTTTAACCGTTATGTTTACGTTCAGCGCTGCAGGAATTGTTACACTTCCATTTGTAATATATCCTTACAAAAGAATGTCTAAAGAAACTATTAAATATGTTCCAAATGGTTAGGGTGTAGGCCGTAGTGACAGTGGATGGATGGAAAAGGAGATCTTTTATGAGTATATTGGCAATGTTCTATACCCCAGCTTAAAAAAGTCGAATGTAAAATTTCCAATAATCTTATTTGTGGATGGACACCGATCCCACATGGATATTAGATTAAGTGATTTGTGCACAAAATTAGGAATTACACTGATTGCCCTCTCCCTAATACGAAGAGAGTATTGTAGCCAGCTGATTTTTCGGCTTTTAAACCATAAAAAACGTGATGCAAACAGGGTCTAATAGAATGGAAGAAAGAAAACCCTGATAAGAAGGTTACAAAGGAAACATTTGCTTCTCTATTAGAATCTGTTATAGGCAAGTCGTATAATGCTCAAATAGTTAAAAATAGATTTAGAGTATGCGGATTGTATCCGTCTGTACGCCTGTCTGTACGCCTGTCTGTACGCCTGTCTGTACGCCTGTCTGTACCCCTGTCTGTACGCCTGTCTGTACGCCTGTCTGTACGCCTGTCTGTACGCCTGTCTGTACGCCTGTCTGTACGCCTGTCTGTACGCCTGTCTGTACGCCTGTCTGTACGCCTGTCTGTACGCCTGTCTGTACGCCTGTCTGTACGCCTGTCTGTACGCCGGTCTGTACGCCTTTCTATACGCCGGTCTGTACGCCTGTCTGTACGCCTGTCTGTACGCCTGTCTGTACGCCTGTCTGTACGCCTGTCTGTACGCCTGTCTGTACGCCTGTCTGTACGCCTGTCTGTACGCCGGTCTGTACGCCGGTCTGTACGCCGGTCTGTACGCCGGTCTGTACGCCGGTCTGTACGCCAGTCTGTACGCCAGTCTGTACGCCAGTCTGTACGCCAGTCTGTACGCCTGTCGGTACGCCTGTCTGTACGCCTGTCTGTACGCCTGTCTGTACGCCTGTCTGTACGCCTGTCTGTACGCCTGTCTGTACGCCTGTCTGTACGCCTGTCTGTACGCCTGTCTGTACGCCTGTCTGTACGCCTGTCTGTACGCCTGTCTGTACGCCTGTCTGTACGCCTGTCTGTACGCCTGTCTGTACGCCTGTCTGTACGCCTGTCTGTACGCCTGTCTGTACGCCTGTCTGTACGCCTGTCTGTACGCCTGTCTGTACGCCTGTCTGTACGCCTGTCTGTACGCCTGTCTGTACGCCTGTCTGTACGCCTGTCTGTACGCCTGTCTGTACGCCAGTCTGTACGCCTGTCTGTACGCCAGTCTGTACGCCAGTCTGTACGCCTGTCTGTACGCCTGTCTGTACGCCTGTCTGTACGCCTGTCTGTACGCCTGTCTGTACGCCTGTCTGTACGCCTGTCTGTACGCCTGTCTGTACGCCTGCCTGTACGCCTGCCTGTACGCCTGTCTGTAGGCCTGTCTGTAGACCTGTCTGTACGCCTGTCTGTACGCCGGTCTGTACGCCTGTCTGTACGCCTGTCTGTACGCCTGTCTGTACGCCTGTCTGTACGCCTGTCTGTACGCCTGTCTGTACGCCTGTCTGTACGCCGGTCTGTACGCCGGTCTGTACGCCTGTCTGTACGCCTGTCTGTACGCCTGTCTGTACGCCTGTCTGTACGCCTGTCTGTACGCCTGTCTGTACGCCGGTCTGTACGCCGGTCTGTACGCCTGTCTGTACGCCTGTCTGTACGCCTGTCTGTACGCCTGTCTGTACGCCTGTCTGTACGCCTGTCTGTACGCCTGTCTGTACGCCTGTCTGTACGCCTGTCTGTACGCCTGTCTGTACGCCTGTCTGTACGCCTGTCTGTACGCCGGTCTGTACGCCGGTCTGTACGCCGGTCTGTACGCCTGTCTGTACGCCTGTCTGTACGCCGGTCTGTACGCCGGTCTGTACGCCGGTCTGTACGCCGGTCAGTACGCCGGTCTGTACGCCGGTCTGTACGCCTGTCTGTACGCCTGTCTGTACGCCAGTCTGTACGCCAGTCTGTACGCCTGTCTGTACGCCTGTCTGTACACCTGTCTGTACGCCTGTCTGTACGCCTGCCTGTACGCCTGCCTGTACGCCTGTCTGTAGGCCTGTCTGTAGGCCTGTCTGTACGCCTGTCTGTACGCCTGTCTGTACGCCTGTCTGTACGCCTGTCTGTACACCTGTCTGTACGCCTGTCTGTACGCCTGTCTGTACGCCGGTCTGTACGCCGGTCTGTACGCCTGTCTGTACGCCTGTCTGTACGCCTGTCTGTGCGCCTGTCTGTACGCCTGTCTGTACGCCTGTCTGTACGCCTGTCTGTACGCCGGTCTGTACGCCGGTCTGTACGCCTGTCTGTACGCCTGTCTGTACGCCTGTCTGTACGCCTGTCTGTACGCCTGTCTGTACGCCTGTCTGTACGCCTGTCTCTACGCCTGTCTGTGCGCCTGTCTGTACGCCTGTCTGTACGCCTGTCTATACGCCGGTCTGTACGCCGGTCTGTACGCCGGTCTGTACGCCTGTCTGTACGCCTGTCTGTACGCCTGTCTGTACGCCTGTCTGTACGCCTGTCTGTACGCCTGTCTGTACGCCTGTCTGTACGCCTGTCTGTACGCCTGTCTGTACGCCTGTCTGTACGCCTACAGACAGGCGTACAGACAGGCGTCTGACCCTTGGCTAACTCATATCTTGAGTTAGCCAAGGGTCAGATGTTGAGAATTCTCTCGCAAAAGAAAATGAGTTTTTCAGCTCCAAGAGTTGACACCAGCGAATCTTATAATGCACAAGAAGTTTCTCCACTTCAGGAACAACCCTCCAGAAGTTCACGGTGGAAAACCCCCAAAGACACCAGCAAAAAATATTACGAGAGCAAGGAAAGAGAAGGTTATAAAATACCATCACCATTTAAAAAATGTTTAATATTTCCTATTTCTAATCCTTCTGAAATGAAAACTCCAAAGCGCAAGAGAAAAATATTTCCTGTTTTTTACGTGTTACTAAAATGCTCCCAATACGTAGGTTACGTTCGATAATTCACTAGAAGTAATGTTAGGATGTTCTACAATCTCATGGACTACACTAATTTTACTATATTTCATCTTAAGGAAATACTATCCATCTTCATTGAATTTGTTAAAAATATTGAAAATGTCTTCACACAAGGTATACGCCTGTTGAGATAATTAACTGTTTTAAATAAATTATGTATTTTTCAATAAAATGTATTTAAGATTTAAGTATGAATGAAAAACAGAAATATTTGACAATTGGAAAAATGCCACTGGTGTGTAAAACTGGTTGCCTATTATGCCACCATACACTTTAGCCTGTGTGTAAGGGTAAATGAAAAAAAGTCAATGTATTATAACGAGCCATCGAAAAAATTCATAATTGGAGTAGACTGTGAAATTGGGTTGGTACTTTAGCCACTTCCACATTTATTATTTGACATTGAAACTATAAGTTTGTGTCAAATTTTTCAAAACTCTTATTAAGAAAATTGTGTTTAGATGTAAATGGACGACATTTTCAACAACTTCTGTAGCTATATGTAAATTTTGATTATGATTTCGATATTAAATAAATTATTTGTTTTCTTTTTTATTGTAGTATCATTTCAATGCCATAACCTTTTTTTACAATGAAACCAAATAACTGTCAAGCATCAAGTAATGTGTCATTATGTGGAAGTGGCTAAAGTACCAACCCAATTTCACAATCTACTCCAATTATGAATTTTTTCGATGGATCGTTATATTTATTGACAACAATTTAAAATGACAAATTATATATTTACACAATTAAAATCGTAAAACAACATTGAACAATATCTGAAACTACTTTGTGCATTTATACAAAAGTTTCACACTTCAAGACATTTAAATAATTTAATTTTCTATTTTATTAAGCAGCGCCATCTTACAGGTAATTGCCACGCTATTAACACTTTTTAAATCAAGCATGTCAGTTGTAATTTTATAAAGAACAAAAAAACATATACAGTTTAGCTGACATAAATCTAGTGTAAACCATTTTTGAATTTTTGTTTTGCTGTAATTCATTCTTGTAACGTCAAAATGACATTTGTCACTTTTTGATATCCCAAATGGCAAGAAAACTGACTCCGGCAGACAAAGTACAAATTTTGTTAAATTTAGAAAGTTATTACAAATGAAACAGACAAGTAAAAATACACATCTGTAACTGTAAACATGGACAACACACCTCGTATTTTCCAGCTTTTTACTTCAGCTTAAGACATATGTTTCTGCTATTACTATTAAGCGTCGTCAGTTAAGCTAGTGAAGTAATTTAAAAGATCCATAGATCCTCTTCTGTTTGCAGAGTTCCTGGAGCCTGCTCCTTTACCTCTTCCGTCTTCAATGATGTTCGTCCTGGTTCGAACAAACTTTGCTTCTTTCTTCGTTGTTGTTGATTCCCACTACGGTCGGTGGATTACGTCTTCTTGCTTCAAGACGAATAGTATAACAAACAGTTAACCCTGTAGAAATAATTAAAAAAAAGAGAATTAAATAAATATAAATATTCAAGTAAGTCGAATCTTCAGTTGAGTATCATCCTCGGTCTCCTGTATTGCCATGGGATCCCGGGGTCGTAGTCGGCGGCTTCTGCGATGCAGTACTCTCGCGAATGTTTTCTCGAAGTTCTTCTTGATTTCCTCCTGGATTGTCACCATGTTGGTGTCGCGGTGGAGGGTGGTGTTCCTCACGAACCATGGAGCATCGAGAGCCATCCGAAGCACCCGGTTCTGCACGACTTGCAACTTCTTCATGTGGCAGTTCGCAGCGGTCGCCCAAGCGACAGAAGCGTACAGCACCGACGGTCTGATCACGGTCTTGTAGAGCTTGTCTTGCAAGCAGGATCAAGCTTACTTCGCCGGTTCAACATTGCGTAGAACGCCACAAGCATCTGCTTCGAGCGATCCACTGCGGACGTCACATGCGAGCCAAACGTCAGCCGAGTGTCCAGAATAACCCCTAAGTACGTGACCTCGGTCCGCCATGGAATCTCGTCCCCGTCCATGGTTAGCGCTCTCGCCCGTCTCTCACTCGCTTTCCTAAGTCCACTCCGCGAGAAAAGTACGG
Source organism: Melolontha melolontha (assembly GCA_935421215.2). Classification (NCBI taxonomy): domain Eukaryota; kingdom Metazoa; phylum Arthropoda; class Insecta; order Coleoptera; family Scarabaeidae; genus Melolontha; species Melolontha melolontha. The sequence goes on along the minus strand of OW285240.1, from coordinate 10,659,887 downwards.
CCGTACTTTTATCGGGCTGGATTCGAAGCCTCCATTTGCTGTACCAGTCTTCCAGTTGATCCAAAGATTCTTGAAGTCGGGCTTCAACAATCCTGGCGCTTCTGGAGCGGGTGAAGATGCACACGTCGTCCGCGTACATCGCTATGTTGACTCTCGGTACTGTCGGAATGTCACTGGCGTAGATCGTGAAGAGAAGTGATGAGAGCGCCGAGCCCTGCGGTACCCCTGCTGTCGCTAACCTGAAATCAAAACGATGGCCGTTAGTAAAACTCTGAATGTTCGTTTGAATAGGAACGTCCTGAGTTTGTGTTCCTGGAGTGCCATGACGTGTGTTTGGCGTTCAGGTCTCCAGCCAGGATTGTCGGTGACCTGTCCAGAAATATTTCTGACAAGTCGGCCTCCAGAAGTGTTCGTCCAGGCGGGTTGTAAGCCGACAGGAATCGAATGGGCCCCGTTACTGTCTGGATCGTGACGCTGGTCACCTTCACACGTTGTAGGTTCGGAGTAACGTTGACATGATGTTCGATCGATCGTTTGACAAAGATCGCCGTGCCTTCTCCTCGGCCTCTCAAGCGATCCGTCCTGTACGCAACGTAGTTTGGCAGCGTCATCCTGTCTGCCAGACGGAGATGGGTTTCATTAACGAACATTACGTCCAGGTGGTGCCGCTCAACGAACTCCATCAATTCCTCTCTTCTTGCCTTTACTCCGTTAGCGTTCCAGAACGCAGATCTCAGAGATTCCGGGCGCCTTCTAAGTTCTGAAGTTGATGACACCAAAAAGTTCTTGCAAGTTACCGGCTAGCACCATGCCGGCTTCTCCTAGCGATTTGCATTTCGCTAAGACAGGAAGTAATCTTGTCACCAGTTCCAATAACTTGGCCCAGTTGACCTTGGCGATCCAAGCGGAGATGCTATCAACGCCGATGCTGGCTGCTGGCTCTATGGAGCGGATTTCGGTTGTGGTGGTGGTGGTGGTTTCCGCAGGTGGAGCTGGCTGCGTTTTCGTCGGTTTGGGTGGGGCCTGGGCGGGGGCGACAGGCTTCTTGTCCCGCTTCTTGGACGGTTTTCCCTCCACCTTCTGGGCGTATGACACCTTTCCAGATGTCGAAGGCGTTGGGACGCCTGACGTCGAGGAGGCCACCGTCAGGACGGCGGGCGCCGCGTCGGTCTCCATCGGGGTGGTGGATGCCGCGGTGATAGGCGTCAAGACGCCGAACGCCGCCGCGACGCTGGTGGACACTGTCCTTGCAGTCGGAACTGCCGACGTCACCTTCGAGACGCCCCTCGTCGGGGCGCTGGAGTTCTTACTCGATGTAGATACACAGATGTAGATACCGACGTCTTCTTTGCTGCGGCCTCCTGACGGTTCATCGGCGCCAATGGGCAGATTTTGCTATTCGCGGGATGCGCGCCTTGGCAAAGGGCACAAGTCGCAGGCAGCTCTCTTGGTAGAGTGCACTCGTGCGACTGATGCTCCGCCGCGCACTTGACGCATCTCGGGGTAGAATGGCAGTTCCTCTGCCCATGGCCGTAAAGCTGGCAACGATGGCATTGCGTCTTAACATCTCTGTTGACCTTCTTTGCCTCAACCGTGATGCTGAGGCCGCATACAAATCTGACTTCGTAGATCTTCTTGTTCGCATCCGTTTTCTGCAACTGGACTAGTAGCAGCGGCATTGGAACTTTCTCCGGTCCTTTTGTCATGCGGGTGCATGACAGTATCGTAAGGCCCTGACCTACGAGATCATCGATAACTTCCTTCTCAGTGACGTCATCGGGGATTCCCCTAAGCACCACCTTGAGGGGCTTCGCTTCCCTCAGGGAGTAGGTGTGCCACTGAAGCTTTGTTTGCTCCATTGCGCTCACGAGACTACGATATTCGTCGACGGACGACGCTTGGATCCGAATACCAACGTTATTGTACACGGATCTTTCGATCCGTATTCCACGTCTCAGCATTTCGGTGCGGAACTCCGTCCACTTATTTTTGTCCCGGAGAATAATGGGTGGCATCCTGCCACCCATCGGTCCCGGGCGTTGTTCCGTATTTCCTCTTCTGGCCTCTCCGCTGGCCGGGGCGGTGGATGTGGAGAGGATGGTGGATGTGCTGGGGGTGACGGAGGTGGTGGCACCGGTATCGGGCTCCTGTCCCGTAGCTCTCTTCTTAGCTCTCGATGTTTCTTTCTTCTTCTTCCTTTTCTTTGATTCGACGGTGGTGAACCCGTCGTCAGCGTCGCTGGAACGCGTGGTGTCGCTGCCGCCGCCATCGTCGGAGAACTCCATTGATCCTATTGACCCTTCGCTGTCGTACTGAAAATCCGCCTCGAGCGCGGCTTTTATCGCATCAGCGTCGATTTTTGTCGCCGACGGCGCCACCGCCTCAGAAGCTGCGGGGGCCGTTGATTGCGGCAGAGTCGAAACACCCGCCATGGGTATTGTTTCCTTTTTGTTTTGCTCTTTTTTGTCTTTTTGTTAAAGTCGTCTAAAAATAGACAATTATCGCCGTTGGCGCGGCGGGAAACACCGTTTAAACGGTGTGAATTGTCGGTGTGAAACACCGAAGGCTGCAGGGCGGTCTTATAAAAGACCGGTATACCGACGTCTTCCTTCACCAGGCGTAAGTCACAGAGTGACTTATTCTCGATGTCGTCAACTTGTCGTTGGAGTGGGGCTCGTTCGCTAAAACTCGTACAACTTCGGTACTGGAGGGGTACGTCTGCTTCGTTCGAGTCTGTTGAAATGTGTCGACGAACTGTCTAATTTAAAAGCTTAAATCGCCTATATGGTATAGCAAATTTCGTCCTATCAGATAGCGCCATATAATATAGTGACATATGACGGACGAAAGAGACTATGCCGAAAATGGCAACCCTTCCCTCGTCCGTCAGATGTCACTATATTATATGGTGCTATCTGATAGAACGAAATTTGCTATACCATATAGGCGATTTAAGCTTTTAAATTACTTCACTAGCTTAACTGACGACACTTAATAGTAATAGCAGAAACATGTCTTAAGCAGAAGTAAAAAGCTGGAAAATACGAGGTGTGTTGTCCATGTTTACAGTTACAGATGTGTATTTTTACATGTCTGTTTCATTTGTAACAAATGCGTTATACGTGCTTAACGTATTGATATACTTAAACCTTATTTGTATATTAGAATGTTATAGCAAACGCCAATTAAGTTGGCGCGAGGAGGGGTAAGTTCGCGCAGGATTAGAAGTAGTGGGGAGATTTGTATTTGGTTTTACATCAAATGTCAGATAATTCTAACCTCTGAGCGTGTATCACTTTATATCTCCTAAAGACATTATGTTCCGTCCACAGACTAGAACAAACTGGCAACTACATGGAGAAAAGTATTCGGAACTGTAGAGAGATAGTTATATCCTTGTCACATGATAAGGCATCAGTGAGAGGCAGCACTATCGATATTTAGGCGCTAAATTTAAATAAATACTATGTAAATTAAAATATTAAATTCGTATAACACGTAATTAATTTAGCAGAAAATTTAATACAAACTGGAAAAATGATAAGACCAGTTTGTATGAAATTTCACACTAAATTAATTACAGTGTTATACATATTTTTTTAGATAGCATGTACTGTCAGTAACGCTACTTATTTACAATTAAACTAGTTAATTGTAATTTGAGAATTTAATTAAAAATAATATTGTCCAATGTTTATATAACATAATATTAAGTTATTTACTTTGTTAAAAGTTGCAATACATAATGCAATAAAGTAATATATAACAGGTACACATAAAGTACAAACATTTTTTTTTAAATATTTTTATTTTATACATCAATTTGTTTTGGCAATAATATAAGTCCAATACAAATATCCAAAACATACTACCTTCTGTTTAAACTAATATTCCTATGAATAATATACTTATACAAGCTAATTTATTTACAATAGGCGAATTATATATTCATACCTTTACATAACATTACTTGTCAAAAATATGTCTTGTATACTGTAACGCCAAAGAGTAACACTGGAACCACTAATGAGAGTGGAGAGAATGGATGCTTTGGTGGTGTACACTCACCATTACTTTTAATCAAAATACAACATTGGAAGTTAATTGGTACGATAAAAAGACTAGTCAATTGCTGTGGACAAATAGAATCGTTGTTTACTTCTTGGAAATTCAAATAACTAAAATTGGAAATTCAATAACTTTAATACTCATTATTTTACATACTTAATTAGAATCCCGAAATAATGTAATAAGTAAAAATATTACAAGAATAATTTTAAACACCATGCTTCTTACTTTAAATCTTGTATGCATAGGAATATTCTTATATGTACTAATAACAACTGGTGTGCTTTCTAAATAGGGTGCAATGAGTAAAAACTAAATATAAATTTACAATTATCAATTAGATGAAGACATTGTCCCATAAAAGTCAAGGCTTTGGTTGCAAACTTCCCAGATTTTTCATGTCCAAAGTCTTCAAACCCTCTTATACGGTCAACAGCAGCATCATATTGGATGTGTTGTTTCATGTCCATCTCATCAAAGGATATTATACAAATTCTGTAAATGAGGATTGATTCCAGCTTCAAATTGAATTTTTTCCAGTTAACTTGTAAGTCTTATTCTCGAGAGTAGAGCTACAAATTTTCCTTCATAAATCCTTCATATTACTCGCATGCCGTCTACTCTCCTTCTTGAATTTTCTTAGGTGATCTTCTTTTTTCTTTATAATATTAAAGGGGTAGCTTTTCCCTGGCTGTTATTTTCAGACCACCAGTTCATTCAATGAATATTCTACAAAGACACATAATTTTAAACAATGTTGTGCAAAAGTCTTTTTATAGCTCCTTCATACACTAGCCAATGGCTTATTGTGTTCAAGCAGCTGCCATATTATGATATATGTACTCTAGATATAAAAACAATGATATTTTAATTTTAGTAAGATGTTTTACAAACAAGTTTCTTTTCTTATATGTTGCATATTGATAAATTCAAGTATGATAAAGGTTGAATAGTCAATATTGGAATTATATCAATATATCAAAGATAAGTTAAAATATATATATATATAATTTCTGTATAATTAAATTTTGTTTGCTCTTGATATATTATCTCTAGCTTATTCATTCACCATTTACAACAAAAAGTTGTGGATCATCTTTAATATTGCTTTAATGTAATGATACATTATAACTGACTCTTGTGTGCAGCTTTGAAATAAGACCAATCTCTAAATAAATAATTCTTACTAAGATTATTGTGTTTAAATAGCAATGTATAAAAAGAACATTACTTTGATGCTGATGCATCTGATAAAGGACTGTAGTTCATCTGGTTGTTTGGACGATCCGGGTTGCATTTCTTCAAATACCTCTCTGCGGTTATCAGAAGCTGAAGATGTTAAGGCTACAGATAAATCTGCTCACGCAAGTTCTTCTGTAATATTAGCAGAGACTTGTGATAGAGCTGGGGATGAAGTAGTTATCAAATAAAGTATTGGAACTGCATCATGTTTCAGATCAAAAGCAAGCTTTGATAGGAATCAGGCATAAACTATCAACTGCAAATTCTATGGTTGCAGAGTGAATCATTTGAGATAATTCCCATTCCCTCTTTCCAAATTCTTGACCTACATTCAACAAAATATGTCAGTCAACAGTAAACGTATTACAAATATATATAATCGATAAAGCCTTATTATACCCGAAGGTGTTAAGGCGTCTAAAAACTTTTTATTTACGAACAAAACATTGCCCAATCCCTTCTGTCTCTTGCCATTGCTTCTGCATCCTTCCACTTTGTTCCCCTAGCTTCCAAGCACTCTGCCACTGCACTGTTCCACTCTTTTCTCGGTCTTCCTCTAGTCCTCTTTTCTTGTGTCCTTGCCAGCCATATCCGTTTCGGTTGTCTCTGGTTTTCCATTCTTATTAGATGTCCGAACCACTTCAGTTGCTGCCTTTCAATGCTCTTTAAAATCGATTCCACTCTTAGTTCTTCCCTCACTGTTTCATTCCGTATTCTATCTCTTCTTGTAATGCCTTTAACTGCTCTCAGGAATCTCATCTCAGTCGCCTGGATTTTACTTTTTTGTTGCCTTGTTAACACCCAGCTCTCACTACCATACATTAATATTGGTTTATGTATAGACTTGTAAACTAGGATTTTTGTCTTAGTTGATATTTCTTTATTTCTTATAAATTTGTTATTCAAAGCATAGTATGTCCGTGTTGCTTTTTCTATTCTTTCATTTATTTCAGTTTCGTTCTTACCATTCTTCTGTAGATTTACGCCCAGGTATCTCATCGTCTTTACTTCCTCTATTTTTGTATTGTCCAGTATTATTGATGCTTGCCCGTTTCCTTTCCCAATCACCATTACCTTTGTTTTATCGATGTTAATTTTTAAGTTTCTGTTTTGAAGGGCTTCATTCCATATTGTTACGTTTTCTTGCAGGTCTGTCGTGTTTTTTGCAAATATTACTAAATCATCTGCAAAGACGCAGTCAGTTATTGTCGTTATTTCCATATTTCTATAACCCACTGGTAATTTCTTCAGTTTGTGCTTTATCTCTTTTTGTACGTCATCCATCACTATGTTGAATAGTGCTGGGCTCAGTACACCACCCTGTCTCAATCCTTCTTTAGTTTCAAATATCTGTGACTCTGCATTTCTCGTTCGTACATAATTCTTTGTGACCTTATACATACACTCCACATTGTTTCTCAATTTCTTATTTACACCTCTTCTTTTTAGGCTTTCCCATATCGCTTTCCTTGGTACACTATCAAACGCTTTCTCTAGGTCAATAAACGCCAAGTACGTATTTCTTTGCTGTCAAATTTGCTTACAAATATACAACAGAAAAAAACTGTATAGTAGACTATATAAGTATTAAGAAAAATAAGCAAATACTCACTTTTCTAGATTGATGAGAAAGTAACGCAATTTATCTACTTCGTCCTCCCCATAACTACAAACAATACATTTGAAATCCATTTTTCTATATCACCTACAAACAAATTTTATATAAAAAGGATTGTTTTTACATAACTCTGCATGTTTCCACTTACCAATGCCCTACAAACAATACATTTGAAATCCATTTTTCTATATCACCTACAAACAAATTTTATATAAAAAGGATTGTTTTTACATAACTCTGCATGTTTCCACTTACCAATGCCGCGGCTAAGGTAAAGCATACATCTGCCACCGATTTTCGCAAAAATAATTATTGGGGAGTAAAATAATTAAGGGGGGGGGGCGTTTAAAGTACCTTTAGGAAAGTGATATATCCTAATGAAGTTTACAAAGTTTTAAGAGCAAAGGCACCGCTAAGCTATCAAAAAATCAAATACGTTCAAGATGAGAACTAACCTCGAACGTTACGTTTTACGTTTACATCCAAATACACACATAAATTTTTCTTGGCATTATATAGTATCCTTGATTTATACTAAAGCCATTGGCGTTTATATTTTCTGTATATTAACTTTGATTAGCGTATATTTTGTAAATAAACGCTATGGAAAATTCCACTGTAAAAAGGACATTTGAGCGTATTCATTTTTTTTGTAGCTCAACGGTGCCTTTTCTCCTAAGACTGTAAACTTTATTGGGATAAATTGCTTTCCTAAAGGTCCTCTAAGTGCCCCTTCTTAATTATTTTACTTCCCAATAATTATTTTTGCGAAAATCGGTGGCAGATGTATGTTTTACCTTAGCCACCTCAACAGACGCTTGCAGTTATAAAATCCAAAATGGCCTCAATTGCCGCTCAAAGAAACCACATGTTCATTCAAATTTGATAGGACGCGTTGCGCATGCGTATGATTTGCGTTTATCAGCGCCTCTCACTAATGCCTCATCAAGTATGTGACAAAGATAGTTAGAAATTGCTGTTGCATTTGTTAAACAAGGATATTATAAAAACACACTTGGCTATTTCACAATTTTTTTTTATTAGATCTATGTCTAACATATGTTTCGGCTGTTATGCCATTGTCAAAGAGTATCTTAAAACTAACTTACAATACGTGTCCTTTTAACTTTTATACCTATATTTTAGTGCTAGGGTGCTGGTTGGGACATATTTACAATCACGTCTATTATGGGAGTGTTAACAAATTCTAACTGTGTATTCGTAATTATTCTATTTTGTTTTTGTGATTTTTTAATTTCTAGTATTTCTAATAAATCTAGTCTTCTACTTTTTATTACGTTATGTAACACGGTGGAGCTATTCATATCGGGCAAATGGTTTTGTTCGATACAGTGTGTCGAAAAACCTGTGTTTTTATTACTATACTTTATATCTCTTACGTGTTCGGATATGCGTTTTTTAATGGATCTTCCACTTTGCCCTATATATATAGCTTCACAGTCATTACATTTTATTGTGTATACTCCTGATTTTTCTATATTTTCTATTTTATCTTTGTTATTATTTAACATTGTACCTAATTTTGTTTTATTGCTACATATGATGTGAATATCTAATTTTCTTAATATTTTGTTTACTTTGTCTGTGATTTGGGGGATATATGTAATTGCGTGCCAAATGGGTTTATTTTCTTTTATTTCCGGATATAAGAATTTTTTCTGAATATTCTTTTGTTCTTTTGTCTTTTTTCAGAAAAAATTCTTATATCCGGAAATAAAAGAAAATAAACCCATTTGGCACGCAATTACATATATCCCCCAAATCACAGACAAAGTAAACAAAATATTAAGAAAATTAGATATTCACATCATATGTAGCAATAAAACAAAATTAGGTACAATGTTAAATAATAACAAAGATAAAATAGAAAATATAGAAAAATCAGGAGTATACACAATAAAATGTAATGACTGTGAAGCTATATATATATAGGGCAAAGTGGAAGATCCATTAAAAAACGCATATCCGAACACGTAAGAGATATAAAGTATAGTAATAAAAACACAGGTTTTTCGACACACTGTATCGAACAAAACCATTTGCCCGATATGAATAGCTCCACCGTGTTACATAACGTAATAAAAAGTAGAAGACTAGATTTATTAGAAATACTAGAAATTAAAAAATCACAAAAACAAAATAGAATAATTACGAATACACAGTTAGAATTTGTTAACACTCCCATAATAGACGTGATTGTAAATATGTCCCAACCAGCACCCTAGCACTAAAATATAGGTATAAAAGTTAAAAGGACACGTATTGTAAGTTAGTTTTAAGATACTCTTTGACAATGGCATAACAGCCGAAACATATGTTAGACATAGATCTAATAAAAAAATTGTGAAATAGCCAAGTGTGTTTTTATAATAATTTGTTAATTACAAAATGTTTCACCAAGAAGTGTCTGCTACATCAATTAATGAAATTAAACAAGGATAGTTCACCGATTAATTTTTAAACTTTGTTACTGGTTTGTTCTAATTAGTTTGTGATTCCGTCAAACGTCAATGACAAATGTATTCTGACAATTACTTGAGTAGTGGGGTGGACGTTTTTAAAAACTGCTTCTGCGCACCCCCTCCTCGCGCCAACTTAATTGGCGTTTGCTATACACCATTAAACAAGTCGCAGAAGAATTTCATTTGAACAAATCTACAGTAATGCATAATAAAATTAGGTAAACCTGCAGAATCAGTGTCCCATTTCAACTGACATATACGGATGAGCATAACCAATCATATGTCGGCAATATACGAGCAACGTTGCCAAATGCACTACTAATATAAAGAATGGTGATTTAGAGCGATGTGTAAATATTTGTAAATATAACCGCAAAATAATTTTATACCAAGACGAACCATTTAACAATGTATTTTAAGTTCTAACTAAATTATAACATATAAATTAGGAGTACCTATAACATATAAAAATTACAAATTAACGTAAATTAATAACTGGAAAATAAGGTGAATTAACAATGAGAAATAACTTAAATAATTACCAGAGATTTGACAACGTTGCAGTAAGTTTGCTATATTCGTAGCGGGAAATTTGGATGGGACACTGATTCTGCAGGTTTACCTAAAATTAAAAAACCCTTACCACAATAGAATTCAATGATTCTAAATACGTGTTTCTACAACAACGTTGTCATCTTCAGTAGAAAAAACAGTGTAACACTTGAACGCACAAAAACACTCACAGAAGGATTGTTCTGAACGTCTTCTAGTTTAACACTAAAATCTTCAATCTTAAATGCTACAAAAATTACCAACATTTTGGTAAACCCCACCTATTCATGCAAGAGCATTAACCCATTATTTGTAAATTCTATAGAAAAACCGTTTAGAAATATTATAAAAGCCGTAATTTAACATACATTAAGAATCCAATTCTGAAACTAATCCTTAAATTATGTTGAAATATAAATTTGGAAAATAATGTTGAGTCAGAATCAGGCGCGGCTCGTGATGACGTATTTTGGTTTGCAGTACAATGATCCGAGTGCTTCGTGTATTCTCGTGTACTAACTGTAACGTTTGCTTAGTAAACACCGAAAACACACGAGGCACTCGTATCATTGTACTGCAAATCAAAACGTCATCACGAGCCGCACCTGGTCAGAATATTTTAATGGCAAATGTTGTAATGAAACGAATTTAACAATAAATTCCATGAATTCGAATTTGTTTAATGGTTTTCCTATTTTTCTTGCTTTAATAACATCTAACTGTCAATTAACTCAAATAAAGAAGAACCTGGTACAGGGCCCAAATCTGCGTTAATTACGTTATTCCTATTTTTAAAGATAAAAATGCTCTCAAAACTATCTAATTCGCGGGGGCGTGTGACGTTTTTTTATTAACCTCAGACAGTCAGATGTTACGTTGTGATCTGATTCAAGAATATGTCGGCCAACACTTGATTTTTCCGGTCTATTGAATCTAATATGCGAAACATGTTCTTTTATAACGAGTTAGAATCGAACGTTTTGTTTGGCCGACATATTTTTTATCACAATCCCTACAATTTATTTCATAGATTCCAAATTTGTTGTTTACCTCAACTTTGTCTTTCGCGTTGCCTAAGAGAGATTTTAGGGAGTTATTCGACCGAAATGCTACTTGAACATTATACTGTTTAAAGGTTTTACTTAAATTTTTCGTAGTTTCGTGAAACGGTAAACTAATAAATTTTTTGCTCGAATCAATTTGAGGTAGCAAACATATGGAATCCTGAATTGTTTTTCTTACTTTATGTTTTCTAACTAGCTTGTTTATTATTTATTTATATCACAAATCTCTATTTTACAGTACGTATATGAATTAATTTCATACCATTGTCAGGTAACAATATCGTCATTCCCTTTTGTAATATGACCTGTTTCAAAATAAATTTTATTCTGATGCATTTTATTATTTGTTTCTTAAAACGGAACACATTTTTATCTATAGTGTCGCCATCTATTTTTTCATGTGGCCGTAGTCCCCCTCTTAATGAACTTAACACCAGAGGTCGTTCTCGGTCTATGTAAATTAAAGTCCCTAGATATATATATCTAGGGACTTTAATGTAAATCATATGTTATCACAAACCAACAAACATTTATAAATTTTTGGTGGCAAAACAACTATAAATATTTCTTTTTTTACTGTTGAAGTTAATATTAACGTTGTTCAGAAAAACATTATATGTTAGTAACAGAGTGTTATAGCACTCATAAATCCGTCTGTGAACAGTGATTACAAGTGTCTATATTTATAAATAAAGTCGGTAAAATATTTAGAATGGTAGGAAGGAATTGACCGATTATTAGGTAAGATTAAGTATTTAACATTGAAATTACAGAGTGAAGAAACCAGAAAAGAGATTGCAACTGTTATAAATAGTATTCTAATGTCCAATACAAGAAGAATGACAATAAAACAATTAAATATAAATTTCCAACAAATTGAAGGCCATGGAATTCCACATCAAGAATTTGGTTGTATGAGCTTAGAACAGTTTCTTCGCACTTTAAAAGATAAGGTTATGGTAGGTACCTTTTATTAATTGTACCGTATTACAAGATTCATTTTATAATTTACAACGCATTGGTAATTTTTACAAATGTATAGCTTAATCAATTTAATTTTGTAGGTTATATATTATTACCTTTTATTAATTGTACCATATTACAAGATTCATTTTATAACTTACAACGCATTGGTAATTTTTACAAATGTATAGCTTAATCAATTTAATTTTATAGGTTATATATTATTTTAATGACTTTTGCTGTTAAATAATGTGCCTTCAAAAACTTTACTCATTAAAGACGGCCATGTTCAATCAAAATTATATGTTTGTGACAGATTACGTGCACCAACCATTATCAAAAGGCATGGCCATCTCTATTGAGAAAAGTTATTGAATTGACCTTATATGTAATAATATGTTAACCTATATTTTTAAACTTTTAAACTAAAAGGATATATTTGCAATAAAGGTTATAAACCTATGAAATGAACAATACACATGTAACTAAGAAAATAAAATTTAAATGAAATTCCTTTTGTTAAATTTCACATTTGCAATGACCTTATATTCCAACAGAATGATAGGTAAGAGTGGCAAAACTAATTTTTTGGTTGTATATTACTTTCGTTTAATAGTGATGCCCTTTTTGTTTGTTATTGGTTCTGTTTCTTTAAAATAAGGTTTGCTGCTACAGAAGTAAATAATAAAATTACAATCAGTGATGCCATCTTATGATATTGTTTGTTACATTGCTATAGTATGTATATAGAAATGAAGAAACTAATCAAAGTGGTTGCAACTGTCCTTGACTTGTCTCTGGTCATAATCTGCCTTTAACATATACTTTTTACTTTTAGGTATGTGGTTCTGGACTAAATGCCGAAGTTCAACCAGTTGTAAGCCCTAAGGCTGCTCATGTAAATGATTTAGTAGCTAATCAAAGAAAGCCCAAAAGAAAAACATCTAGGTATTGTAAAATTTTGAATTCCTTAAGTTAAACAATGTTATCAATTATGTTTATTCATAAAGAAAATAAGTATTAGTATCATTATTTTTATGAAACTAATTTCCTCAATTGTTTGACCTTGATCAGACAATTAAGGACAACAATGAATCATTAACATACGTATACATTATTTAACCATTTAACATAGACAGTCTATATACCTCAGGAAATGCTTGAATTCAAGGAAGTCAAGTAGGTAATTGTTTGATACATAAACGATTTATATAGTACCGTTCTGGAGAAATGAGCTTGAAGAATGTCCTTCACATTTTAATGTATCATATCATATAGAAATAACTAAACATGCCATAACCGATCTTTATCGATCGATCGATATTTAGGAAATCTTAAAGACTTCACCATTAATAGCATTCAAGGTGGCTGCGATTCAAACTTATTGAAGCTTTTATAACGCATATCTAGAGACACTGTATGTGGTGTCTAAAAATGTTAGGATGGTGAAACTTTGTCAATTGTTTTTAACAGTATTTATACCTCAAGTGGAGAAAATTATAGAATACAAACATTGATAATTGAACAGCTGTTTATTATATTGATCGAGTTTGTCAGTTACCTCACGGACAAACTCCAACCTTTATGCGTATTTGCGCCTTTAAAACAAACTCGAATAAGAAACTTGTAAAATATGGAAAAAGATTAGTAAAGGTTGTAAACAATTAACAAAAGCGGAATATGTGCAACTTGTGGATAGAACATGGGAGGAATCACTGAAAAAATAGAATATGATATCTGAATGTATTAGAATTGGAATATATCCAGTAAATTCTGCCAGCCACAAAAGCATCTTACTTCGCAAATAACTAAAACAGCACAAGGCATCACGTTCATTTCGCAAGTTTTAACACGAGCCGTCAAATGTACTCAGTTCATAAGAATCCAAAAACTAAACCGCCCACCTCGCAAGAATCACACCACAGCCTGAAATTGTTATTCCAAATATCTAGTATGTACTTTTGATTAAAAAAAAAATCTAGTACAACTCTTAGTGTTTAATTTGACGTTTTTTTAATGTTGTGATATTGGCTTAATTAAGCGCTTTTTTCCACAATAGGAGTAAACAAATATTAACCAATAATAAATGTTTTTTTTTTAGAAAAATATATTACGTTAAATAAAAAATTGTATCTCTAATACTTTATAGAAATTCCGTTTTTTTTTTTTAGATAACTTCCTCAAGTCTTCGAGGCATTGATGCAATGTAATTTGACAAAAAATTTTCTTCACTTATTACTTCCCAAGTGCTATTAATAGCTTCCCATAGCTCTTCCTTGTTAGGTTGAAAATAATTTTTGTGTAACTTTTTCACAATCAATCTCCAGATGTTTTTAATTGGGTTTAGATCAGGGCTATTAGCAGGCCACGGCAAAACATCAATATTTTAGGATCCAAACCAAGTTTTAACATTATTTGCGGTGTGCACCGAATAATTGTGTTGGTATACAAAATTGTGATATAATAAGTTTACTGAAGGTAACATGACATTTTCCAGAATTTTGTAGCGTCAAATCTACCATCAATCCTTCAGTAAACTCCAGACCCTCTTGCACTGATCCAACTCTATACATTAACTGAAAATCATCCTGATTTCTTTAAGTTATTTATTTATTTCGCATTGAATTTACTATTTTCTGGCCGGTAAACTCCCAATTTTGAATTTTTTGTTGATTGAAAAACTTTTTCGTCCGTAAAAATTACCGTATTCCAAAAACCAATATCTCTGCACATAATTTAGAGAAAATATTACTCTCGACTGTTTTGTTCATCGGTAAGAAATGGTTTATCAGCGGCGACTCTGTATTTTAATTCCGAAACTGTTATTCGCCTGCTAACGGTGGGTAAAGACCCAGGATAATTGCTTTAATTTTTGGCTTCCATTGCGGTGGAAAATAGAGATTCCCTTAAAAAATTTAATAACTCCATATCTTCTTCCACGGTAGAAATTTTGGGTCTTCCTGATCCATCTTTTCTAGATAGTGTTTGTTGTTGCTCCCAATGCTTTTTTACATAAAAAACAGTAGCCTTGTTAACGTTTAAAGCATCAGCAACTGCTTTTATAGACCACCCATTTTCAAGTTTTGCTACTAGTCTAGCTTTCGAAATTTCATTTAATTTAGGCGGCATATTGACATAAGTCACTGTCATGTGTGATAGCTGTCATAGCATTTAAGCATAGCATTCATTTTAAGCGTACGAGACTTTTTTTAGAATCAACGGTACAGACGCGGCCATTGAATACTCACACACTTAAAAACATTTTAAGCGATGTAAACTTTTTTTAAACGTTACTCAAACCAATCATTGGCGTAGAATGCAAAATATATTGAAAAAATAGTAAATTAAAAAAATGATTAATAAAACTGCAGATAGTGTCCAGCTCTACTTGAATTTAAAAAATATCATTTCGAATATCAGAATACAAAACTTTACTTAAAAATTGCATTGTAATTCTGATAATTGTGACATTTTAAAAAATAAACTGGCTATTTATTTGTCAAATGTGACATTGTCATCAAAATTACTGATAAAAATTTGATTTAAACATTACAAAATTTTATGTTTTTGACTTTTACGTCATAATCGAGTGTTTGAGTTCTCAAGGGCCGCGACCGTACATCGCAAGATGTCAATAAATGAAACTGACAATATCTTATATTATTCTCCTAAAACAATATTAAGTATAATATGTATATACAAAATAAAAAAATATTTAAAAAGAATTAGGAATTGCAAATGAATGTATTCAATTGTGTAGATTATTTTTATCAGTGTCAGAAATAAGAAGTCAAAAAATGATTTTGTTCATGATTGGAA
The DNA here is from genome assembly GCA_935421215.2 of Melolontha melolontha. Lineage (NCBI taxonomy): Eukaryota > Metazoa > Arthropoda > Insecta > Coleoptera > Scarabaeidae > Melolontha > Melolontha melolontha. Next base: position 10,644,078 of record OW285240.1, on the reverse strand, counting down.
ACTAATTCTGGGGTAAATGTTCATAATATGAAAATTATGTCTAAGCAATGAAAGATCATCTCTTTACAATTTCTCAGACAGTATTTAAAACTTCGGCAGTGGATTCTTAAAATCCACTTCATCTCATATGAGGTTAATGTAAAAATGTTTTTTCTGTGACAGGAAAAAAGTTTGACGTTTTATCCCTCTTGACAGGTAACAAAATGTCACATTCTATGAAAATACTTTTTTCTCCAGGAAAAAAATGAGTACTTTTTTCCCGGATATGTACACATGTAAGATCACGAAGATATTTAATTTTAGACTATTTTATTATACAAAAATTTACATTTTCTTAATGTCAAAAGTACAGTTGTTAAATGTGCATTGTATGAAGGACATTTCAAATAAACAACATAAGTTCGCAATTTTTTAAACCCAATCACAGAGTTAAATTGACATATTTTCAATTACTTTAAAGGTTTCCTTAGCAACGCAGGTCCAAAGTCACTATAAGTAACCAGCCATTGAAAAAAAATCATAATTGGAGTAGACTGTGAAATTGGGTTGGCACTTTAGCCACTTCCACATAATGACATATTACTTGATGCTTGACAGTTTCATTTGGTTTCATTGTAAAAAATGGTTATGGCATTGAAATGATACTACAACAAAAAAGAAAACAAATAATTTATTTAATATCGAAATCATAATCAAAATTTACATATAGCTACAGAAGTTGTTGAAAATGTCCATTTACATCTAAACACAAATCAACTCTAACTTTTTAACTTTGAAAAATTTTACACAAACTTATAGTTTCAATGTCAAATAATAAATGTCATTATGTGGAAGTGGCTAAAGTACCAGCCCAATTTCACAGTCTACTCCAATTATGAATTTTTTCGATGGCTCGTTACAACAGCCTACCAGTTCAAAACTTCAAATTTCACATTGATAGAATTTCTGACTTTAATATATTGTAATAATATGTTTTTTCAATATTAAATCGTCGTTTTTCCCGTCACAAAAAAAATAGTGTATTATACACAGGTAAAAACATTCGATTTTAGCACTCGGTGTTTTGTCTTCCTCCGCTTCACGTCGGGAGACAAACACAACCACGAGCTAAAATGCTTTTTTCCCTTGTATAATAAATATCTATTTATGGATTGAATTTTTTAAATAGAAAAAACAATTGTTTTTAATAAGATAGCTGGCTGATATTTCATTGATAAGTCTCTGACTTATGATGCTGGGGTTTCGAGATCGAATCCATTACCGCTGCCCGGGAAGGTGTTTGCGGGTTTCTTTTTCATTCTACGGACACGAACATAATAACTCGTGGCAAACGAACTGATCCGTAAATTAATGTAAGGTATAAGTCAGTTACTATCCATACCCTTTATACAGTATTGAAAATCCAATGTACTGCATAATGCTTCATAAATGTGATACGTGAAGAAGATATTTTTAAGCTGGTACAGTGTATGGTTGTCGAGTTATAAAATTGTTCAAGAAAGCTGGCAATACTGAAGATCCTTATCAATCCGAGAAAGCAGGCATGAAAAAATATTAAAGTAATTGTTACACCTTAACCGAAATCGTACGAGGAGCTTGCCACATATTTGTCAACAACAAATGTTTTAATGGAAAGAAGAAATCAAAGTAAAATGGCTGCCAACTGAGTACACAAATGTGGCAGTAATTGATAAGAAAAAAATTGTCATCGAAGATTTATTTAATTAATAGAATACTAACAATATCCGGGTTGTTGCAAAATTCATATTTAAACTTCACAGGAGTTATCATTCTATATCTAGAATGGTATGATGAAAAGTCAGTCGGTGGTGTCACAAATGTGTTATTTAATTTTACTACGTTGCCTTTCGTAAAATAAATTTGAGTAAATTTGTATTATGACCAGTCATGCACTTTTTATTCTTTTTCAGAGCAAATAATAGAAGATATTATCAACAACCAAATCGACAATATGTTGCTTTCAATCAAAGTAATTACGTACACCATCAAAGTAATTACATACCCGATCAAAGTAATTACGTACACCATCTAAGTAATTACGTACACCATCAAAGTAATTACGTACAACATCAAAGTAATTACGCACACCATCAAAGCAATTACGTACCTCCACCATCATTACTTAATATCAAAACACAAATTCCCACATCACTACAGTTCAAAAATACTACCTCATTAGATAATAAATTTGACAGTCCTAGTACGTCTTCTAAAGGTGCCGTTCCTAAGCAAACAGCAAATATTAACAACGATGTAGATGATATATATTTCAGTGATGAGGAAAATATAAGGAATTCAAAAGTACCTCAAATTATTCAAGATAGATTGTGGAGATTAATAGTCAAACATCCAGACGGAATATTATGTTCAAATATTTTAGAAATTTATAGGTAGGTATGTTATTTATTAACTTCAGTTTATTTTGCAATTGAAAGACCTAGTTTTTTTTTACATTTGATTTCTTCTGTGTATTGTTTTATCTTAAATTATCATTTGTTGACGAATTAATCATTGGAGCGCTACACAAGATGTTCTTGGTGTTAAAAACACAAAATTTGGGGAGTGTCTAGCAACAATGTAGGATATCAATAAATTTTATTGAAGCTAATAAAAATGCTACATGTAAGAGATTCACTAGTAATTCGCTCTTGTCTTCGTACCACCAACGTCGCCAATCTATTTTTCTCAATCAAAACACTGTCAGTTTGTATAGGATTTTCACGATAACAATGCATACACATCACCGATACGTTTGGGCAGTATTGTAAAATTTATACAAGATTCATGATATGGAGGTTATGTTACCTCAGGTAATTGTCAAAGTAGGTTTATAAAATTATAATAAAACATTGCAGTATTAAATATTGAACTAATATTTTACTTAAGGTAAATTAAATGATCCTTAATTTAAATATGTTAATGTAGTGAAAAATTATTTTGACTTAATTCTATTATATTCATTTTCTAATCAAATTTTTATTTCGCATGACAACATGAAATTCAAAATGGAAAATATTTCTTTAATTAATAGAAAGTGGGAAATGTAAAATATAAAACTGAACTACCCAATCTAAAAATGCATATAATACAATAAAATTTGTTAGAAAGATATTATTAATCCGATACAATGCTGTCTTCTTCCATATCACTACCTGCATTAACATGGATAATAAATTCCAAATTTCCGGTGTAAGTGTTTTCAAAGCGTCTTGCCATATAAACTTTAAATTTTCTAAGGAGCGACCCGTTTTTCCAACATATGCCGTGTATAATTTTTTGTGATACTCCATATGTGTTCTATAGGATTAAAAACGCAATGATATGGTGGTAAGCGAAGAATCTTGTGACCATAACGTTGTGCCGTTTGGTCAACTTCATAAATAGGTGCACTTTTATTTCTACAATCAAATAAAAACTTTAAATATTAGAAAGAATACTTGCCTTCAATGTACATACTTATCAACCAAATGAAGTAACTGTATTTTTAACAAATTATTATCGAAGGAAATATCATTCTTAGTTAACCATTGCTAGATATCTGCATTAGTGAAAGCTGCCATAGGCGCTTTATTCACAATAGTGCTATGATAACTTGCATTATCTATAATAATAACTGATGCTGTTTCCAAATGGCATAGCAGTTGGTGCTGAAACCATAAAATATATTTAGATTGATTTATATCTCCATGATAATCATCACTGTCAGTTGCTGATTGAAATGCAAGTTCCGCACCATCAATAAAACCATCAGTATTACCAGCATGTAATACAATGAGTCTAAAAATTGTGTCAAAAAAGACAACGATGAGTAAAAAATTTATTTCCTACCTTTTTCTACCAACTTTAGTTGTACGAACACGAGATCATCATCTTGTCAAGAACGGGTAATAGTACCATCTTGAAAGATCCAAGTTTCATCGGTAAATACAAACTGATAAGTACTATGTTACTTTACCGTAGTGCTTACAAAATGAACAAAATGATTCGTTGTCTACTAACTTAAACGGTACATTACACAATATGAAAGTTGCATATAAATGGAACAAAAATGTCTCGCCACTTTTTTCGCGATTATGCATTACACTATTTACGTGTCTTTTGCCGTGAAATTTCCTTGAACACATTAACGGTATATCACACACTTTACCCTTTATTATATTGCCATTGTACATTAAATTCGGAAATCCCTTTCTCAAGTTATGAGCGGCATCGTAAAACGGTCTCTTTCTGGCTATTTGTAGCATTATGAAATTATTATTTATCACTGTAAATCAGCAAAGTGCACTGAACAGGGTTCTAACAGCGATTGACAAAATATATATACGCGCTAGGACGAACCGCCGGTGCGATGTTACTCGAATGAAGCTCTCTATTAGTAACACCCACCCAAACTACTGACTATATTTACCCATACTGCCTCAATTTGAAACCTATATATTGACTTTCTTTCCCACATTCTTCTGTAAATTGATCATCCTGCATCTTGAAATTGTCTCTAGGACAATTTAAAAACATTTTAAGCTTGTTTAAAATTTATTTGACTAAATTCTTTTGAAATTTAACGCATATATGTACATTGTTAATTTACCTCTGATTTTTCATTGCAGAAAACAATATCAAGAAACCTTAAGTTACAGCGATTACGGGTACAGATCTATTGCACAAATGTGCGTCGATTTAAGAGGCATTTTCAATATTGTACAGTTAGACAAGAGTGAGATTAAACTATTTGATAAAAGAAAGCCCATTCCCACAGACACATTAAATATTGCTAAGAAATTACAGCTAATGAAAATCAAAGCCTCTGTAGAAACACCGACGGAGAATGCTCTACCGGAAAATGAAGTTGAGGTAGACCATTTATTTTTCTCTTTTTACAATTACCAATAATAATAATTACACAAGACATGCGATTGCCTACTAAAGTCTCAAATAAAATAGAAACCGGTAACATCTATAACTATGCTATAACGCCGTTCACGATTCGAAGACGTGCACGTCATCAATGATGTCAAAACAACGTTGCGAAATCGTTTTGTTTACATTTTAGGTTAGGCTAGTAAACGCTTATGTCGAACTTGCAATATTTAGGTTATAAGTGCAATATGTAATATGAAATTATAACAAAATACAAAAAAGATTTTACTTGTCTCACAGTTAATAAAGGCAGCAACAGTCCTTTATCGCATTCTACTTCACAGTTTGCAATCGCGAATGGAACAAATCGCTTATAATGGCTGCAAAATGCTTTCGGCATTGCAAACAAACAGATCCAAAATATGACAGAACGATATATGTCAACATTGAACATTCGCACTAACACAAATATGCTTCGTTTATTATTTTTGTGTTGGTGATTCCCAAAATTTTGTTGATGACGTGCACGTCTTCGAATCGTGAACGGCGTATATAATTAAAATTAAGAATACAAAATAAGTTCATTATTTAATTTTTATTGTGATTCTTCTATTAGTTTCGTTTAATAAAACACAGGATATAATAAAAAATAACTATATTAATAAAAAGTACACTAAATAGCACTTAACTACGAGAGTTGTGGGTTACTTTCTCGGAGCTCAGCGATGACTTGCGGCAAACAAATGGTTGTATTCCAATCGGCAATAACAGTTCTTTTATCTTACAGAAAAATTGTTCCTACATGACCTGCTTTCGAGACAAATGTCGCGAGCATCTTTTTGGAGACATTTCGAGATCGGATTACTTTTGTTGGCTTTTCTTCACCTTAGAACACCCAAACACACGACTAGCGTTTATTTTCTGACTCGTATGAGTAAATCCAAGATTCATCACCACTCACGATGTTGTACACGTTTCTAGAGTTTCCTGCGTTGAAGCGGTATAAAATTTTTTGACACCAACTCGCCCTAGCTGTTTTCTGTTCTTCAGTCAACGGGAAACTAATTTTTCTACACACACTTCTTGATGCAAAATTTTTTGAATTGAGGCCTTTGAAATCCCTAATGATGCCTCAATTTCTCGATATGTCACATGCCGATTTTCGTTGATGAGCTTGCGCACAGCTTCGACATTTTCCTGATTGACTGCCAGTTTTGGTGCACCTGCTCTTAGATTGTCGCTAAGACCAATCCGTCCTCGTTTGAATTCTCCATACCAACGAAAAATTGTTCATTGATACGGTGCTTCATCTCCGAAAACAGAAATCGACCCGGCGAGGCATTCTTGTTGAGATAATTGTTTTCGAAAATTATAAAAAATTATTGCGCGAAAATTTTCGCTGTTTAATTCCATTTTTCGACTAGCTTGTCAACTTTGACAGTTCGTTGTAGCTACAACACTAACTGTATCACACTGAAACTTTGGATTTAGGCTAACCGGAGAAGGAGATTAATTTTTAGTACTGACATTTGATTAGTGGCGTCCTCTATGCCCCCGTATGCAAAACATAAAATACATCCCTCGTATAACAATAACTAACTATAATAATAATATTTATATGTATTTATATTCGCATTTATTACTACGCTATTATCACGAGGGTTGTTGGTTGACTGCTCTTCCTCTCTCTCGAACGCTATATATAGTCCTCGGGGTATTCTAAACTCTTCGCCTTTTAGACGGATTGAGAGTCGTATATTGTGACGTCATCGCTTAGATCAGTGGTCACCAATTATTTTACCTGTAGGTCTGTTTCAAAACATCGTCAAACTTTCGCGGTCCAGAAAACTTTAGCTTCCCCTCCCAACTTGCTTTGCTTGGTAAAACTTTTCTTTGGAATCAATTATCTTACGTGCAGAACACAATGCATACCAGTGAAATGAAGTGCATAAGTATTAAATGAAGTTTTTTATTATGATATTTAGAATACAAGAAAATCAATTTAAAGTACATATAAATTCAAAAAGACTTCTCACAAAGTTCATCGTGGTTAATGTTCAATGGAAAAAATGGCAAGTTTTATTTGAACAACCTGCTTGAAATTTGGGGTCATGTTCATGCAGCTGATTCTCATCAAGCTCTTAAGGTGGTCATCTGTGAGTCGAGATTTATTTTTGAGAATGCTACTTCACACCCATAAGTTGAGCCAAACATGGTAAACAATTTTATGGCTAAATCTTTGAGTTCTAAATACATTTTTTACGCACATTTTTAATCCAAAATTGTTCACTCCCAAGAGTTTTTGGAACTTGAGAATAAATATCCTTTAAAACAACATTTTCTTGGAACTCGATTATTTTCAACTGTAGCGGAGCTTTATTGCTCTTAACAACATCTTCCGTTTCACTGGATTATACGCCATTAGCCATACATGAGAAACTGTTAATTAGCTGCAACAACGTTCACAATTTTTTCAGTCGATAAATCTTTCTTGAAATTCAGATTTAAATTTCTTCAAAAATCTTCGAATTGGCCGATGTCAATACCCTCGTTACTGTCACACACTAACTGAAAGTGTGGAAAGTGTAAACTTTCTCCGCTAATATCTTCGGAAAAGAGGTCATTCTTTTTTGAGAAACTCTTTATTTCTGAGAGAAGTTCGCACACAAGTTTACCTTTACCTTGTAGTTTTGAGGTTTAAAAGATTCAGGTGCCTAAAAAGATCAGTCAGAAATGCGATAGGGTTGCCACTTTTTCTTCAACGTCAAGGAGGAAGTTTAAATGCTTACTTGCTACTCTTTGATCACTAGCTAAAATAAACTCTTTCATGTCTTCCAATACTGCAAAAATCTTTCAAACACAAAGCCTTTGCTTAGCCGTCTCACATTGTTGTGGAGAAGCAAGACTGCGATCAGCCATTTGGTGACCACTGGCTTAGATTATCGCATGACTCACATCACATTATTTATATGGCATCTCTAGAAAAGAGTGACCACGCAAGCACCATTTGTATAGGACACCAAATATTTACTATCGATCAGTGCTGGATAGAATTTGTTGTATAAACGATTTAAAATATTTCTAATTATGAAATATAATCAATAAGCAGAGAGCGGACTCGAGCGATTGAAGATTCATAGCCCATAATATCTTTTTAAATGATGAAACTAACTTATCAACATTTAGAAAATGACCCCTGATGTATTCACATACTCTGTGTAGTGCATTTGCTCCACAGGTAACGTGTAGCATATTAGGATAAGATTGCTTTAATAACTTTCCTGTTTTTAACATATAAGCTGCCGCATCAGTCAAAAGTAATAGTATCTTGTCTTTATAGTTATTATCCGATGATAGAATATTATCAATAGATTGATCAATTACTTCTGCAAGTGTTTCACCATTTACGACTTGCAATATTTTACTTGTAATTAAGTAAGGTTGGTATGAAGTTGTTGGATGAAGAATACCAACAACTACATTTAACACATATCGTCCCATTACATCCGTTGTTTCGTCTGCACTTACCCAAAGATAATGAACAGATACGTTGGTTCGTATTTTTTCAATGGTTCTCGGTAAGTGGTATTTACGTAAAGTAGATTTATCTGGTATATGATGATCAGTATATTTTATAAGAAACCAGGAAACCTTGAGGACTGGATTGTTAAGCTTTTTGAATGTGATATTGGCCGCCATGAACGCTTCGCACATTTCTTCGTTAAAAGTGTCAGGTGCAGATGGACATATGTTATCTAGATGAGTTTTTAAAGAAGCATGTCTCTGCACATTACACTTTTGCGGACACCTTAAACTTAATGAACGGGCACTGCAATATATCTCGGTATCATTACGAATATGCAACCAATCTGTATGGCTTCTACTCCTCCTACCATTGTTTTTTAAATACTAAAAGTTGTAACGAAAAAAACGAAACCAGAAACACGCCACTATAAACTAGAATTTTATGAATGAATAGACACAATAACGATGGAAATAACAATATCTGCTCGACGAATGTAATCGAGCAAGCAGATATTGGGGCTGTTATAACATGCATACTATACATAATACCGCGAAAACGTTTTATCGGGGCAATTGGTCATTCAATCGCGTCAGTCCGCTCTCTGTTAATAAGTTTTTAAAAATTATTTGGAAAGCATGTAAAATTAAATATTGGGAAAATATATACAGTAGTACCCCGTTATCCGCTGACTCCGTATCCGCGATTTACCTATGATGAGCAGAAAACGCGTTATATCAATAAATATAAAAGTTATAGGAGCATTTGTCGATATATCGTCGTATATATGAGTCATCCCCTGAATTCGGCGCTCTCTTATGATAAGTTAAACAAGTTGGAACGTGCTTAAGGTGCCACTCGCTTTTACTTGTACATATAAACGCTCCTGTTAACTATGAGTTTAGTACTTATTCGAATAGTTTTTAAATAAAGCAAGTAAATTTGAAAATCATTTTAAAATGGCTTCTAAACCAAAAAGAAAACGTGAAATGCTCACTATTAGTGAAAAAATAAAAATCATTAATATGATTGAAATAGAAAAAAAATCTATTGCAACTGTTGCTAAAATATACAATAAAAACGAATCTTCGATACGAGAAGTGTTAAAAAACAAAGATAAGATTCGAGCTAGTTTTTCTAGTGCACCCCAAACTGCAAAAGCTGCAACCACAATACGTAATAAAGTGTTACTTAAGGTAGAAAATGCCTTAAATTTATGGGTGGAAGATATGACAAGAAAACATATTTCTATCGATGGCAAAGTGCTACAACAAAAGGCGTTGGTTTTATATGAAGATATGCAGACTCAAGATTATACTGAAGAGGAAGGAAAATCATTCACAGCAAGTAGGGGGTGGCTGCATAGATTTAAAACTCGGTTTAATCTAAAAAATATAAAAATGCCAGTGGAATCTGCGTCGGCTGATCATGTAGCTGCTGCCCTGTATCCAGAAAAATTTAAACAAATTATTGCAGAAAAGAATTATCATCCTAAGCAAGTTTTTAACTGCGATAAGACTGGTCTTATGTGGAAAAACATGCCTCAACGGACTTATATTCATAAGACTGCAAAGAGTGCACCAGGCTTTAAAGCAATTAAGGATAGACAAATGCAACTGGTCATATGATTAAACCCGGACTTGTTTACCGATCACAGAATCCACGTGCTCTTAAATACAAAGATAAAGCTTGCCTGCCTGTGTTTTGGCAATCAAATCGAAAGGCGTGGGTTACGGCTGTTCTATTTACACAATGGTTTCATCAATGCTTTATTGCGGAAGTGAAAAGATATTTGGAAAAGGAAGAATTACCATTTAAAGTGCTGCTGATACTAGACAATGCTCCTGGGCATCCTGTGTCACTAGGCACAGATGATAAAAATGTTGAAATGCTTTTTTACCACCTAACACGAGCTCATTGCTTCAGCCCCTTGATCAAGGTGTCATTAGATGCTTTAAAGCCATATATATTCGACAGGTTTTAGAAATGCTGTATACAATGGCTAACGAATGCTCTGATATCGGGCTCATGGAATGCTGGAAGTCATTTACAATTGCTGATGCAATTCTATTTATCAAAGGAGCGATGGAGGAATTAAAGTCAGAAACGATAATAGCATGTTGGAAAAATCTGTGGAATGACATCGTTCTTAGTTGTGAAGACACACATGATATTAATTCACATCTAACAACGATATTTAACATAGCGCAGAAAATAGATGGAGAAGGATTTAACGATTAACCCAAGAGGAACTCAGTGATTACATAAACGAAGAGGATAAAGTATTCACCAACGAGGAATTGGAAGACCTTGTGAAATCTTCTCCAGAAGCGAGTGACGATGAGGATGAGGGTCAACAAGAACCGCCAGCATGGACGCTTGAAAAATTTTCAGCGATATTTCGAACTGCTCAAACATTAAAAGAACAGATAGTAGAATATGATCCAATAATGGAACGCAGTATAAAAATTACTCGCACTATAACAGAAGCCTTGAAACCTTTGGAGGATTTGTTTATTGAAATGAAAAGACAAAAACGACAACTACCAATAACAATGTTCTTTGAAAAAGTCGACAAAACTATCGATAATGCACAGCCATCAACATCGTTTGCTTCGGATCTAAGTAAACAATCGACTGCTAACTTGTACTTGGAGGAAGATGAATGAATATGTAGCTCACGATGATAAAGTTTTTCTTGTTGTATATTTTCTTGTTGTGTATGTAAATATGTACTATATGTACATATGTATGAACTTATATATTTATTTAAACTTAAATTATATTTGTGCCACAGCACAAGAATATTTATTTATTTATTTTAAATAAATATTATATAACTTATTTTTTCTTGTTTCATTGTTTTAACTTTGCTTCATATTTCATATTGTACTCGAAAATAAAGTGTTCGCTACTATCCGCGGAAGACCACAGAACCAAACCCCCGCGGATATATATACTACTGTATATATATATACATATATATATATATATATATATATATATATATATATATATATATAAATATATATATATATATATATATATATATATATAAATATAATATTTTCGTGACCTTGGTATGATATGGTAAATTCAATCAGTTGGCGATTTAAGGTCTGGCTTTACTTTAAAGTATATACAAGGTGTCCGGGCAATAAGAAGACGGAATACCAGAAATCGATAGTTGTAATGCTCAAGAAGCTATACCCAAAATATAAAGCCTTTATTCGTACGCATACGGCAAAAAAAAAAAATTAAAAATTTACATGTGCTTATGCCGTCCCTGGTCGAGCGAGGTATTATGTAAAATGAATGGACAGCGCATATGCAACACAAGACATATGTTCATTTTGTTTTCAGCCGGGGTTGCGTATTGACGCTTAGTTATCGGCATGGCTTTTACAACACAAGAATTATGGGATATTATGTATCTCTACGGTGAAACATGTGGAAACGGAAGGGCGGTTCAACGTTTATACGCGGAACGTTTTCCTAATCGTAGGCGTCCGTCGTATCAGGTTATTATGGACACCGTGTATAGGTTACGAGAACGAGGAACACTACATCCAAGTTACGAAGGTAGGGGTGGTGCAAGAGAAAGGAGAGTGTTACTTGCGGAAGAGCAGCTCTTGGATATGGTAGATGGTAATCCACGTATAAGCACGCGAACTGCAGCATCGCAACTTGGAATATCCCGATCGACTGTTCATGAGATCCTCCGTGAGAACTCGTTGTATCCCTACCATCTGCAACGGGTGCAAGCTCGAACACTACAGGACCGTCCAGCACGTGTTAGATTCTGCACCTGGTTTCGACGGATGCAAGCGAGAGACGTGCAGTTTTGTGCCAGCGTACTATTCACCGATGAATGTTGTTTTACCCGGAATGGCGTATTAAACTTTCATAACGCGCATTATTGGAGTGATGTAAATCCGCATATAATACAACAGGGGCATTTTCAACAACGCTTCTCAGTGAATGTTTGGGCGGGAATTACCGGTGATTGTCTGCTTGGACCGCACATACTACCTGCACGATTGACCGGAGCGAGTTACTTAGATTTTTTGCTGAATGGGTTGACAGAGTATCTCGATGATGTGCCTCTGCAGCTTAGAAGACATCTCTGGTTTATGCACGATGGCGCGCCACCACACATTTCATTGGCAGTGCGGAATTACCTAAATGATACATATCATCATCGATGGATTGGACGTGGATCACATAGACAATGGCCGGCGCGCAGCCCAGATTTAAATCAATTAGATTTCTTTGCGTATTTTTACAGCGGCAAGGCGCATACGTGAGGAACAAGGTACCTTACACCGAGTGCGAGACAATCTTTTACGACGTTTGGACGCCTGTATTCGTGCACATGGCGGACACATCGAACATTTAATATAAATAGTAATAATCCACATGTTTCACCTCGGACCTTATCAGGACCACCATTTATTTCTATATGATAAGAGCAAGGTTAATGCACTTTCAATAACAGCTGTTTACCTTTTTTTCAAGTTTAATAAAACTGTTTACAAACTTTAATACCCCTATTGTATTAATAATAAACAAACTAGGATTATTTTACAAACAAACATAACTGTGTTCAATAACCCTATTGTATTCATACTAAACACACTAGGATTACTTGAGTATGAATCAACGTTCTTTCGCATGTGTCTATATTTATGCATATACGAAATTATGTGCCAGGACCGTAATGTAAATTTCTTGTCTAAAAATTTCACCAAAAAATTACATTTTTCATTTCTTCGTTTTTTCGATATATATATAGGTTTGTTTCTGGTAGTACTTTACATTCATACTAGTCTGTCTTTTTATTGCCCGGACATCCTGTATATTTAAAACAACCCTACATGTTTCGGCAATGATGCCTTTATCAAGGATATAAAAAAACAGACAAAACTGCTTTATCTACACACAAACTACAACGCGATCACCATTTCGATTTTGAAAACACACAGATAATTGATAAAGAACAACACACAATGAAAAGAGAAATTAGAGAAATTATTAGTATTAAACAGGAAAAAAATACTATAACTTAATTGTGTAACGATCTGCAATTTACCATCATAATATATTTTTTTTGTTATATAATTATATATCTTAAGTTATTTAAATATCAATTACATTTAAATATCATATACATTTGCTTATCATGCTGACTGTTCCGTGTTTTGATTCCTGTCTGGTTGTCCGAGTAGGTTTTCGTGGTTTTCCTTCTCGTTTAAGGCGAATGCCGACAACTTTGCATCTTAAGACGCTCCGCGGGCGCATACATAATAATAACTCATGTCTTGCTTTTCCCTGTTTTTGGAATACTAAGGCATGATTTATTATTATTCAATTGGAATGTATCTTTGAATAATTTTATCCATAGCAACTCAATTATATGACATTTGTTTACTGTCATTTATATTTTATATCCTTGATAAAGGCATCATTGCCGAAACATGTAGGGTTGTTTTAAATATATATACTTTAAAGTAAAGCCAGACCTTAAATCGCCAACTGATTGAATTTACCATATATATATATATATATATATATATATTAAATATATATTAAATTAAGTGAATACAAATGTCAAATGCTAAAATATTTAAAATGTTATTTCGTTTATGCACATTACTGACATTGATTTTGACATTTGTTGAAACACATAATTGAGCGATTTTGGTTGCATAACATTCCCTTGCATTGAATCGTTCTTTTTAATGGTTTAATAATTTTTATAGTTTGGTTATGTCATGTAAATATGTGTAATATTTCGTAATTTAGTTTTTCAAAAAATTTTATTACAAAAGTCAAAATTAAAAGAAAATAATACTAAAGCAGATGTTGGAAATGTTGATCATTATTTTGAAGACAATGTTGAACTCTACCCTTCATGCTTTCAATTTGCTTCATTTCTTGAGTAATGTCAGCACAAGAATTCACAATAGCATTACAAAGCTCTTCGATTGTGGGATTTCTTGTCTTGAAAATGGTATTCTTTAAGTATGGAAAACTAAAATTGTCAAATTTAGAGATCTTGGAGGAAAATTAATAATTCTTGCGAAAAGGCTATTGTTTCTCGAGATTTGTGCGCTGATGCATTATCTTGCTGAAAATATCCTTCCGTAAGTTCATCATCATGTAGTTCATTAATAAATGGCTCTAATAATTCATTTCGATGTCTTTCAGCAGTTATGGTTTGATTAAAAAATATGGGCCTAATAATTCGTCTTCTTGGACTTTTTTGTGAATGTAGCGTAATTTCCACAAATTTATGAGGGTTTTCTTTAGATTAAATTCTCATATTTTTCTTGTTTAAATATCTTGAAAGATGGAACCAAGCCTCATCCCAAAAGAAGCATTTGTCGAGAATGTCATTATTATTTATGTTATTCAAAAACCATAGACACCACCGTGTTCTCGTAACAGAATTTACATGTTTGAATTCCGAACTGCTTGAATTTAAAATAGTATGACATGTTCCCACTGACAAATGAACTTGCTGTGATAGTTTTGCGATTGATTATTTGGGCGAGTTGTGAATATCCTCTATGCAATTTGCTGTTCGTTTTCTAGTTACTTCACCGCCAAGTTTACGAGTTATTGCCCCTGTTTTACCAAATTTAATAACAAGCTTGAATATGTTTTTGCAGTTGTGCGTAAGTAACTGACAGTTTGGATACTGTTGCCGGAAATCCTGTAAGCACTGATTAGTGGAATAAACTCAATCTCCATTTTCTAATTTTTGGCCGGTTCTCTAGTAACCTTGAATAATAAATATTTTAATTGTAATTCTAACATTATAATAAAATAATTTAAAAAATATAAGCGATTATATTTGGATTTAGGTATGACAACTGTCGGAATTTGTTTTTCTAAAGCTTCGCATGTGCACCAATCTTTAATTACTTAGAAAGAAACACGTTATATATAATAATTAATTAGACACTTATTTTATTACACCGTACGGTAATTTTAAAAATTTCGCAGCCCTATTTATACTTTATATATATTGTATACAGGAAATGATGAGCGAAGTCTATTCTGAAAGATTGCCACCAGATGCCTTTAAGTTTGGTAATAAATTAGAAAAACAGTGGCTTGATCCCGGCACTACCGAACAAGATTATTTAGATGTATATGTTGCTGAAGTCTATGATCCTTCAAAGTTCTGGATAAATCTGAAACCTTATGCTAACTTACTGAACGAACTCATGGATAAAATGCAGTAATATATATTTTTTTTAAATTTATGTTTATTCGTGCTAATTTACTTTGTTTTCAGAATATATTACGCAATGCACAAGCTAGAATTATTAGTTCCTTATTACGCTTTGAAAAAAGATCTTTATATAACATGTATATTTGCAAATGAATACCATCGAGCTAGAATTGTAGACACGTCGCATAAAAATGAAAGCGCAATAAAGGTAAGCTAGGTTCTGTCTTTTGCAATATTTAAACTGTAATTCCTTGAGAAGAGTATTCTGGTGATTAGAGAGATATTGACATATGCTTGAACTTTAAAGAAAATGGCATGTTCTTATTTAATACATTCATTAAGATACATTATACACTTTTAGAATGTGGCCTGAATGTTAATCAGAGTGTTTTCTGCTCGACCTTTTAATGAGATTTTGGTATCTTTTACAGTAGGTGTTTAACGAATTAGCAGCTCTTGTGATTTTTAAGAAATAAACCATGAATAATAAAAGACTTGGTATTTAATATATGTGGTTTATTCAACAAATATTAATTTCTAAGTTACTGTAAACACATTAGTTAATATTTGGTACTTCCAGCGTTTGCTTTTATAGTTATTCTGTGACACACTGTATACGCGAAGTATAGTTGAAGTCATGTCTGTCTCCAGGATAGTGTGTGTTGACAAGCTCCAATAAGAGCGAAATGCATCGACACATTCCGGGATGGATGTGACTTTTCACGAATTTTTCATTATTCTAACAACCTGGAAGGTGGCGTCGCGACGTGTAGCGTTCTGCATACTGGTACAGTAGTAGTAGTTTGTCGAAATATAGAAATTAACGCAACACATTGGGCGACATTTACATGTAAAGTGAGATTTAATACTCATTAGTTCTCATTAAAATTTAATTGAAATTTTAATGTTAGAATTTTTAATTATAAAGCACATTTGTATACATACATCCAAACATACTTTGATTAATAAATAATAAAAAAAATTAAAAATAATTTATAATTTCCTATTTAATGTTTTTGTCAATAAATTGCTTTTATTCATAAGCGGTTACAAAAAAAAAAGGAAATAAAACGACGCAATCATAAAGAAAAGTTTTTAATTCATTATCTGTTGAATCAGTATCAATAACTACATAACGGGTGTTCATTTGAAAAGTCAATCTAGTAGCATGTGATTTACTGAGAACATTTTGAAGTATGTCGTAAATTAAAATTTACTACTTAACCTACGAAGTCGTATATTTTGACAGTTTCATACATACAAATAAATAACAAATGTGATTGACATTATCAAATTTCATTTGGATTTACGTTTACGGATCAACAAACACATACTAATATAAAAAGCGTTCAAATAAGCTTTGCCTCTAGTAGGCCATTCCTTTAAAAACGTATGATTATTAATAATTTAAATTTGCATTAGTTGTCAATTAGGCAGATGCATAGTTGACAAAAATTGCTTTGTAATTTAAAATTGATTTAACATGGTTTTTACTATACAACACAAATCATTCATGCTAGAATCTTATTTTCGAAACGGACGTAAGATTGACGGACAATGGCAGTATTCTCTTGTTTAGAAGAATTTAGAAATGAGTTCCCTAACGTCATCTTTGATTATGACAGTTTTCGGCACACAGTGACACATTCCGTTATGGTTTTCAGAGAAACAGGGAGTGTTAAACAGAAAGAAGGCGCAGGTCGGGCGAAAAAGCGTACAGAAGAGCTAGTTAATAATGTAAAAGAAATTATAAATAATGCACCAAGAACTTCCGTACGAGCATTATCACAACAAGTGGGTGTGTCAATTGGCACATGTCATACAATTTTAAAAATGGACTTACATTTATTTCCATATCACATGACCTGTTATCAAGAAATCAAGGAAATCGACTATCCCAGAAGAATAACGTTTAGTCAGTGGTTCTTAAATAATTTTGATAATGACCTTCTTGACAAAACCTTTTTTTCTGATGAGTCATGGTTTTATCTGAATGGATATGTGAACTCACAAAATATGAGGATGTGGACTAATGAGAAACCACATAATTTTTTTGTTGAAACCGCACTTCATCCGCAGAAAATTGGTGTATGGTGTGCGATTAGTCGAAGGAGAATTATTGGCCCTATTTTTTTTTAACGGAACCTTAACAGGAGAAAGGTATCGACAAGAAATTATTATGCCATTTATCGAACAGCTTGACGACGAAGAAATAACACAGGGTTACTTTCAACAAGACGGAGCTAGAGCACACACAGCAGGTGAAACAATTAATATTCTGCAGCAATTTTTTCAAAATCGGTTGATAAGTTTAAACACTGAACATGAATTTCCACCAAGATCTTGTGACATTACCCCATGTGATTTCTTTTTATGGCCATTCTTAAAGAACTCAATTTATCAAGTACAGATACCTGATCTTGCAGGCCTTCAAATCAGAATTGCTGAAAGAATTAATGGAATTGACAATGCGATACTACAAAACACTTTTTCCTCCATTAGAAGAAGATGTGAGAAATGTTTCGAACAAGGTGGTGGACACTTTGAACAATTTTTATAAAATTTTGCTTGTTTGTTGGAAATAAACATATTTCATTCACTTAAAAATGTTCGTTTTATTATTTTGACATTTGTCATTTCAATCAAATATCTCATCTCATAACCAACAAAATTCCTATTAAAATTAGTAACAAGCTAAGACATAATAATAATTTCCAAGGGCTACTTTGAGGTAAAATTTATTTGAATTCTTTGTATATGCGTCTTATTATATCAAAATTTCAAAGTAACCTAGATTGACTTTTCAAATGAACACACGTTATGTCTTTTGCAATATTTTGAACTTCTATAATACTTTCTTTTTAATAACTAATTTTGCAATTTCACATTTGTTAATGATGTTATAATGAATTTATAACTTATGTACATTTATCCACAGAAACAAGCAACTCGTTTAAAACTTCTGTTTGTTTCTCCTGGCTTTCTTTATAATTTTGAATAGCCTTATCCATTCCAACACCTTTTATTGCCTTCATGTAAAATTAAATTATGGTAAGCTATATATAATATTACATTTTTAAAATTTTTTTTTCAAACGAACTTATAAATATACTTATACTGTGCACTTATTATTTGGTTTTGGTGTAATATCAACTTATCATTTCATTCATATGCATAACGACGCAAACTGAAACCGGTCTCGGAAATAATGGCTCTTAATGGAACCTTTTTATGAAATCATTCAATGTTTTCTCTTTGTCAATGCATATATAGCAATAAAAATTTTGACGAAATTAATTTTGCTTCTTATAAATCAATTTTCTTAACAGGCAGGTTTCTAAAAATTAGCACGAGAATACTCTTATAAAAAATTACTAATACATATTTGTATCACTACCACTCTTGAATATTTCTAAAAATATTTTGAATATTTTTAGGTATATTTTGTCGATTATGGTACTGTCGAAATGATCAACATCCAAGGTATTTGCTACTTGCACAACCAATTTACTGAATTACCAGAACAAGCAGTAAGGGCGAGATTAGCGGGCATCTATCCATCTTCAGAAAATGAACAATGGTCCAGATCGGTAGCTTCACGTTTCCTCAGTTTCGTGCTGCAAAAAGATTTGTTGGCACAACTTATCAGGATAGATGAGGAGGTATATACTTTTTAATATATTCGCAATTTAACAAAGAAAATCATAATTTCTAATTAATTTTTCCCTAAATTATGCAAAATGTTTTGTTTCTTTCATGATAATGAAGTTTTGGCAAAATAATTTTTTGCACAATACGTTAAATGAAAATGTTAACGTCAACATTATCCTTGACTTATTATTTTAAAATATACTATTTAGTATTACGACTATATTGACGTTAGATTATATAACGTTCGTATGTGCGTCCGTTATAGACTAAAAAACTACTGGACCTATTTACTCGCGGTTTTTGCAAAATGATTAGCGTTGTGTGGAGAAACTTTGGAGCTAACGAAATCCTCGATCGCACCAGCAGAAAGAAAGTTCGTGACCTAATAATATATCATTAGTAGCAGTACGATTATGTAAATGTAGATGGCGACACGAGACAGTACTTCTCACGTTGAAGTTCACGAGATAAGAAATGCTGTGGCGTAAGCGTAGAAGTAAGCTCGAATACCATTGCTTTGATAATTGGATTTATTTGCATTCTTACTTTTGTAAAGTGAAGGTTAAATTTTGTGAAGTTTCATAATATGTAAATATCTAATTTTAACGAAATACAATAATTTAAATCAATCTCGCAATTGTGTTCATTACAGGTTGTTCTCTGAGGTAACCGACAAACTTACTCAATGCGTTCTAGAAGTGATTTTGAACGAAAAAGTTCATATGTACTTTAGCTTAATTTATTTTTTGTTCTTTATATTTCAACAAAAGAAGAAAATTGTTTCAGTTATGTATTTAATCATCAAATTTCATAAACTAATAAACTACTATTATAACAGTTGCTCGAAATGTTCTTTTTAAACATGTTGCCAGTCATTTTATAAAATTACAAATATGTCTCATGAGCGTCGGCATGTTTTATCAACATGACGGCGCTCCACCGCATTTTAAGTTAATAAGTTATTGACTTTCTAAAAAAAAATTTCCTGGGCGGTGGATAGGCAGAGGGGGGGGGCTGTATTATGGCCTGCGCGTTCTCCTGGCCTTTCGCCATTGGAATTTTTCTTTTGGAGTTGTCTAAAAAATCGTGTATACTGTAACGGTAAGCCAAACACGAGAGAAGAATTTATCGAAAGAATAGTTGCAGATGTAGATTCCTTGCGAAATGAACTTACAGATATTAACTGGAAACAGAATATGGTCCAAAGACTAGCAACATCAACAAAGAAGAGGCGAACATTTCGAGCAATTGTTATAATATTAGTTTATTAGTTTGTTTTGTAATTTTATAATTAAATACATTACTGAAACACTTTTCTTCTTTTGTTGAAATCTAAAGAACAAAAAAAAAATAAGCTAAAGTGTATATGAACTTTTTTGTTCATCTTCGCTGTACTTAATTTGATGTCGCAAATAAGCACTGTCTAACTGTTCACGTACGTCCACTTTGCTTAGAACACTAAAATCCACGCATGCACATTCATGTGAGAAACGGAATTTTCGTGTTTCTTTGCCCTCTGTGCGATATGCTTTAAATCATTTCAACCCTTGTTTATTCCTCGGGTTAGTGCGTTTATTTGAAGATCGGGAATAGGCCTTCCTTTCATTTCCGGATTTTTTAAAAGATCTTGCACACAACTAACTTCCATAATTAATAATAAACGTCACTTCAAGCCTTTGAAATCACACACGTGCGTTACGCGCTGAAAACAATGCAACCACAATAAATGGAAGACGTTAACTGGAGTCGGGCAATTTTGTGCCCCAAACAGACGGTATAAACGCATATGGCGAAGATAAGCGAAACCGGCCGATTCATATTCGAAATAGGTACATCTGAAATCGTGTCCCGGAACATAGTTCTGAGCGTTGCTGTGGTGCGGAAGAAAACTTTGATACCATCGTTATAAAAATACGTAAAAATAATGAAATACATACAATAATGCACTGAATTACATGCGAATTTCTTTCTGTGTTTACCTTGGTTGTTGGGTGGGCACGTGCCCTTTAGCACCAGCCGCCACTGATACTTTTCGAATAAAGTCAAGTGCCATTTATTTAAGTTTTGCTAACCAGACCATTTATTTGTATCAATGTTTATCTTTTAAGGCGTTCAACAAAACTATTCAAATTTTAACTTTAAATATAATTGCTTAAAAGGGAAAAGCGTACAGTAACAGCATTTATACCTCGCGCTTCTACAAAATTTAAATATTTATTATCGAAACTATTGTAAATTAAAGCTACGTATGTTGATATATATTTTGTAACGATCCAACCTACCTAGCTACTCTTTCCTGTCTATTTTAAAATGTTAGTAGTTACGCTATAAATAGGCTGCACTAAGAAATCAATATGTAATAAATTATTACTTATTTTGGTACATTTTGTTTATTAATAATTATCAATATTTTGAATTACAGCAAAGAATTCTCGATGTCATACTCGCCGATACGACGGAGGAGGATGAAGATTTCTTCATTAACGACGCCTTAGTTGCAATGGGCTACGCCAGTTTCACATTTCAGGTAAATTCCAACTCCGATACCAGCATTTCCGAATTAGAAAGCACTTGCTCGTCCGAGTCCATCAAGAAATCTAGTCCCGATCTGAAGGGAGCCGATGTTTCGCCTTGTAATAAAAAAACTCAATTGTCGCCTAAAGAACTAATGCAAATTCTTTCAAAAAAATGTATACAACAGTAAGATATACTCCTAGGTTATGCTATTATCAAATTAGGATCAATTGCATCGACTTACTATAATTTGCGATTTTTTTATATAATGAAATATTGATTTTTTTAATTAATGAATTTTTTAATTTTAAGTAGATTTTTCTTTTATCCTTATTTTAAAGTGACTTTCATCATAATGAGGGTAATTTGAAAGAAAATGAAGTAAAAGTCCTTGTATCATAAAGCCATAAACATAATATATGTAGATTGTTAAATGCATAATGTCCCATTGATGATGAAGCACGTGAAAACTAAAGACATAAGATTTTGTATTCGGCATTTATAATAATTTAGTGACATGATTGCTAATATGAAAATACAGGGTGTAACAGGACGAGCTTACGTTAGCCGTATCTCAGCAACTAAGCAAGTTCCATATTTGTAAATTTGCAGAGTTATTTTGGGCATGGGGGCAAACTTTTAGAAAATATTAGTACATATTTTCTATTTCCGGTTTCGCCGGAAGCACAATCAACTTCATTTTTTTAAATAGATTACCCAATTTTTTTTCAAACAATTGAATTCAGCAACAAATTTGGCGTATAGATCATTTATTTCGACTGGGGTAAACATTACCGTTTTATAGCTAACTTGTTTTTTATGTAAATTTTATCAAATGCATCGTAGTACTTAGTGACGTATTTCTTCGGTATGCAGAAGAGTTGATGAATGATTATTGGAAGTTAGACAGCTACTAAGATGGGCTATTGAAAATTATTTTCACTTGTGTGCAAATACTATATAGGGTGTTAGTATTTACCGACTTAATATGTTAAATTTCAAACACTAATTATTTCGTAATTTTAAATGGAACACCCTATACATTTTTGTCGCAAACGGTAGAAAATTAAATTCTTCATCAAATGATATTACATTTCCCTATACCTAAAATGAATATTTAAGGAGCTATTCGCAAATTATGTGAATGTATTCAGAAACTTCGTGTGAGCGCTAAAGGTGGCTATGATAATTCGTCACAGTTTTAGCGTAATGTCTAATTTTCTAATGATAGTTCGATAACGTGTTAATAAAGAAATAAAAAACAAATATATTTTTCGAGTAAAGAAGAAACATAATAGTAAAATCTATTTTGTAACCAAGATAACATTAAAGAAATCTATGTTAAGAATGAATAAATAAGGTATTACAAAGTAATAAATTATTTCAAATTTTGTTAAAAATTAGCCCCATTCATTTCCAAACATTTATTAATTCGTTTTAGCACTTGATTACTAGTGACCTTTTGTATTTGCGCTTCTGTTAATGAATTTAGTGCTCCTCGTATTCTTTCTTTTGTTTCCTCTGCAGTTGTCACCGTAGTACTGTAAACTTTGTCCTTAAGTCTGGTGAACGTGGAGGCCACAAGTATGAACCTGCGTTTGCAATAAACTTTCCGTCAAATAACCTCTCCAAGAATAAGTGTACATCTCTTGTGCTGTGAGCCGGTGCACCATCCATTTGATACCAGCAGTATTTGATTCGATAATAGGCAGTGTATCAAGTTCTTCTTCCACAATATTGCGCAATATATCTAAAAACCTTTCGCCATTTAAATTTTCGTTATAAAAATGTAGACAAAGTATGCGATTATCTTTTATTGCGCAAAAAACATTAAATTGCCAACTTTCCTGATATCCCCTTTCCCTCGTTACATGGGGATTTTCGGCTGCCCAAAAATGACTGTTATGTTTATTAAAGAGGCAATTTTTGGTAAATTTAGCTTCGTCTGTCCAAATGATTTTCTTCGTAAAATTTTCGTCGTCCTGACAAGCTATGGTGAAGAATTCACAAAAAATGACCCTATTTAAGAAATCCTGCGGATGTAAGTGCTGTACCTGCTGGTATGAAAATGGTCTCCATTTATGTCTTTGAATGGACATTGTTGAAATTTCCAAAGTTGTCGCTGCTTCTCGAAGAGATGCAGTGGTGTTGGTATAAAAATATCCCATAACACCAATTTCAACTACTTCGTCATCAATTTTTTTTTTTTTTAATTTTGGCCTGAACTGTCCATGTTCTAAACAATTTTTAACTAACCGTCGCACTACATCTTTAGATGGAATTGGTCTGTCCGGATACCTTTGTCGAAATAAAGCACATGTTCGACTTAAAATTTTTCCGGACTCTCCATAAATCAACAATAAATTCAGGTAATCCTGATTTGTCAATCCTAAACGTGACATTTTCGTATACTAGTTTAGGAACTGTGTGATATACTAGGAAGTTTATTAACACGCTATCGAACTGTCATTAGAAAATTAGACATTACGCTAAAACTGTGACGAATTATCATAGCCACCTTTAGCGCTCACACGAAGTTTCTGAATACATTCACATAATTTGCGAATAGCTCCTTAAATATTCATTTTAGGTATAGGGAAATGTAATATCATTTGATGAAGAATTTAATTTTCTACCGTTTGCGACAAAAATATATAGGGTGTTCCATTTAAAATTACGAAATAATTAGTGTTTGAAATTTAACATATTGAGTCGGTAAATACTAACACCCTGTATAGTATTTACACAAGCGAAAATAATTTTCAATAGCCCATCTTAGTAGCTGTCTAACTTCCAATAATCATTCATCAACTCTTCTGCATACCGAAGGAATACGTCACTAAGTACTACGATGCATTTGATAAAATTTACATAAAAAACAAGTTAGCTATAAAACGGTAATGTTTACATCAGTCGAAATAAATGATCTATACGCCAAATTTGTTGCTGAATTCAATTGTTTGAAAAAAGATTAGGTAATCTATTTAAAAAAATGAAGTTGATTGTGCTTCCGGCGAAACCGGAAATAGAAAATATGTACTAATATTTTCTAAAAGTTTGCCCCCATGCCCAAAATAACTGCAAATTTATAAATATGGAACTTGCTTAGTTGCTGAGATACGGCTAACGTAAGCTCGTCCTGTTACACCCTGTATATGTACGTGATTAAAGACAATACAAAATTAAATATATTCTAGATCTACCATATGAGCAAAATTTATTTAGATAAGGGATATCCATGGTTGGGAGGATCACTGTCTTTGATAGGTTCAGCTTGTTGTTGTCAATTAAATGTCAGTTTCGATAAGTTGTTTTAATTATATTGGTTGTTAGATAATCAGCTTGTGAAATAAAACAAAGTTATTGAAGTATGGGTTTATTTTCAATTTATTACTTTAGATGTTGAAAATGGCCGCCATTCTTATGCAAACATTAATTTACACGCCTCTTCATGTTTTCAAATGCGTTTCGGAGCATTTCGGGCGTGATATTAGCACATTCTTCAACTATTCGGTTTCACAGCTCAGGAATTGTGTGAACTGGTAAAATTATGTTTTTCAAATGTGTAAAAAGGAAGTGATCTAGGATAGTCAAATTTGGTGATCTTGGGGGTAATTCAGGTTCATACCGTTAACTGATCGAACGATAATCAAAAAATTCTCGTAAATAAGCGATAGATTGCGGAGTCGTGAGAAGTGGCACCATCATGTTGGAAATATCCCTGTTGTAGCTCGTCTTCGTGAAGTTGGTTTATGAAGGGATATAAGATGTTGTCTCGGTACCTCTGGGCATTGATGGTTCCTTCAAAGAATAGGGGTGTCAATCGTCTGCGAGAAGTCTGGGTGAACAATTAGCAATATAACGCGCCTGTTATGATCAGGCGGTAACAATTCTTGGAAAGCTTGCATCTTGTAAGGAAATAAACACGAGATCAGGAAACTGTTGTCGAAATTCAACCAGGCAAACTCGAGTAGGTACTGTATATCCATTTCCCATTTTCAAGGTTTCCATTACGAAAATAAGTTTCAATGATGAATCGCTTATGTAATTGCGAGAATACCTTGTCCAATAAAACTGCAAATCGAAACTGACCTTTAATTCATGTCGAATAAGATTTCAAATCGAAACTGACATTTAATTCATGTCAAATAAAAATTAAAATCGAAGCTGACATCCAACTAACAACAGGCTGAACCTATCAAAGACAGTCATCCTCCTAGTCATAGCCATCCCTTATCTATACAATTTTTGCTCATATGGTATTTACTTGCATGTGGTTACCAAAACAAACAAAAAAACAGATATGAGGATTTTTCAATAATTCCTTAGAAAAAGATAGAATTCGATGATTTTCTCCATCGAAACGGCGCAAGTGCGCACCCGTGCATTGTTTTGGTGGAGGAGTGTTTGCTTCTTTGCCAAATGAGGACGTTTCTCCTTGATTTATTCGCTCAACCGGTGCAATAACGTTACATAATACTGTCCATTTACCGTTTATCCATTTTCCAAGTAACCGATGTAGATGATTCCGCATGCATTCCAAAACACACTGGCCATCACCTTGTTGGCCGATTTCACCGATTACACCTTTTTCGGACCCGGATCGCCTTTGAAAAACCACTGTTTCGACTGTTGCTATCCTTGTTTCGTCCACACTTACGTAGCGACGTAGGAACTCGTCAGTATTGCGACGGAAAAGTGTAAAATCAGCCTCCAATTCGTTCACACTAGTGTGTGATTATTCTACACTGACAGCAAACGCAGCAACCATCTTGCCGAGATTTTTTCAAACCCAATTTTTTGTGTAAAATTTAAAACACTGTAGCTTGTGATATACCTGTGGCCTCAACTATTTCACGCACTTTGATTTGTCGATCACTCAAAACCATATCGTGGATATTGTCAATCATTTCGGAGAAAATCATTTCCACTAGACGTCCCGAACGATGTTCATCTTTTGTGAATGTAGAGACACGTTTGAACTCATTTATCCAATTGTAAACAGTAGTTAACACAAGAGCAGATGTGCCATGAACTTCATCCAACTCGGCTATGATCTCTATCGGTGTTAAGCCTTTTAAATAAAAGTGATTAATCACCACACGAAACTCATGTTTTTCCATTTTTCTAAATCAACCAAAGTTTGTTGCTTCAATCGAGTATAACAATGAACCCATACGATGGATTTAACTGAAACTTTGACAGCAGTCTAATGACAAATGACGCATACTAAATTTTTGTCATATTACTTGCGCCATCTCTTGGATTTTCTAAGGAGTTATTGACCCAACCCTCGTATTTCACCTAGATTCAATTTCAACATAATTTTATCTTGTCGTATAATTAATAAATAGTAAAGAAAACGTAAAAATAAAACATAATAAAATATAATTTATATTTTCCTTGGTTGTTATGCAAAACGTCCTGCAAGATCAGCATGTCATTGTTGAAGATAGCTCACGATACTTTAAACAGTTCTTCATGAAGATGATCTAGAATTTGTGGCATGACTACTCAAGTGGCACAAGAAATTTTGCCGTATTTTGTCGAACGCGTGTTTGTAAATTGCAACCAGAAGTAGGAAGGATAGGATAATTATATTGAAAATTCCATACAACAAACAGAATGGCAACAACGATTTCTAAAAGATTTTCGTACATATTTTGATCCACAATTCTTTGAATTTGATACCGCCATATTCCTATTAAAAATAAGCTCAAAGTGGGATAAGGTTTTGTATGTGTGTTTCAATGTTGCCTTACTAGACTTTACATTTCTGTGTTGGTAATATTGACATTCATCCAGATTATTTTATCTTAACTTTATAGTATATACGAGGGCGAGAGGATTAATTCGCGCGATCGTATAGAAACACAAATAATTTAATTAAACAAACATTATTTTTCTGCATAATCTACTCTTAATTCGATACATTTGGTTCATCTGTGTGCAAGCTTTTTCGTTCTGTCTCGAAAGTAATTTTCTTCTAACTCTCCAAAATAATTGTCCACTGTTGAAGTTAGCTCTTCATTTGTGCAGAATTTTTTGTCTCCGAGAAAATCTTTTACTTTAGGAAATAGATGAAAGTCAGTAGATGCTATGTCTGGCGAATATGGCTTAATTCCTTAATTATTTTTTCAGCAACCGTACTGGAATGCACAGGTACATTATCATGGTGAAAGTGCACTTTCTTCTTAGTGATCAAACGATCTAGAAGATTTGCGTAATATTCGCCGATTACGGTCTCGCCTTTTTTAAGATAAATCTATTAACAATATTCAATGCCTTGTCCTTTTTTGGACGTTTGG
Organism: Melolontha melolontha; assembly: GCA_935421215.2. Lineage (NCBI taxonomy): Eukaryota > Metazoa > Arthropoda > Insecta > Coleoptera > Scarabaeidae > Melolontha > Melolontha melolontha. The sequence goes on along the minus strand of OW285240.1, from coordinate 10,615,961 downwards.
TCTTCATCTTCGACTGTTATTTAGATTTGGGCGTATAATAAATAACTTATGTTTCGTCACAAGCAATAAATCGGCGCAAGAAATCTGTTGTGTTGCTTTTAGCCGTTTTCGACCGTCCACTGCGGGGATCATCATCTAAGCTGCTCATGACACGCTTAAATTCATTTCTACATTTTCTGACGGTTCCATACGAAGGACAACCTTCACCTAGTGTATCCCGCATATCATCATGGATTTTCGGAAAGGGTATGCCTTTCTTTAAAAGATACTTAATCAGTGCGCTATGTTCAAAATTATCCATTTACACTTAATTAGTACAGAGTGACAAGTGAAGGAGATTGGTATGAGAAAAATTAGTTTGGCATCACAGTTGGCAGTAATGCATGTTTAAAGGTTGCGTCGCTAAATACATGTAAATTAAAAAAAAAAATTACCTACGAAACAGTCTTTGTCACAAATTTATCAAGCACTAAAGGCGCGTTTAGATTGAGCACTAGTATCAAAATTTGTATGAGATACTTGTGTATTTGACAAATTATGATACAAATTCGCATACAACTACTCTAACATTTGGTGTGAGCAGACACGTTGTGTTGATTGTCGCTCATACAGTGTGTATATGGATTTTTTTCAATATACATTGACAAATCTCCGTGGTTTTAATTTGTTTTGCTGTTGAAGCCGCGTATCTGAACATGTTGTGTACAAAGAAAAAAAACATGTTACTTATTGAAAAAATAAGACAGTCTAATGCATGGAACGTAGAGAGTAAACAATATAAAGATACAAATGTGCGAGGTGATATATTTACAGAAATAGGACAAACTTTAAACTGCAGCAGTAAAGAGACTAAAATCAGGTGGCATAATATTAAAAGCCAGTTTAGTCATGAACTGGCCAAAGTGAATTCGTTCTACATCTTGTATATATAGTATATTGCTTTTTTCAATGTAGACACTTTCTCATGCCTCATACATATTGCATATACAGACTGTCCCGTAAAAAACGCCAACATTCATAATTCCGTTATTTATTGTCCGGTTATATTTAAACAAAAAGTAAATTTAATTGCATCAAAAACACTATAAGATAGCAGTGTTTTATTTGTTTTCAATTGTTTTCATTAATGTCAAACGACAGTCAAGTTTTTTATTTTAAATGGCAACATATATATTTTTGGCTATATTCGGATTGTATTTTTTTTCTGAATTCAACGATGTATAACATGTTTATTTTTGATAAACGTTTATTGCAAAAAAGAAACTTTATAAATTTCATCTTTGTCTTCCATTATTTATAAATATTCGAATGTGTCATGAAACATTTGAAATGTAAGTATTATAAATATTATTATAAGAAACAAAACACTTTACAATAAATGTTGAAATTGCCCGCCACCTTGTTCAACACATATCGCACATCTCCTAATTACTCCAAAGGTCGCATTTAAAAGACAAGCGGCAGGTACTTCTTGACAAGTGTTAATAATTCTTTGTCTTAAAATGTCAACATTTTCTGGAGTTGTTAAATAAACTCGATCTTGTAGATAAGCCCACAACCAAAAATCGAGGGGCGTAAGATCCGGTGAACGCGCAGGCCACTCGATAGGACCTGATGTTCCTATCCACCTATTTCCAAATTGGGTGTTCAACAAATCAATATTTACTCTGGCGTTGTGCGCGGGAGCCCCATCTTGTTGAAAAAATATTCTATTTAAATTTGCCAAAGGTAATTCATCTAAAAAGTTTTGGAGATTTTCGTGTAATAAAGTGTAGTATTTTTCTTGATTTAAGCAACCATCTATGAAAAATGGCCCAATTAATTGATCACCTAAAATGCCACACCAAACATTTACGTTGAAACGTCTTTGAAAATTATTTTCAATTACAAATCTCGGATTGTCTGCACTCCACTGTCGATGTATGTTTCTATTAAAAATACCGTTGTTGCTAAAAGTGCATTCATCAGACCAAATTATCCTTCTGTAAAAATTCGGGTCTTGTTCTAATGCATTTAAATAAAAACGACAAAACTGGATTCTTCGGCCAGGATCATTTTGTTCTAATGCATGAACTTTTCGAGCTATGTACGGTTTAAGTTTGTGTTTTCTTAAAATACCATGAACTGTAGTTTTTGATACCCCAATATTATGTGCAATTTCGCGAATCGAAGTTCGTGAATTTTGCTGTACTGCAAGAAGAACATCTAATTCCTTATCTTCGGAGAATTTCCGTTTTTGGTTTGGTAAATGATCCATAATTTCTTAAATTCTTTTCAATTCTCTGAAATATTTTCGAACCTGGAACTTCTCTGTCCGGAAAACGAGCACTGTACCGACGAACTGCTTGAAGGCGATTTTTATTACATTCAAAGAACACTTGTAACATGTCCGTTAATTCATTGTTATTCATTTTTAACGAAAATACGCTTTTTGTTGCGGCAAAACGTTCAAACAGGATAATACAGAAAACTTAATAAAGTCAAACTGACACTTAAGGCACATTGACATAATGCTAGTGGACTGGGCCAAGTCTACTATAATGAAAGATGAAATTTATAAAGTTTTTTTTTTATTTTTTATTATTAGGAGATGTGCGATATGTGTTAAACAAGGTGGCGGGCAATTTCAACATTTATTGTAAAGTGTTTTGTTTCTTATAATAATATTTATAATACTTACATTTCAAATGTTTCATGACACATTCGAGTATTTATAAATAATGGAAGACAAAGATGAAATTTATAAAGTTCTTTTTTTGCAATAAACGTTTATCAAAAATAAACATGTTATACATCGTTGAATTCAGAAAAAAAAATACAATCCGAATATAGCCAAAAATATATATGTTGCCATTTAAAATAAAAAACTTGACTGTCGTTTGACATTAATGAAAACAATTGAAAACAAATAAAACACTGCTATCTTATAGTGTTTTTGATGCTATTAAATTTACTTTTTGTTTAAATAAAACCGGACAATAAATAACGGAATTATGAATGTTGGCGTTTTTTACGGGACAGTCTTTATTTACAAGCCACAGTCTGTATACATGTGCTAATGCAAGTATATGGATTAATCTCGATACAAATTCTGATACTAGTGCCCAATCTAAACGCATCTTAACAGTAAACTGACCAGGCATCGGTCGTCAAAATACGATGCGTATTTTTTTATTTCACGGCCTACTTTAGGCGATAGCGCGAATAAGTCAGCCCGCCCTTGTAATACTACACCATTATTTCAAACGAAATTGTTATATTTGGGTTTTAATTTCTTCCAAATGACATTTTAGATTTTCACGAACTAAGGGTACTATTCAAGCGTCTGTTCTACGTTTTTTGTTTTGTTTACGATCGTCACTTTCTACAGTGTTTAGAAACTGGATTAAGAAAGTTAGAGTATTTCTTCTTTTTGCAGTTAAAGTACCATTTAAGAAAACTGGACCGATAATCTTCTACTTATAGCGCTCTAAACACCAACTTTCTGAGGATGTAGAGGAGTTTCAACATGCTGTGTATCACTCATGTTTTGCGAGTTAACGTATTCATTAACATAAAACCATACTTTGTTCGAGAAGATAGTTTTGTCTAGGAGTTCATTAAAATTGTTTAAAAGCCATTCCCAAAATCTGTGAATTGTGAATAATTACAATAATAATATTCTTGCCTTTTTAGAAGAATTCGAAGCAATTTCTCAAATTCCAGTTTGGTAAATTCAATGCCAAAACGACTGAACAGTGTAATCCGGACATACAAATTATTAACATTCAGTTTATAATTGATGATTAGAAGCTGTCATCTTCAGTTTTTGTAATTTAAATAAATATTATTTTTTCAGTTTCTGTTACATTTCTCAAATTAAATTAATTTTTGTTTTTACATTGTCTCCTTTCTCTCAATTCCGTGTGTTTCTCATAGGGAATATGCTTCAAAAAAATTTCAATTTCTAAAGTAATTAACGTGTAGGTGGTTTCGTGAAATTCAAGATGGCCAATCTTATCGAATTTTAAATCCACAGAAGCCAAATTCCACGAATCTTCTTTGCACAATTGAATATGTACAAAAAAAAAATATTTTGCTACCAGAATAACATCCTAACACTTAAAGGTCATTCAACGAATGACGTAATTGCTACAGTTTTTAAATGATTTTCGATATCTTTTTGCAAGAACGATATCCCGTATCATAAATTGTGAACCTACTACAATAGAAATTCACTTTTTACTTGATCTGGTATTTACTAATTTTCGTTGTGTAAATCTGGAAAGAGATACTATTGTCTCTTCTTCATAAAGACAAACATCATCCAGTACTTACACTTTCTCGTAATTTACTTCTGATATTTAAAATAATTTGACCTGTCCAGCAATGCCAATTTCAAAACATGTAATTTTAGAAAAGTTAATTTTGTGAACCTTGGTGGAGTCAACAATGATTAGATTTTTGTTGAACAGTACGATAACATTAACGAGACTTATAACGATTTTTACAAAGCAATTTAGGTATGTCTTAATCGCTCTGTGCGTTTAAGAGGTAGTGTTAGGTCTGACTAATAAATTATACAATAAAATTAAAAGAAATTAATCTCAATTATATTAAAATTACATGTGCAGCTTTGGTCTTTAGTTCGTTCAGGGAAAGACAACATATTAATTATTCTTAATTTGCTTTAAAAAGTTTCGCGGAGACATTTTTGGTAACCCGCTATGGATTTAGTGAGTTTTTTCAATCCACCCATCTATAAGCAAGCAATACGCTACCTAGATCCTTCTCTTAGTCAATATAATTCTTCCATCAATATCTCTTCCATATTTGAAGCAGACGTTCTCCGTGTACTGAGAGAATTAAAGAATAATTTCACCGTACTGATCATATCCCTTCTTTTCTGGTTAAGGATTGTACCTATATATTTGTAATGCCATTACACTTTCTTAGAGCTCAACTCCTGTACATAAATAGGCGACGATAGTTCAATCTAAAATTAATCGTAAACCAGTCGTAATAATTAGCGTCTCGCTAAAGCTTTCGAAAAACGTCGCTACCGTAATATACGAGGTGCTACCCAAAAATTCTCTGAATTTGAATGTTGCGCGAACGGGATGGTAGTACAGGTCTATAGCCCTAGATGATGTGAGCTATGCTTATATTAAGTCAGTCTGCCAAGCGGTACTTTGCTAGCTGGTGATAAGCAGTTTTTTGTGTTTAATGTCTGATGTGAAAGAGCAAAGAACGTGCATCAAATACTGCTTCAAACTTGATAAAACGGCAGCGGAGACTCTGAAAATGCTTAAACAAGCGTTTGGTGAAGATGCCTTATGTCAGACGCAAACTTAGGAGTAGTATAATCGTCTTAAAAATTGATATATGTCGGTTGATGATGATTAGCGTTCCGGCCGTCCATCAAAGGAAAACACGCCACAAAATATGACAAAAGCGCGTGATGCTATCCTGCAGGACCGAAGGAGAACAATTCATGACATTTGTAACATTGTCGGCTTGTCGTACGATGCCTGCCAAATGGTGCAACAATTCGTGGATCCTACACCAAGACAATACACCAACCCACACTTTGTATACTCCAATCTAAAATCACTCATATCTGTTCATCAACATGGCTTCAGCAGTAAGCGTTCCACTGTAACTAAAATGTTAATTTTCACGCAATACTTCTACGAATCTCTTGATAACAATACGCAATAGGACGTTATCTACACCCACCTTATACTTCATAAATTTGAAGTGAATGTAAGCCATTACCTACGGCACTAATAGCTTATTTTTTAGAGAGAAAGAATTACGTTTCTTATTTTGGGTCATCATTCTTCCCTACTTCGGCCACCCCCCAAGATACTAACTTAGAACCGCCACTATTCCACATTTTCATTAATGACCCATGCAATGAAATTTTTGGCAAAAAATTGTTGTTTGCTGATTATTTAGAGCTAGTTCACCAAGTGATTGAAATTGAGGATTTCCTTCAGAATCTAATCAACGCTGTTCGTAACTGGTGTAGTAAGAACAAGCTAGACATTAGTATTTATAAATGTGGAGTACTTATTTTCTTTACGAAATCAACAACAACCTTCATACTTACTACTATGTACTTTCTAAGCTTGAATATGTCTCTTCATACTTGCCAAATACCAACCTTAGAACTTACTACTATGTACTTTCTAAGCTTGAATATGTCTCTTTATACTTGCCAAATACCAACCTTAGAACAAGTTCGGTGAAGATTTCATAAATATCCTTATCACAAAAGAACTGTCACCACCCTGCTCAGGGTTTTAACAACCAAAAACTGCTAGATATGTTTAACATTGATTCTTTGTCGACACGACGAAATTAAACATCTATGTGTTCTCTTTAATCTCCTCAATAATTACATTGATGCTCCCAAGTTATTGGAAAAAATTAATTTCCTCGTTCTAATATTTGAATATAGATCTGACAATCTGTTTTATTGTTCTTGTGCTAGAACAAATATGCGAAACTCGCCTGTATACTGAATGCTTTTTCACTATGTCATGTGCAGGAGTGACACCGATATTCACTTTTTGTCGCTGCCAGTATTGCTTACCAATTGTACTCATGCAAACTGCACAATTTTAGTATACAGTTGTGTATAGCAAGCGCCAAATAAGATGGCTGGTGGGAGGAGGGGGGGGGGGGTGCGCAGAAGCCATTTTTATAAACGTCCACGTTATATATTTTACTCTAATAAATTATTAATTTATTAAGTGATAGATGTGTAGTTTACGCCACCTAAGGTATCTTGCAAATTGATGTAAAACTAAATACAAATCTCCCCAATACTTCTAATCCTGCGCGAACTTACCCCTCCGCTTGCTATATGTGGGGGGATATATGTATTCTTTTGTTATATTTTTGTGTTTTGTAGTTAGATTTATTCTGTTATTCTGTAAAATTAATGTTATTGGCATTCTTTCGTAATATAACCTACAAAAACCGTACATACAAATGCATGTTTTACTATTATTTTAACATTTCCTGTTTCGCAACTTAAAAACAAAAATTGTGATAAATGTGTCACGTCGATGAAAACAATGTCAAGTTAGAAAATTACGCTACCCAATCAGCATTATTTAGTACCTTTATGAACTTAAATAAAGAAAAGAAACTTGAAATGATATTGCTATAATAATAATTACTCCAAAAAGTTACTCCAAAAAAAAAAATTGAGACATGATAAAAATATGTAAGACCTAATCGTTACGATTTTACTAATAAGATAAAATTTCAAGCTTTGCCGAGCAATCGTTATAACAATGTTTCGCTATCTGTTCAGGATTTGTTACTAGACTAATTTTTTTCGTTTTTATTCCTTACTTGTTTTGGATCTTTGTTGGTGCGAATTTACAAATCTAATACGAGAGTATAGCTCAATAAGTCATGAATTTTAAGCACCAATGAGAATGAAATGTATTGTGTGAGATCGTTGAACTTACTATTAGATGCTATATTTTACTGTGAATATCGGACATTTAATTACGTCGAATCACAAATTTATTACAATGCAATGTAGCTTCATTATTATGATCCAAAGGCAAAAGAGTATATGTGTTTCGCGTATGCGGCGTCGTCTCCGTCTTCCTGACGTCACACGTCTACGTCATAACAGTTTAAACTTAGTTCCAACCAAACGTTAAATTTTATGGTCGTTAAGGATAATAGGATTATTTATCCTTATTTGCATAAGAGAATGATTTTGAATCACATGTCAAAGAACCATTTGTGGATGAGGTACTACAAAGATAATCGATGAACTTATTAGAGGCAAAAACCTCTTTTATTAGTGTAAAATTCCATTTTTTTTTTTTGTATAAATAAATCTTATTACATTTCGCAATATAAATATTGTACAGAAAGGACAGGAATTTCATGCCTTATCTACCCTCATAATGATGAAGTCTTCAATCATGGTTGAAAAGGAAAAAATATGTATATATCTGACAAATAAACAATTTGAAATCTATGATAGAGTTTTATTTCGCAAGCTACATATTTTTTTCTTTTAATTCTGATTTTGTATTAACCATCCCATTTCCTTTCTATTTGAAAGTTTTTTCTCAATGTGTTTATGTGTTTCTCAATTTTAAACATGGTGATACATTGGCATTTCAAAAAAATTGCTCCCCGATAAGCTAAATTTTCATATAGCAAGTGCGTATTTATTATCACAAGTCATAATCTAGATTCATATTGTTACGGGAACTCAAGTTTGGTTAAGTATATTACCACATGAGAGCGACAAATTATTACAAGATAGACGCTTGTAGCTTGTGTAGATTCGTTCCGGGCTAGCTGTAGCATCCTTAAATAATGTAAATGATTTAAATAATAAATGATGTGTGATGATGATGCATGAAAGGTCCAGGACGTGTATAGTATGCTGAAATAAATATATTACAACTTATTAAATAAAATAAAACACAACAACGTTGTCCTTAAAGCTTTATATTAATAATTCAATGGAGAAAATACACTAGTACTAGAATTAATCCCTCTCCCTCCCTCTATGTAGCAAGGGCGAGGGTAACTTTGAAATATTAAGTAGGACCCCGTATATTTTATTACAGATTCAAATTCTACTGGAAAAAGTACGTAGGATTTGTCTGATTTGTCGATGGAATTCAATTTTTTTCAATTTCTCGCACTGATAACCTATGCATACGATACTGCAATACAAAATACGTTTTCTTTGTAAATAATCAAAATTAGTCTTAGAAAAACTTTATTCATCTTACAAATGTCGAATAACTGAGAAAATATTACCTGTAGAAATGTAAATTGCTGGTGAATAAATTACTTTTAATTAACCTGAGTCCCCTCAACTCTCACATATCAGGGTGCTTCATTTATGTAAGTCCCTTCCCCTCTCAGTTCTGACTAGATTTTACCACGCCTCATAATATTTCAATTAAAGTAGAAGTGTATTTCCTTGAATTTTATATCTCATCATATCTTTACGTGTTGTTGGTATTTGATTTGCATACTACTTGAATGATGGCCTTCGTCTTCAATACACTTATTGATCAGCATTTCAAATGAATGTAGATAACTGAGAAGTGTACCTTCTTGAATTTCGGCACAAACATTTCTGGTTTGTTCAATCATATTTTTACGTGTTGTTGGTACTTGATTGTATACTTTGAATTTGAGATAGCCCCTTAAAAAAATCTGGCGAAGTAAGGTCTGGTAATTTACCAGGGAAATTTACTGAACCAGCTTTACCGATCCAGGGACCATTAAAATTACAATCAAGTACTTCATGTGCTACCACGGAATAGTGTGCTGGAAAGCCATCATAGTGAAACTTCATGTTATGTCACACTTCTAAGCCAAGTAGTGCTGGCAGTTCATTTTCCAAAATGTCCTAGTACATTTCACCATTCAAGTGAACTTCAATAATGTGGGGGCCGATGACTTTGTTCTCAATTATTCCACACCACACGTTGACAGTCCAAGGGCACTGGTGTCCAACTTGGCTCATTTTTAACACTCCAAGAATGTGTATTGCGTCAAGTGACCGTTCCATGGCTTGTGAAAGATGTCTCGTCAGAGAACAACACAACGAAAAAATTGGGATTTTGTTATAATTGTTCAAATGCCCACTGACAAAAAGTTACCCGATTCTGGAAACCAACGCCATGAAGATCTTGATGTAAACACACGTTATATGGATGATATTTATGACGTTTTAAAATTATCCAAGCACTGGTATAGGATAATCCAGAATCTCGAACTATTTCTCTTGTACTAACTTAACTAATTTGGTTTCTTAAACACCGGGCAAATCTGCTAATTGTAGCTTCTTTAATCTTGCATCTTCCGGTACCAGACACTTGCTTTTTTCAACATCTGAAGTGACCACATCATTAGGGTGGCCTGACCTGCTCGACAACACATACTGACAGATAATAAAATTAATAATGTTGTTAAATATTTTCTAAATTGGTATACAAGTTACCAAGGCATGTGTAATTTAAAAAAAGCATAATGGGAAATTGCATTAAAATTTAAAGCTGACTAGTCCGGGAAGATAAAAATAGTGTTAAATTTCGTAATAGCGTTTTGGTATTCCTTGGAAATACTAGGACAATTCGTAAAGTAAATTCCGTTTCCGCCTAGTGAGCAGAGGTGTGGGGATCTCAATGTTGTGGTGTAGTCTAGTTCAGTGTGAGCGTTCTATTTTGATCGTTTAAAATGGCTGCTGCAATTGAAACTGTGAATTGCGTGCTGTTATCCGATTGCTGTGTGCAAAGAACATGGAAGCTGCTGAGATTCATCGTGAACTTTGTTCCGTTTATGGTGAAAATGTTATGAGTGACAGTATGGCTAGAAGAATGAACTAATGTCTATGATGAAGAACGGAGTGGAAGATCAACTGTTGTAATGAACGAACTTGTGGTAACGTCGAAAAAAAAATTCATAAAAATCGGCGATTCACAATCACAGAACTGACTGCCTTTTTCCCTCAAATTTCATGTATAGTTTTGTACGAGGTTGTTACTGAACATTGAAGTTACCACAAATTTTTTTCATGGTGGGTGCCAAAAAACTTCTTACCGAAGACCGTAAAACAAAGAGAATGGGATCAACACTAACTTTTCTGACACGTTACGATGTTTAAGGTGAAGATTTCCTCCGGCATATCGTAACAGGTTATGAGACTTGGGTCGCCTATGTCAATGTTGAGACGAAAGGACAGTCAATGCAGTGGGGTCGTCCTAATTCGCCTACGAGGAAGCCTTAAAAGTGTTGTCAAACTTTTTCTGCGAGAAAAGTCATGGCCACTGCCTTTTGGGACAAGAAAGGCGTCCTTCTTGCTGCTTTTATGGAACGAAGGACCACAATAAACACTGAAGGACAGTCTTACCGCATTTCTTAATTCACAGGCGGCAGAGTTCTATGAAGAGTGCATTTAAAAGCTGGATTTTCGCTATGACAAATGTCTCAATCTTAATGGCAACTATGTAGAAAAAGTAGTACCTTTAGATTGTATATAATAAAAACCTTTTCATGTATTGGTGTTTTTTTTAATAACCAAATGGAACTTTACGAATCGTCCTCGTAATTCATGGATCATCAATGTTATGTCCTACAAATTTTATTTATTTTTTGGTTGTGGAAGGACGTCTTTCTCATAACTTATGTTTTAACATGACCGTACATTATAAATAGGATTTGTATCTGGCGATTGAGAAGGCCACACTAATAGTCGAAATGATTTTCCGACTTCCATAAAATCCGACAACGACTATGTGCAGGATCACTATTCTTCTGTAAATTTCAAAGCAATCGGTCGGTTCTTAATATGGTGCTAACTAGTTCCTATAAATTTTAATTTCTGTGAAAATGTGCATTGACCTAAAATCCTGCGCACTAAAGTGTCCCTATAGATGTATTTCCAGGGGTTGCTTCCTAAATCGTTTAATCATTTACGAGACTTTGTTCATACTCGCCAAGAAACAAATGCTCAAACAGAAGATTGATTGTTGAAAATCACATCGTTTCAATTACAATTTAAATTTGCGCGCCTGCAAAAACAATTCGAATAAAAATGTGCTACCGTATGTAAAAGGAACTACGGATAAGATAGGCATATGCTGAAATACGATGTTGACATAGTATACACAACGCACAGAAATATTTACCAGTTTTTGAAAAATCAGAAAGACAAGATCGATAAAGTCCGAAATTATCTCCTACTGCAATAAAATAGAATGCAGTGTCGACGTTATGGATCATATGCACACGTAAAAGGCAAAGTAAAATTGCCTTTATAGGAGGGTATATCAGATATAAACGAGACTGATTTTTTAATGACTCGTACAAAAGTTTTTTGAATCGGCGAAGTAGGTGGCTATGTAGACAAAGCACTTAGGGTGGGGAGAGCAACGTCTGAAATTCCGTCGAGACCGTTCAGTAGTGCAGTGACCATGAGTGAGCAAGAAGTGCACGTTTCCGTGGAGCAGCGGATAATTATTAAGTTTTTGACCAATGACGGGGTGAATCCAACAGACATTTTACGCAGATTGCACGCACAGTTCGGGGAGAACACCCTTTCCCGACCTCGCGTGTTTGCATGGCATAAACAATTTTCTGAAGGCCGGGAGAAAGTTGAAAACCAGAGCCACGTTCGACGCCCACGGACGAGCGTTACCGAAACCAACATTGAGGCTTGATTTTCTTCATGAGCGCCGCACAATTAATGCCCAATATTATTGCGACGTTTTGGATGCCGCAAAATTGTCTTTACGACGAAAAAGAAAGACGCAATCTATTAAAAATGTAATTCTCCTTCACGACAACGCCAGACCACATTCGGCAAACATTACGAGGCAAAAAGTGGAACAATTCGGCTGGGAAATCTTGGAACATCCTGCTTACAGTCCAGACTTGTCACCCTGTGACTACCATTTGTTTGGACCTCTAAAAGAAGCTCTTGGAGGCCAGCGTTTCGACAGCGACCAAGCGGTAGAGACATTTGTGCTCCAGTGGCTGTGTGACCGGCCTAAAAGTTTTTACGATAACGGGATTAAAAAGCTTCCAATCCGTTGGGAAAAATGTATTGCGCGGGCGGGAGATTATGTAGAAGAATAGTACATTTGTATTAACCTTGTTCAATAAAGCATTAATAGTTTAAAAAAATCAGTCTCGTTTATATCTGATATACCCTCGTATAACGTTTTTCTTCACTATATGCGTTTATTGTTTTTACCAAAGAACATCCAAATTATAATGCTAGTGTCACTCATAAACGCAGAATTTTCCTAAAATATTTAGCAAGGGAACGGGTGATACTTTATATATGCAAGATCGACTAACCCTAACAAACGGCATAGCATTGTGGGGTGTATGAAAAAAAATATTGCTATCTCTGATCTACGTACAGCGTAAACAAATGAAACTAACAAGAGAAAAAGATACTAAGTGTGTCCTTCAAAAATAGATAGCATAAGCAAAATGGTGAATGCTAATTGCAAAAACAATATACGAGGGGTTATCTACTTAGTTATGAAAGAAACAAGTTGTTTTCTAACTTGTGCAGAAGCAGAGTTTTCTGATCAAAATTGTGGGGTCTTTTATCGCGTATACTCGTGTTCCAGTTCTTAATTGTGTCTTTGTAGACATTTCCTGTTATTATAGTCCCTTTTGGCATATACTCAATTAAGAGAATCTTCCGCGTCTCGGAAAACTGTGACCACCACTTTTCCCGCAGAAATTTTTTTTTGCCTTGGACGATGTAGAAACCTTATGAACCCATTGCATGGGCTCTTGTTTCGTGGGAGGGTCCCAGTAGTGTCCAAAGTTTCATCCTCAATTACAATTCTATTTTAGAAGTGTTCATCTTGAGATAATACACATTAATTCGCTTGACAAATTTGTCGTCTACACAATTTTTGTTCGGGACTGACTAGCCTGGGAATCCATCATGCACTTTGGTTATCTCCAAATCTTCGTGTAGAATTTAAAAAACACTCGTTTCTGATATTCCTATTTCTCTAGCAATAACTGAAACTTTTACACGGTGTCAGTCAACATCAAATCTTCAACTTTGTTGATTATTTCTTTAGTTCATGCTTCCACACCTTCGGTCAACATGAATGGATTCTCTACCCTATTTGAACTGCTTACACCAAAATTTGTCTTGGAAATAGAACGGGCTATTTTCTCCACACACCTCCATTTTCTCATGAATATTTTTCAGACTACTGCCGTCTTTAGATAAAAATTTCATGATGCTTCCGTGTTCAAGGTTCAATCATTTATTTTCTCTCTTTAAACGAATGTAAAAGTAACAAGCGATTCGAACCAAACTTGGAGATGACACTATAAAATATCACAGAAACATGACGTAAGAGAATTGTCACGATAACATATTGTTATCATATTTACCTAGATAACATAAAAAACTCTCCTCGTATGTAATGAACACAGTATAAGAATATGCACTACTTGTTATTCTAATCTATAAACAATTTTTGTTATAGATGAGATTAATGTTTGTTTTTTGTGAAATAATCTCTTGAATGTTCATTTCAATACATTTTTAGCTAGTAGCTCTTTACATTCAACCATTAAGTCTTAATAAAAAAAGTAATTATTATGATAAGTCTGCACAAACCGATTTAATCACAGTAGCGCACTGCTTCGCCGACTAGGACGAAGAGGTACGATTAGAAATGTAATAAATAATGTATGTAATTACTTACTTTTTGAGTTTGAATGTGTTAACGTAGACTGACGCAAATATTTGCTGTAGTATTATATCATTAGTAGAGTTGTCAGATTTTCCCCCCATTCCAGAGTCGTACAACTCAGCATGTTTGTTAATATATACAGTCGGATAAGATTTAAGAATTAACAAAAAAAATACTTATTGTTAGAGATGTTTGCGGAAAGTTTTTTTTACGAGACACCTAGTTACAAAAGAAAGGTTGCGGATTTGAAAATAAGCAGGCAAAATGAGCGTTCTGCGTCTAATGAAGTAATCTTCGCGAATTTAAAAAGGTCCTTCGTATTACTTTCACAATGTTGTTTTTCACTTAAACACTTGTCTATAACTATAGCTTCAAAACTTGGTTTCTTATTTATAACTGCACATCGGATGTAAGTGTTCCTACATTATCTGTTCGATTTCCTAACGTGGCTTTGAGGCAAAGTACTATATCTAGCATTTATTTAAGGAAAGCTTGCTGTTTTCTAATTTGGAAATAGCTTCCAAAACAATTGAATAATTTTAGGAAATTTGTTCTATTTGTGTATGGATTTCGATATCTAAAAACAGCTGCTGGCATACTGAAATTGCTTGAACTTTTTTTGTATATAATTATAAAATTCAAGGTTTAATAATGTGAAAATATTTCTCGTAATATAATATAGCTTCAAGCCATGTTCCCCATCTCGTCACTACCAGCTGTGGTGGCTGAGGATGCCCGGGCAAGACTGTTCACTAATACGTTTTGGTGATTTAATAAAAACTTTCTTGGCAGAAGCTATTAACCGATATACTTTTGGATGACTGTCTCCAATACATTCTGTCACAAAATGAAATGCATGGAGCAAACACGTTACATGAAACAATTGAGGAAATGATTGTTTTAGTAACCTGCCTGTTTGTACCCCCATCTATAACCAACATTACAACTTACCGATAAATTGAACTTCTCTAAGGTATTTTTTATAGTTTCTACTATTGTTTCCGCGTTTGTCTTCTGCAATATTGTACTGCATAAAAGAAGAGGCAAGGAATCCCCATCGCTTTTTAAAGTGCGCACTAACACATTTAATAACACATAATCTGATCTGTAATCATGTTTTTCACTCGCCGTAAATTATACTGTAATTGACTTCATGTTGGTAACTTCCATTCCGGAATGTATTTTCTCCAAAACTTTCGAAATATTTCATTGTCTACTACATTGTGTAGAATGTTGCATCCACTTAGCAACATATAACAACAACAATAAAGTCATAAACAAAGTTCCAATATAGTATTTCACGTTTCACATTTAACTGGTGGCTTTTGCTATTAACATATACATATATCGTTTACAAACTAACATACTGTACAGTAAAATATTAATATTGCAAACAATACATTTAATAATACTGCCAGTGTGTTCTAATGTTAGAAATTGATTAATAAATCGATTAACTTTTGTCGGATATAACAAAACCGCGCTGGCGATGAATGAAGCATGTTAAATCCAACGCGTTAAGGCTGCACTAACGTATTCAAAAAGCGGTTTGGTTTAAGTTCGCCTTTAGTGTACACGTAACAATTTAGGTAAATATATTTTTCTTCTCACAAATAATATTTGTGTTATTAACACAATAGAGGCATTCATGAATATAATATTCAAAGGTAATTCGCCGAAATTTTATTTGAAAGAAAATATTTTCTCTGGAATTAAATTTTATTTTTATGAATAGTTTAACTGTGTTGTGAGTTGTGATATTTTTTTTACTAGACATATTATTAGAGTGCGAAATATGGTCATCGCACCAGAGCCGCGCGCTTGATTAGTAAGTAAATAAAATAAATAGTTCTATCTAATTTATGAAACGTGAAACACTACCCTTTTCTAACAGCGACATAGTTCTATACAATGTATAAAATACTGTAATACAGGTAAACACGTCCGAACGAGATGTACACTGCACTTCATACATACATCTGTACGCTTATAAAGCGCCGACCGAAATTTGCACTCTACATATTATTAAAAATTTAAAAAATAACAACTTGTACACAGTACAAGTTAATATGTACAAATGTTTTCAATATACATCGCGTTTTGTAAAGAAGACGTGTCCGTAAGAAATTATAACAGCGAGAAATTAAAAAAACACTTACCTAAAATGGATTGAATCGGCAAAAGCTTGCACCATTAGAGCAATGTCCGCCGTAGTGAAAAAATTTTCTTATAATTTGAGAAAGATCGTTCGACATATACGGATGTAACGCACGCATAATTAAAATAATCTTTATAAATACATAACGGATCTGTAGATGCATCACAAATTTGTCTTAATCTAGTAAAATCAATACCTTTGTTCGAAACACTATCGAACTTTTCTACTACGACCTTACACAATACATACAATGAACCTGCTTATCTTCTAATTCGCGATCTTTCTTTTATAACTGGGCGCCTCTCGTAAAAAAAATTAAACTTTTCGTAGACATCTCTTACAATAAGTAATTACTTTATTATTACATCAATCTTAGCGGACTGTATATATTATCAAAAATGATCAGGTGTAATTTCATACAAACACATGTTCTTTATAAAACCCAATGTGTTTTGAAAATGTTTGTACCTATATATTAACTTATACTGAGTAGGATCCTGGAATGTGGGGAAAATCTGACAACTCTACATATTATTTTTGAGAAATATATAAATATATAAATATATATATATGTATATATATATATATATATATATATATATATATATATATAATAACTTCGTGACCTTGGTATGATATGGTAAACCTAATCAGTAGGCGATTAAAAAAGGCGTATACAGCCGAAACATGTAGAGTTTTTTAAATACATATATTTTGAAGTAATATACAGACCTTTAATCGCCTACTGATTAGGTTTACCATATATATATATATATATATATATATATATATATATATATATATATATATATATATATATATATATATATGTATATATATATATATAAGGTAAACTTAATAAGTCGGCGATTAAAGGTCTGGTTCATTACTTCAAAGTATATATATTTAAAACAACCCTACATGTTTCGGCAATGATGCCTTTGTCAAGGGAATAAAAAATGTATTTTTAGTTATTTTTTATTCCCTTGACAAAGGCATCATTGCCGAAACATGTAGGGTTGTTTTAAATATATATACTTTGAAGTAATGAACCAGACCTTTAATCGCCGACTTATTAAGTTTACCTTATCATACCAAGGTCACGAAAATATTATATATTTATATATATACCTGTGGCCGCGTGCGTCTGCACTATAGCGAAACATGTAGGGTTGTTTTAAATATATATACTTTGAAGTAATGAACCAGACCTTTAATCGCCGACTTATTAAGTTTACCTTATCATACCAAGGTCACGAAAATATTATATATTTATATATATATACCTGTGGCCGCGTGCGTCTGCACTATAGCGATACCTGTAGTGTAAGCAAAACACACAGAGGTGTCCGTGTGTTAGAACGGTAAAGAAGTAGACGCAATGTTCCAATGTGTAGTCGCGCAAGCGCATTAGCTATCGTTCCCGCATATGGGTGTTAGTTGCAATGTTTATATCGTCACGCTAATGCGCTTGCGCGACTCCACATTGGAACATTGCATCTACTTCTTTACCGTTCTAACACACGGACACCTCTGTGTGTTTTGCTTACACTACAGGTATCGCTATAGTGCAGACGCACGCGACCACATGGTATATATATATATAGTATTTTTACGATAAGTGATCAGTCCCGTCATCAATATGCGTCACACAACGTTGACAAATCTATTGTTTACATCTTGCAAATAATTTGGTTTATAGGTTATAGTACATTTAAAAACTTCAAAAATCTTCTTTTTTACAGATGGCATTTAGATTATACCTTAAACTGTTTAGAATGTTAATATTGTATATTTATTACTAGATTTAGAAAAATACATAGTATATGTTAATTAATAAAGGCAATTTTATTAGTACTTTTATTTAGCAAAATTCATAAATATAATATCAATGTTTTAGAATAAAAAACGGAAGAAATGAAAATAGTTTATTACAGTCAATATAAATAATCATGATATAATATAACAGTACATACATTACATTTAACAATAGAATATCAAGGTTCTATATTTTTTTTATTTTTATTACATTACACTCATGAGTTTCTCTTAGACGCAGGTAATAATTGGTGCTGCATTCTAAGTAGATTAGTAATGTGCCTCTAAAGCAATAAATATGGTGTAATATAAAGTCAAATAGACATTCAAACCAAAACACTATATTTGCTCTTAATTTCACAAATATTTTCACCGGAACAAAAAAAAATTCATAGATAAATCTTTCTTTATCCTTAAATACATTAATGAACTGTGATGTTGGGCCTTTGGGTAGCCCACGGGATAACAGGTAGGGCGACTTATGGTAAAGTAAGACACTCACGAAGTTTGGGTAACATCGTATAATTAATATTTAACACTTAAAACTGGATAACAATAATATACATTCTTACTAACTAGTATGTAGACTGAATGTGTGAACGTGACTGTGTAAGTGAATCTATGAATGTCTGTTATATATCATTAGCTCATCCTCGTACTACTTAGGGAATGTTATACAACCCTGACATGCAACTTGTGTTTGCAAACAACTCGCGTGAGCGAGGACGTATTTGTAACATGCGTTACTGGAACGAGGCTGTGGCCTGGTTCAGATTGTTTGCATACACATGGATTGCATTACGTTATCACATCACCCTCCCTGGGGGTTAAGAAAAATAACGCTGAGGCGTTTGTTTTTCTTATGTTAAAATCTATACCTTTATTATTCTTGTAGTACGGTGATTACTAAAAATATGACATATACTACTAATTTTAAAAATAGTTGCTTATTTATTACATGTATACAAGTTTCTTATTTCCTACTAACATATTTACACTTATTCTAACACTTATACTAATTGACATATTTGTATTTGCTTTTAGGCGTGGTAATGCTTAAGGCGGTTTTTGTGTATTTCGGTGTCTTTACCGTTTATGCAAACTGTTATGTTTGGCGGCTTGTCTGTTTTAGTTACTATAAAGGGGCCGTTATACAGTGACTCAAGTTTATTCCCTGCTTCGTTTTTTATTAAGACCTGATCGCCGACACAAAAGTGTGTGTGCCTGCGATTTCTATTTAACTTTTCTTGCCTTTTAACCTTCGATAGGATCAAATTATGTTTCGCATCGTGCAGGGCTGTCTGGAGTCTGTATTTCATTTCTGCGGCGTAATTTTCAAAATTGAATAGCGGTTCTATCGCGTTTGTTATTGATGAAGGTAGGGGATTGTGTTTACCGAAAACTAACTCATGCGGTGTATATTTGGTTTCAGTATGCACTGTGTTATTAAACGCAAAGCACCAATAAGGTATCCAAGTCGACCAATTGTCTTTATGGTTATCTAATTGGATTCGTAGGTACGCTCCGAGATTCTTATGTGTATTCTCTAATGCGCCTAACGTTTCATGGTGGTAAGCAGTTGATCTCAATTGCTGTATTCCTAACAGTGAGCAAGTTTCCTTGAAAACTGCAGCCATAAACTCTGTTCCTTGGTCGGAAGCTATCTGTTCGGGGATAGCGTATCTTAATATAAAATTCTCGACCAGGGCTCTGGCTACTGTGGCAGCTTCTTTGCTTTGAATAGGATATGCTTCCACAAATTTTGTTAGTTCGCATTGGAGTGTCAAGATGTACTTGTTCTCCTCGTGGTCTTGGTTTAATGGACCTACTAGATCTACAAAAATCTTTTGGAAAGCGTATGACGATGTGGTCGTTACCTTGATTGGTTCTTTGTTTGGTATTGAGTGCTTGTGTTTTTGGCAATCACTACATCGTTTCACGAATGATTCGATGTCGTGCTTTAGTTTTGGCCAATAATAAAACCTTTTGATCTGGTTAAATGTTCGGTTTACTCCTCCGTGTCCTCCTGTACGTAGCATATGATAATCGTTGATGATTAGTTGCTGTGTTTCGTAGTCTTCAATTCTTACCACTCCTCCTATTACGTTTATCTTTAAATCGTTTGGCTCTCTCTTCTTCCATGGAATAAAATTTCTCAGGAAGTCGCTGTTCCTGGAATTGTCTTTGACTATACATATTTCCTGTATGTCGTGTCCTGCGCAGAACTCCTGGAGTGTAGCCAATAAGCGCATGTACTGCTGGGGACTCATTGTAACTACAGTCTCCTTCATAAAAATTGTGAGAGCATCTTCGTCGTATAGGAATACTTCCTTGGAACGCATGCTTGTTCCGTTACGACGCTGGAGGGAATTGAAGCTTGCCTTGTCTATCACTCGAAGTTCGATAGATCCCGCTGGCCTTTTCAACAGTTCCACAACCCCGGGGTGGCCTACCCTGGAGCCGGTGGATTCTGTGACTGCTGGGGTCGTAATGGTGTGATCGGCAGCTACCTGTCTTGACTGAGCTCTAGTCGTAACAAAAATGCTGTCATTAATCCCATTACTAACCTCCTTCAAGTCGTTGGAATCTATCTCTATCCGTGATAAGGCGTCTGCAACTACGTTCTCTGAACCCTTAACGTAATTGATGATAAAATCGTATTCTTCTAACACTAATCTGAATTTCGTAAGACGGCTAGACGGGTTGGTCATTCCAAACAAATATACTAATGGCCTATGATCTGTGAAGATCTTGAATTTTCGACCATATAAGTAAGGCCTGAAATGCTTCACTGCCCAAACCACGGCTAATAACTCTTTTTCGATTGTGCAGTAGTTCCTTTCCGCTTTGTTTAGGGATCGACTGGCATAAGCGATTGGCCTGTCGTTGCCGTTGGATAGCACTGCACCAATTGAGTAGCCGGATGCGTCTGTTTTTAGAGTAAACATGTTATCCGCATCGAAATCTGGATATTGCAAAACTGGTGGTGTCTGTAGGGCTAGCTTGAGCTTTTCGAATGCCTTTTGTTCCACATCGGACCATGTAAAAATCACATTTTTCCTTGTAAGGTTGTTCAAGGGATTCACGATGTTGGCAAAATTTGGAATGAAACGTCTATAATAGTTGGCGAATGCGACAAATCGTTTTACGTCTTTTGCGTTCTTAGGAACCGTGTATTCCATTAAGGCTTTTATGTTGGAAGGGTCGGGTGAGACTCCTTCCGCCGAAATGACGTGTCCCAAATATAAAATTTCCTTTCGTAAAAAATCGCATTTGCCTGGGTTAAGTTTAAGATTAACCTTTCTTAGCCGTTCCAGTACTCTAACTAAATTCAGATTGTGTTGTCGGAGATTGTTGCCGAAAACTATGAGATCGTCAAGATATATGAAACATTGTTCATAATTAAGTCCTGACATTGCTATTGTCATGGCTCTAGAAAAAGCGCTACTACTTGTTTTTAGTCCCATTGGAAGTCGACACATTTGGTATTGATCTTTGCCGGTAGTAAATGCTGTGTAGGGACGGCTCTTGGGTTCTAATTCTATCTGGTGATAGCCTTGTGCTAAATCTAAATGAGAAAAATAGACTGCGCCTGAAAGCGAGTCTAAGATCTCGTTGATTGATGGCAATGGGAATTTGTCATCGACTATCTGCTTATTTAACAAGCGGTAGTCGATCACTATCCTCCACTTCCGGTTTCCGTCCTTATCCTTTTTCTTGGGAACTAATAATAGTGGGGATGACCACGGTGACTTTGCCTTTTCTATAATGCCATCGGACAAAAGTTTCTCTACTTGTCTGTCGATCTCATGTTTTTGCGAATGTGGCAGTCGATAGGGTTTAGAATATATCGGATTTATCTGCGGGTTAACCTGTATGTCTCCCCTGTATATGTTCGTGTGCGTAAGCTTATCTGAATCAAGGAAAAACACGTCGCAATACTTAGCGATAATTTTTTGCATCGTAATGTTTTCTTCTTTGTTTAGATGTGAGGTGTTTACTGTTTGTAAAACTTTGTCGACGCGTTCGACTGATTTAGTGTCATTACACCTGAAACTGCAGACGTTGTATTTATCAAGGTCTGTTACCGTAGGAGCGAAGTTCTTCAATGTCGCGTCGCTATCTCTTGTATTCAATATTCTTACGGGCACTAAACCATTTTTTGGGGTTACAACAGAGCCTGCTATAAATATACCTGGGGCAGCTTCCTTCTGGGAAACTACACAATCGCTACACGTACTTACTTTAAAATATTTGATTATTTCACAACGAGGCGGAATATTAACAACCGTGTCCTCGTCGGAATGCATTGGTAATGTAATTTGCTGACCTTCAATTGAAAACGTAATATTATATTTCTCGTAGTCTATAACGGTGTTGTATTTGGCAAGTATGTCGGAACCGATGATACCTATAAATTTGTTATCGTTTACATTTTCTAATACTGCAAATTTGTGCCTGACCTTGGCCTCGCCTAGGTTTAGCGTAATGAAAGCGGATCCGTTTGTTTGTGTTTTGCCGTTGATGCCGACTATGTTTACCTTCTGTGTTTTATCAACAATTATGTTTGTATAAATAGAATTTAAAAATATAACACTTATCGAAGCACCTGTGTCAACTAGAAATAGATTGTCTTTATTATTGAAATATGAATTAATATATGTTAAACCGTCGAGGTTAAAAAAATGTTGACTGGAATCTGTTTTTAGTTGACGACTCTTCGAAAAAATGAATTATCGTTATTATCGTCGCGCTGGGTCGCGTTTGATGATACAGCGAATACTCTGTCGCGGCTATCGCGTTTGTCGCGCCTTACAAATTTCTTTCTATGGTATTGATTTTGATTGCCATGTGTATTGTCATGTTGAAAATTTCTTCGTCTATTATCGTTGTTAGTTTGCCTATATCCTCGGTACCGATTGTCTTTGGCTTGTGCATGATTAAACGTAGTTTTTGAATTGTTAAACGTAGCTTTTTTTGAGAAATGATAAATTGCGTTGCTTGCGGGGTTAAGTATCTGTTCGTTTGCAGCCTCCTGAATCGCGTCGCTTAATGTGCTAGGGTTGCGAGCTTTTATTAATAATTTTATGTTGGGGTCGCGGAGTCCATTTGCGAATGTATTAACTGCAATTTGTTCATTTGCAGAACGGAATTTATCTACTAACGTGTCGTCATCGCCTGCTTGCGTGATTGATAATTGCGCGAGCAGATCTTCTACTGTCTCGCCGTATTCGTTTATCGTTTTCGCGCCTTGTTTCGCATTGTATAATTGTGACGTTAATGCTGCGACCGATTTTTTCGTAATGAAATAGCGTTTTAAATCTGTAATTAAAGCGGCATTGCTGGGGTATGTTTTGAGTAACCTTAATTTTGCTTTAGGGGATAACCGTGTTTTTAGAACGTATTTGGTTAAACTTTCCTTTCCCGCGTTATTTAACAAAGCGTCATATAATTCGATCGAATCTATAAGTTGCAGAGTTACTTCTTCTTTACCGTTCATTACAGGTAATAAACTTGAGGCAGTGCGTAAATCGAAATTCTCAGCCATGTTGCCAATTGTTACATTTAAATTACTTAATCTGTTATTTAAAATTTCTGCAGCCTCATCTAACGTCGCGGTAATGTCTTTAATACAATTTTTAGTTGCCTCCCGGGTACTTAAACTATGTGCTACTTTATTAAAATTGTCCCTTATTTCATACAATCTAAGGTTAAAATTGTCTATTAGCGCTTGTTTGCGCTTAATTACGTTAATATCACTCTTATTACTAACATTGTCTTTCCTTAAATTACTATAAAATACCTTTACTTCTTCGTATATTTGTGTGAATTGGTCGGGGGCGGACATGGGTGTTAGACTAGACCTTCTCCTGGCTTCGGTGGAACTCCAGTTGAACCTGAGCGGATAGGGCCTTCGTCATCCTCTTGTTCACGTGCCGGTATACACCGTAGCAGCAGCAGGACGTTAATATTACCATAACTCCCACGAATGCCACTACGCCGAGGATGTCGATGGTGTCTACGTTGTTTTTTATGTTGGCGTCATTGCCAGCGATGATTACCTCTTCCTTCGTCGCGTAATTGCCCATTTTGTGATCTTGACCTGCTACACTGTAGGTTTTTCCTTCCTTGGTCCGTTCCGGCTTCCTACATGTTCCCTGCAGTCTTGATTGACTGGCAGAATGGTCCTGAGCCGTAGGTAGGCAGAATCGCCATGTGATGTTGGGCCTTTGGGTAGCCCACGGGATAACAGGTAGGGCGACTTATGGTAAAGTAAGACACTCACGAAGTTTGGGTAACATCGTATAATTAATATTTAACACTTAAAACTGGATAACAATAATATACATTCTTACTAACTAGTATGTAGACTGAATGTGTGAACGTGACTGTGTAAGTGAATCTATGAATGTCTGTTATATATCATTAGCTCATCCTCGTACTACTTAGGGAATGTTATACAACCCTGACATGCAACTTGTGTTTGCAAACAACTCGCGTGAGCGAGGACGTATTTGTAACATGCGTTACTGGAACGAGGCTGTGGCCTGGTTCAGATTGTTTGCATACACATGGATTGCATTACGTTATCACAGAACTATACCTTTTTCTAGATTTCATTTTTATTCTTGTTTATGCGAAAAAGAATTATTTCATATGAGTAAATGTCAAGATGTTGTGAGTTGCTCTAATTTGTCAACAAAATACGCTTCAGCAGTTACTTGACTTGTGCTTCTTGCCACAACCTTTTACAGCCTTCATTAGTCTTACCATATTTACTAGAATATATTTTTTCAATTGCCCAAATGAATTCTATAGGGTTAAAAATACAATGATATGGAGGAAGTCGAAGAACTGTGTGGCCATATTGCTCTGCTAATTCATCGGCTTCATAAATAGGTGACAGCTTATACCTTTAAATAAAAATTATTTATTTGAACTTTATTTAGTAATTGTTTTATGTACTAACAGTCTAACCAACTCCAGTAACTGTATTTTTAAAGCTGCCTTGTCAAAGTTTTATTGTTAGTTCACCATTCCTGAATTTGGTATTTTGTTAAAGATGAAGTAAGAGATTTATTTATTATTGTCGTATGATAGCTCGCCCTAATAATAACTAAAAACCTTTCTAAATTTTTAAGCAGTTAATTTTCGAAACCATTCTGCAAAATTTGCTTGATTCATGTCACGATGGTAATCCATGCTTTTACTATTTGTTGCATATTAATTCTGCTTCAGAAACGAAACTACATATTATTGCTACCAGCATGTACAACTATGTATCTACAGAGCAAAAGTCAATGATATAGTGTCCATGCCAATACTTTTTAAATAATTTATACCTTTTGCCACCTACTTGTTTTGCTTTTACAGATTCTTAAAACGCATATTTTGTTGCAAAAATGATATTCTTTTCAATAGTAATATCACAAGAGAGTGACAATATATTGAAAATAATTCGACAGATTTTCGAAAACTTGTTGCTAGGGAATAGACACGAGAGCCCGTAGGGCTCGAGTGGCTATTCCCGAATGGCAACAAGTTTGAGAAACACTGGAGAATTATTTTCTAATTATTTCTCACTCTCGAGTGGTATTCGAAAGATTATTTTTTAATGTTTAAATAAAAAATACAGCATAAAAATACAACTTTTTAATATTATTTCTGTACATTTACAAAATTAATTAGTGTTAAAAGTTTGTATGTGAAATACACAATTATTGTAAATGTTTTGTCCGTGAGTGGTGGATTTTGCAACATTCTTCTGTTCTGTTGTGTTAAAAGTTATAACTTCTCCCTTGTCTCTTAGGTTATTAATCAAACTTGAATGATGTTCATTATTCAACTGCAGGTACGGTTTCAATGAACTAGATGAGCTGTGGCCCGTAATTTTTATTATTTCCTGCTCGTTAACACCTGCTTTCGCTAGATGAGACACTGCACTTGACCTTGAAGAATGGTTCGTAATTTTTATTTTTTTAGTGTCCAGCCCAATCATGTCCGCCGATTCTTTCATCCACTTCGACATTATGTTCACCCCCAACGGCATATTTTTGTACCATCCTGAAGAAGACGGTTTATCCCAAGCAATGTTTATTATTAAAAAAAGTCTGTCAGTTTTTATATGTTCGTTCCTCTTGCTTAGCAATTTCTTGACCAATCGGACAGGACACGCATCAGGCTTTTCAGTATTTGGTATTAACCATTTACTATCAGTCAACTTTTGTGCCCCACCTTGCGCTGTTTTAGAGAAAACCGGATTATACTCTACTCTTCCAGTGGCCAAACCAGCATTTTCTGTTTCTTCTTGAAAATAATGCACTAAACATTGACAACCTTCTCCCCCACGCCATGCTAGCTCATATGAAGCAATGTGATAAAAGCATTTTTGCAAACCGAAGGGTGTCTCCTCGTCGTAGCGTTTTATTATTTCCATGATTTGTTCATTAGTTAGAATTGCAGAACTTTGCCTCCTTTCTTCTGGCACCTGTTGTAATATCTTACGTTTTGTATTTCTGGCTTCTCTCGCAGATTTAAATTCGATATCTTTAAAGGGGTCTAATTTTCTACTAAATTCGTTGTAGTACAACTCTTGCATTAATTTGGCGGTTTTATTTCACATTGTTTTAATAACGGCTTCTTTGTAATCTTCTCCATTGCACCTTTTCATATTAAATCCCCAGTCTTTCAAAATGTTTGCCAGTTTTGTGACTGGTGTATTTCCTTCTAATTTGTAACCCCGTTCGTCGCAAAATGATTGGAATTGTTTCCATATTGAATTATTACTAACCATAGTATTTTTGCACGAATTTTCTTTAATCTGTGCGTTTATATCTTCCACTGATGATGAACTAAATCGCTTATGGTTCATTGCTTCCAATTTGCAATAATACTGGTGACAGGTGTCAAAACTAGAAAATAAGTTGTCAACAAACAGAAACAAAATACTAGAAAATATTCTCGGGAGAATAATGTACTAAGATTATTCTCACTATAATAATATTGTGATTGCACAGAATTAAATACGTGTCCCGCAAATACTGCTAAACGATTGGTTAATAAAATTATTTAAAAATAATAAGTTATTTATAATATCACAAGAGCATAGAAAATAATCGATTATATTTCCGAGTCACGAGACGTATTCTGCGAAACACCACGAGAGCGTAGCTCGAGTGGTGTTTTAAGGATATACGTCGAGTGAAGAGGTTATATAATGGATTATTTTCGTTTGCTCGAGTGGTATTCGTTACGATTATATAAAGAATTAACTAACGAAATTTTTTTATTGGTTGAAATTAAAAGTACAATTATTATAATAAATATTTGTTGTATTATCTTTAGAAGTTGAATTTGAGGTGCAGCTGCATGGTAGAGTTGGCAGAATCTTGTTTATTTCTCATTTTTTCAAGTATCTTGCTATGGTGTTCATTAGTAAGCTTTAGATACGGCTTCAGAGGTTCAGATGATGAGTGGCCTGTTATCTTAATAATTTCTTGTAAGTTTGCTCCAGATTGTGTCAAGATGTTAACAGCGGAAGAGCAATTAGAATGATTAGATATTTTTTGCTTCTTTGTATCAAGTCCTATACTTTCTGCCGCTGAACGTGTCCATTTACTTAATTGATTAAGGCCTGCAGGGCAGTTTTTATACCATATTTTAGTTTTCTGCCAATCAGGATTAGGTGTTAAAAATAGACGATTGGTTTTAATGTTTGGTGTTCTTTTGCTTAACATTTTCTTCAACAGACGTACTGGACACTGATCTTCACAATTTTTATTCGGTGTCAACCATTTAGATTCAGCTGTATGTTTTTCGCCACCTTGTGCTGTCTTTGAAAATATGGTATTGTACTCAATACGTCCTGTGGGTTGACCATAAGTGTCGCATTCTGCTTTGAAATAGTCAATTAAGCTAAAGACTGCTTCATTCCCACGCCACGCCAGTTCCACAGAACAAATTTGATAGAATTTTTTTGGAAACCGTCTGGTGTATTTTCGTCAAAAAATGACACAATTTTGCTAATTTCTTCCGCTTTAAGGGCGACAGAACTTGTTCTTCTTTTTTCAGGAATTGCTTGTAACTTCTTCCTTTTAGCTGCCCGCGCCTTTCTTGCATCTTCAAAAATTACGCCTCTGAATGGATTTGTTTCTCGATTAAACTCTTGACAAAACTTTTTCTGGACAAGTTTAGCGGAAATATTCCAAATTGTTTTCACGGTACCTTCTTTGTATTCGGTGCCGTCTGCACGTTTCATGTTGAATGCCCAATCTTTCAAAATACTTGCTAATTGTTGTCAAAAGTTTGAGCACAAAGTTTATAATTTCGCTGTTCACAAAATTCGGTGAACTGTTTCCAAACATATTTATGTGTTTTAACGATATTTTGCGGTGTCAAATCTTCAATTTCTTTATCTATTTCGGTCCCCGAGCTTATACCAAAGCGTTCCATGTCGAAAAAATTAAAAAACCCTTATGAAAATTGCTGAATATATTTTTGACGTTTATCAACAAACTTCAAAACACTTGTTACCATGACAAAATTCATATTGTTGGAGGAAGCGAAACACCAAAACGGTTATATCACGTCGTCAAGAGTATATTCACTTATCAATACATGGTAACTATGTAAAATTTGTAATTGCTATTGGCTAAATTTCAAATGAGTTATATAATCAGTTATAATATCACAAGAGCATAGAAAATAATCGATTATATTTCCGAGTCACGAGACGTATTCTGCGAAACACCACGAGAGCGTAGCTCGAGTGGTGTTTTAAGGATATACGTCGAGTGAAGAAGTTATATAATGGATTATTTTCGTTTGCTCGAGTGGTATTCGTTACGATTATATAAAGAATTAACTAACGAATTTTTTTAATTGGTTGAAATTAAAACCAAAAAATTAAAAAAAAACGTTATGAAAATTGCTGAATATATTTTTGACGTTTATCAACAAACTTCAAAACACTTGTTACCATGACAAAATTCATATTGTTGGAGGAAGCGAAACACCAAAACGGTTATATCACGTCGTCAAGAGTATATTCACTTATCAATACATGGTAACTATGTAAAATTTGTAATTGCTATTGGACCTAATTGCACCTAAATTTCAAATGAGTTATAACGAGCGTTCAACTAAATTTTACCTCGCAGTTGCCCATGGAAATTATACGTATATCTTAGCTTTTTACTTAAGTTCTTAATATGAATTTTGTTGGTTATGAACTATTTGAATGACATGATAAATGTCAAAATAATAAAATTAAAATATTTAACTAAATGAGATACGTTTATTTGCAACAAACAAGTAACATTTTATAAAAATTGTTGAAAGTGGCCACCACCTTGTTCGAGACATTTCTAACATCTTCTTCTAATGAAGGAGAAAACGTTTTGTAGTAGCATATCGTCGATTTCGTTAATTATTTCAGCAATTCTGATCTGAAGGTCTGCAAGATCAGGTATCTGTACCCAAAAAATTGAGTTCTTTAAAATGGCCACAGAAAAAAATCACAGGGGTTAACATCACAAGATCTTGTTGGAAATTCATGTTCGATGTTTAAACTTATCAACCGATTTTGATAAATTTCCGTATCATGTTAATTGTTTCACAAGCTGTGTGCACTCTAGCTCCGTATTGTTGAAAGTAACCCTGATTTATTTATTCTTCATTAAGCTGTTCAATAAATGTCATAATAATTACTTGTCGATACCTTTCTCCTTTAAAGAAAATACGGCCAATGATTTTCCTTCGACTAATCGCACACCATACACCAATTTTCTGTGGATGAACAACATAACAGTCATGCGGTTTCTTAGTATTCCACATCCTTATATTTTGTGAGTTAACATATCCATTCAGATAAAACCATGATTCATCTGAGAAAAATTTTGTCAAGAATGTCATTATCAAAATTATTTAAGAACCACTGACAAAATGTTGTTCTTCTAGGATAGTCAATTTCTTTGATTTCTTGATAATAGGCCATGCGATATGGAAATAAATGTAAGTCTTTTTTCAAAATTGTATGACAAGTGCCAATTGAAACACCCACTCGTGGAGAGAATACTCGTATGGATGTTCCTGGTGTATCATTCATAATTTGCGTTACATCGTCAACTAGCTCTTCCGTACATTTTTTCGGACGGCCACTGTCTTCTTTCCGTATAACACTCTCTGTTTCTCTGAAAACCTTAGTGCAATATTTAACTGTGTACCAAAAACTATCAAAATCAAAGACGAAGTTTGGAAACATATTTCTAAATTCCTCTAAGCATTCTTCAAGAAAATAGTGCCATTGTCCGTTAATATTACGTCCGTTCCAAAAATAAGATTCAACCATGAATGATTTGTGTTGAACAGTGAAAACCATTTTAAATCAATTTTAAATTACAAAGCAATTTCAAAAAGCTCCAACTAAGTATACATCAGAATAAATAGTCTGTCAAATTGACAACTGATGCAAATGTAAATAGTACAAGTTACGACAAACATTTTTATTGTCATGGACTACTAGAGGTAAAATTTATTTGAACGCTTTTTATAATCAATGCAATATAAGGCAATTCCATTAATTCTCGATTAGGGTCGTCTTTCTTAAAATGGAAACCAATATTTTGCAATATTTTCCACAAAGAAGCTGTGAATATTTCTCGTTCTCGAAGACACCTATTCAATGTACCCAAAGTAATATGTTGTTCTGCGATTATTAAAGAATAGGTAATATTTTTATAAGTTTTATAAAATAATACTTGGTACTATTTCTTACATATCATAAATTGAATTTCTTATTGCGCATTGACTAAAAACGTGAATATTAACAGTCGGTTTATTCTTAAACGTGAAAAATAAAATGGCCAATAATAATATGAAACGGTGACTGACAGATGACAAGCGGATATCATATGATGATCATGCGTGGCAACACCGCGGAATAGGTAACACTGAAAATACAAATTTTATAAAATGTGGAAATTATATGTATGTACTAAGTTACAAAATGAATTTCTTAGGTTTCTGTACCTGATATTACTGGTTATGACGTGACTGATCTCTTATCGTGAAAATACTATATATGCGTAAATTATTACGGGTACACTAAGGCGAACTTAAACTGTATTTCGCATTCATTTGTGTAGGTTTACTAAATATTTGGAATTTGTGTGCCCACCGGCACTGGATAAGAATCCGTTTGTGCAGGCTTAAATATTATTGGTTGACAGTAAACTAGTAGCAGATTTTCAAAGTAAGGGTAAATAAGCAAATTAGGCAACTATGAAGTTAAAGTATAGTTCATTTTCTTCACTTTCTTTGTGATTATAAGATTGTAGTTGTAGATACAGAACTCATATCTATTGGTATCTTAGTTTAAGCGTACTGTGCAAGTACATCACCGAGTTAATTAACACGATATTAATCAAGTATAGCAAACGCCAATTAAGTTGGCGCGAGGAGGGGTAAGTTCGCGCAGGATTAGAAGTAGTGGGGAGATTTGTATTTGGTTTTACATCAAATGTCAGATAATTCTAACCTCTGAGAGTGTATCACTTTAGGATCCCCTAGCAAAGACATTATGTTCCATCAAACGTCAATGACAAATGTATTCTGACAATTACTTGAGTAGTGGGGGTGGACGTTTTTAAAAACGGCTTCTGCGCAGCCCCTCCTCGCGCCAACTTAATTGGCGCTTGCTATATTTGGGTAAAAGGATCTTGGTCTATGACGATGTGTACGGGTATACGTAAATTGCACGCCAAACCCCCAGGTCAATGTAATCCTACAGGTATTTTGCACTCCGGTTTCTTCATTGCCCATTAATCTGACCGGTAAATTGCACTCTAAACATGAATGAATTTTCTATCATATTTTATTCCTATACATATAGTTAAAAATCCAACATAAAAATACATATATAAAAATATAGTCACTAAATTTTACAGAAAAAAAAAGGAATATAGTTTATTACAAAATACATACAATAGATGTGTGAAATACTATGATACATAGAAATGATCATGTAGTTATCCTTTGGGAGCACTATGGTAAGATATAACTTTTAAGAAGGTATGTCTCTGTATCTCTCCGCTTACGGATAATGAGTATGCAAATGATTAGAGTGCAAGAGTGCATTTTACATGTGGGATTAGGGCGCCGGATTTATAAGTAAAGCTCAAGCGGATTCAATAGCGTGCAAATTACCTGTGCCCATGTGTACCACCCTTATCCAGCTTGGATAATATAGATAATATATTCAGGTAGGTATATTGTTTCATAATAGCTATTACTTATTATTAAGATGTATAACACTTAAATTTATATCGAAAATTATTAAATAATATTTGTGGAAAAAAATAAAATGTTTATAAAGTTGTGTTAAGATATATTTCTTTAAAGACCTCGAATCTTTCTACTAATGGATATGAGACTGTGAGTTTATTAGACTCTTTCATCAAGTGGCATAGCTTCCTTAGTCTTGGAGACTATAGCGATAGTCAATCTTCATCTGACATGCACATGCGTAACTCCACAATGTAACTTGTTTTCCTTTATTGTATGATGGCCACTTGTGTAAGGCAAACACTGTAGTGAAAATCCAAAGAATTCTTAAAGATATCGATAAGTTCCCCAGCTGATTTTAGATGTTAAAATTGTTTTCTAAAACGAGTTTTTAACATAAGATTAAGATTTTATACGCAGATTAGATTATTTTTATATATTTAAATATTATTTTATATTTTAAAAATTATAATATAACAGCATAAGATCTACAATATAGTATTTTACGCGAAGTTACTTAAAATCTAACCTTTTACTAATTAAACATTAGATTCATATTATTAGTTTCCATCTGGATTTTTTTAAAATCCAGGACGTGTCAAAATATGTTATAGGTACATTTATGATTTTATTTATACATATCAAAGATTGAACTAAAATAAAAACAGCTTAAATTTTAAGTTCTATTTTGGGCAAAAATACATTCTGAACTTAAATTTAAGACAAAGCAAAATTATAAAAAACGTACAAATCTCAGGTAACAAATGGAATTTATTTAGTAAAAAATAACTGATTAACAAGAACGGAAATTATTCTGTTACTTAATATTTACCTCTTCTTTGAACGGCATTTAAGATGTAAACATTTTCTGGCAATAAGATGAAGTAAAATTCGGAACAGGTCATATTGAAATTAAATATCGTCAATATTATACCATTTATACTCCAGTGTTAACCTGTTCCGTTCTTTTGTCCATTGAGCCGCAATTAGAGTAGAGTTGAGATGTAACGATTAAATAATTACCTAACAAAGGCCAAGCTATTTCATTGTATTTTCATTTTTACAAATTCCGGCTGGACTTCCCCGGACACCTAAAAACCCAAATATGTAAATCTGGACGTATGGAAACACTACACATTATCATATATAATACTAGTGGGATACTGATTATTGATAATCACGTGTGTTGATATTGAAACTTAATTTCACGAGTCGAATAGGACGCATTTTCATTCCACCTTTTATAAAAATTTCGTAACAAAAATTGTGTACGATACACGTGTTAAAAATGCTATTTTATTTTGTTCGTAAATTGCAACACTCGCTACCGCTCGTGTCCAAACCTTTTACTCGCAAAATAAAATCACAATTTTAACACTTGTGTCGTAAATAGCTAGTATCTCTTAATAGTTGTATTCACAATGTATTATAGTAACAAACAATATTTGATTCAAAAGAAATCGAAAATTAAAAGTAGCAGCGAAACATAAGTGATTCATATACCTATGCATCACTGGCCGAAACAGTGAATTTTATAATTTTAAATGTCTAGACTTGTCGGAACACAGAATATAGTTCAAATAGTAGATATTTTAGCAGTTGCGCTTTGACTGTGTTGTGCTACGTTTGTATTATTGTGTTGTGGTGTATTAGTTTTAAAAGTGTAAAAATGCCAAGATATTTAGCGCAGAGAGAATTAGAACTGGCTTTGGAAGAAACAGTACATGAGTTAGAAAATGAGTCAGGTAAAATAAATTGATTTTGATAAATCTATAATATCATTTTTATTTTTTCAACGCAGGCGTTATAGATGCAGTATATATACCGCCAGAAGTGGAGGAGTTGACTGACGATGAGGATTTTGATGGGAACTGCGAAAACACAAATGAAAACGTGGGTGTTGCTGGGACGTTCGTAATTCTCACAGCCGATGATGGTTTTATATGCGTTGACGATTCGGACTCCGAACACTAGGCAGAGAAGCGTAAAAAGTTGTCGTGTGGATCGAAAACATATTTGAAAAGCGGGGGAATATGAATATGATTCAAACAGCGATTTGGACAGTAAAAAAAAAGAAAATATTGCTAAATTAAGGTTTGAAGTAGGTGATAAAACACCACTAGATTGATTTTATTATGTACTTCGACGACGAAGTGCTAACAAATATTGTTCAACATACACAAAAATACGCTCGTGATAATAAGACATGATTTTATAATTGACAAAGACGATTTGCTCAAGTTTCTAGGAATCATGGTCTTATCGGGATATACACAACCGCAAGCGAACTTCTATTGGTCTATAGAAGAAGATAATGGATTGTAAATTGTGAATGATTGCATGAGTCGAAATATGTTTAAAAATATAAAGAGAAACATTCATCTGTCTGACAATAGTATATTAGATAAAAGCGATAAATTTGCGAAACTTCGACCATTTTTTGATCTCTTAAACAAAAAATGTATGCGGTTTGGTGTATTTTCGACGTATTTATCGATAAATGGACAAATGGTTCCTTATTTTGAAAGATACTCATGTAAGATGTATTTGAAAGAAAAACCTGTCAAATTCGGCAAGTTATGGTGCCTTTGCTCGTCTGGCGGCTATCTTTATCAATTTATGCCATATATTGGTGCTTCTACGGAAAGAGTTTGCTGGGTTTAGGAGGCCAAGTTTCCGATTTCTTGTCAGTAATTGAAGATAATGCCTATCACAGGATATTTTTTAACAATTTTTTCTCATTCAAATTAATATCTGTACTAACTGACCAAGGATATTTCGCTATCGGTATAATACGTGAAAAGAGAACATTAGGTGTTCCTCTTGACACAAGTAAACTAATTTCCAAAAAGCCACGAGGATCATGCAGCTGCGCATACGATGAAATTACTGGTATATCACTTGTTCGATGGCATGATATTCTATTGTGACAGTGATAAGCAACTGTTACAAGTTCAACTACTGAAGACGGCAAAGCAATATAACAGTAAAAAAAATGGAAACTATAAATCAGCCTGCAGTAATTTCCGAATACAATAATAATTACATGGGAAGAGTAGATCTACACGATAATCCTATATATAGCAAATTATCGTAACAGAATTTTGGGGAAGAAGTGGTGGTGGCCTTTGTTTTTTAATGCTGCTGACAGTGGTGTTGCAAACGCCTCGAAAATTACAGTATTTTCAAAAGAAAATATCCCAACTTGACTTCAAATCGTACATTGCCCTCCGTCATGTGATCATTCAAGAAGCTACGAAAACTAGAAGTTGTAGAGTGTGTCGCAATGCAACAATATACATGCAAAAGTGTATGTTTATGTTCACGCTAATTGTTTTGAAACATTTCACTATAAATAAATCCGTATTATATATCCGTATAATATATATATATTATATACAGGCTGTTCCCTGAGGTAACCGACAAAGTTACACAATGTGTTCTAGAGGTGATTCTGAACAAAAAAGTTCATATACACTTTAGCTTAATTTTTTTTCGTTAGATATCAACAAAAGAAGAATATTGTTTCAGTAATGTATTTAATTATGACGCTAATTATTCGAATTTTTTAATTGAAAAAATTCGAATAATTAGCATCGCAAAATGTAGAAAGCAATATCCACATTCACATTATTTCGCGAAAATGCAATTCATTTGCAACTCACTTTATACAGGGTGTTCCCTGAGGTAACCTACAAACTTACACAAGGCGTTCTAGAGGTGATTCTGAACAAAAAA
Source organism: Melolontha melolontha (assembly GCA_935421215.2). NCBI lineage: Eukaryota > Metazoa > Arthropoda > Insecta > Coleoptera > Scarabaeidae > Melolontha > Melolontha melolontha. The sequence continues at coordinate 10,579,736 of OW285240.1, read as the reverse complement.
GTTCATATACACTTTGCTTATTTTCTTTTTCGTTCTTTAGATTTCAACAAAAGAAGAAAACTGTTTCAGTAATGTATTTAACCATAAAATTACATAACAAGCTAATAAGCTAATATCATAACTAGAGCTGAGGATGTTTGCGGTATAACCATGGTTATATCATGTAACCATAGTAATTTACTATGGTTACATGATATAACCATGGTTATACCGCAAACATGAGTAGTAGCGTGGTAGTTATAGAGAATAGACGTGTAATTTTGGCTCCGCAAGAATTTATCGAATACGAGGTTTTTGCGAGTGTAATAAAGTAATATTGTTAGTAAATAATTAGAAGTGATACACAAAGGTGTAAATTTGTGAAATAGTGGAAGAGATAAGTACATGATTAAAATAAATAATATATGTTAGTGTTTGCAATAACAACAGAAAAGAGATAGAGAGAGATGTGGGCGGTGACTCGCTAAAGAGGCCAGCATCCGACAATATAAACATATGGCACAATAAAAACAAGGACTAGTAAGACATAAATAAATTTGTGGCGCACGAGCGAATTTCAAATTAGTGTGAAATAAAATCAAATAAATGTGATCCGAAAATTTTAAAATAAATATTTGAAATGGTTATACAAACATGAATTAAACGTGATTTTGTCCTTACCTGCTTTTTAACTATTAATTAAATAGCAATTAGTTAAATAAATGGTTAAATATATCAATAAGGAACAGGTCCGGCTTATAAAATATTAGGAAATATTAACGAGATAACTAGCTTAGTGGTTTGGGGGCCTGGATAGACATTGTTTGCGATGGACAGTGATGGGAGTAACACGGATGAAGGAAAAAGAAAGAGAAATAAAAAAGACGTAGCCGAAATCTTCAAAAAGAGTAAAAAGCTGACCAGAACACCAGACAAAGAAGCAAGAAGTGACGAAAGTAAATTAGATAAATTAATGGAAATGATGCGAGGATTAGTTACACAAGTGCAACACATAGAGGGAAAACAAGATAAATATATGGAAGAAATGAAAGAAATCAAATTAGAAAATGAGAAGATTAGAAAAGAAAACGAAGAACTGAAAAAAGAAATTAGAAGTGCCAAAGGAAGATTAGATAAACTCGAGGGTATGAATAGAAGAAAGAACGCAGTTATGGTAGGCTTGAAAATAGATGGGAGTGATCAAGATCAATTAAAGGTAGCGGTGGAAGATATTATCAAGAAGTACATGGAAATACAAATTGAAATTAAAGCGGTGAAACAACTGGGTCCAAAAACTTGCTTAATAGAACTGAAGAATATAGATGATAAGATAAAAATAATGAAAAATAAGGGCAAATTGAGAGGGTTTATGGAACAAAATATATACATTAACGATGACATGACAAAAGAGGAAAGAGAAATACAAGAAAAAATACGAAGAAAGGCCAAAGAAGAGAGAATGAAAGGAAAAACTGTTAAGATAGGATTCCAAAAGTTAATAGTAGAGGGAGAACAATGGAGATGGAATAGGGAAAAGGGGAATTGGAATAAGGAGGAACGAGAATTGGCACGAGAAAAGAAAATCCCAAAAATAGTGTCAAAAAACTAATAGTAAAGACTAGTGAAAATAAAGATGATGACCCGGACAAGAAAAAGGATATGATAAAGGAAAATAAACAAAATAATGATCAGTATGATAATGATGATACACAAAAAATAAAAAAGATAGAGAAAAGTAAGGATAAAGAAAGTGAAACATGGAAAATTGGTACTTGGAATATAAAGAGCATAACAGGAAAAGAAAAGGAATTAGAAAAGGAGTTTGAAGAGTTAGGAGTGGATGTATTAGCAATTACGGAAACAAAGAAAAAGGCACAGGGAGTTATTAAGACGGACAATGGTCATATTATGATGTATAGTGGTGTAGGAAAAGAAAAAAGAGCAGCTGCAGGAGTGGGATGCATTATACACAAGAAATTAGAAAACCAAATTTATAGATGGAATGCCTGGTCAGAAAGAATATTACTAATAGAGATGAAGGAAAGAAACAGAACGAAAACAATAATAGTGGTGTACGGGCCAAACGAAGATGATACATCAGAAAATAAGAATAAATTTTGGGAAGAACTAACATTAGTGGTGGAAGACGCGAAAGGTATAATGTTTGTAGTAGGAGATTTCAACAGTAGAGTTGGCATAAGAGACGATGAATATAGTGAAGTATTGGGAACAAACGGGGAGACTGTTAGAAATAACAATGGAAAAAGAATGCTGGACTTCTGCATTGTACACAACTTGGTAATAACTAACACTCTTTTCCAACACAAAGATATACACAGATATACTAGAGAAGTCAAGAGTAGGGGGGAGAGGTCCATAATTGACTACATATTAGTTGACAAAAATAACAGAAGAATTGTGAGCGACACGAAAATAAGAAGAGGGCCGGAAATAGGAAGCGATCACTTTGTGGTTATATCAAGAATAAAAGAAAAAGTTCAAAACAAGGAAAAGCAATATATATATACACAGAAACAAGACCAAATAGAATCACTTAGAATATACAAATTAAGAAGTGAAGTCATTGCTGAAAAATTCCAGAAAAGGATAGCCGAAAGAGTAGAAAATATAGAAATTATTGGAACTATCGAAGAAATTTGGAATAGGTTTAAAGAAATAATAATAACTACAACGAAAGAGATATGTGGCGTAAGGAAAAATAAAAAGAAAAAACAAACAAAATGGTGGACAAATGAAATAAGACATCAAATTAAGATAAAGAAAAAAGCATGGAAAACATACTTAGCAGAACAAACAGTGGAAAAATACGATATATACAAAGAAGAAAGAAAAAAAGTGAAACATTTAGTAGTACAAGCAAAAAAGGATACATGGAAAGAATTTGGGGAAAAGATGGAAAAAAACAGTAAAGAGAACCAAAAACTATTTTATAGAGTCTTGAAATCAGTAAGGAATGAAGAAAGGTCACAATCTACACATTATATACAAAATAAGAAGGGAGAGATCCTAAGCGATAGAATGAAGATTATAGAAAGGTGGAAAGAATACTTTCAGGAATTGTTAAGCGGAGGAGTGGAAAACGAGAATGCTAGTGAACAACAAATAATAGGAGAAGAAGAGACAGAAGAAATAATTACCATGGACGAACTGGAAGAAGCAATACAAAAACAGAAAAATGGAAAAGCGCCAGGCTGTGACAAAATAACAGCAGAAATGATAAAAAATATAGGACAAAGAGGAAGAGAATTAATGTTGAAAATATATAACAGAATATGGAGAGAAGAGGAAATACCAAACGATTGGAAGAAGTCATTGATAGTACCAATATACAAGAATAAAGGAAATAAGAAAGAATGCAATAATTACAGAGGAATATCCCTTCTAAGTACTGCAATGAAGATTCTCGAGCAAATAATAGATAAAAGACTAAGAACAAAACTCGAAAATACGTTACATGAGTCACAAAGTGGGTTTAGAAGAGGAAGGAGCACACAAGACCAAATATTCTCTGTGAAACAAATAATACAAAAAGCCTCTAGAGAACAGAAGAAAGTGTTCTTAGCATTTATAGACTTGGAAAAAGCCTTCGATAAAGTACCAAGAGAAAGATTGTGGAATGTATTAAGAGAAAGAGGTGTCAATGGCAAAATAAGACGATTAATACAGAAAATATATAACCACAATACTAATGCTGTAATAGCTAACAATTTAGAATCTGAGATATTTAAAACAAACGAGGGACTGCGCCAAGGGGGAAGTCTGAGCCCAATGCTGTTCATTGTTTATATGGATGACATTATCAAACAGTGTGCATGTAAAAGTAAAAAGTTCAGGGTTGGACACCTTAACTTGAATGCAGTCGAAGTTTCGGAAGGGGCATTCGCAGACGACATAGTAGTTATAGCCGACAATGAGGAAGATCTGAAACGTAATTTAACAACATGGAATATGACACTAAAGGACAGTGGAATGACGATGAGTAAGAGCAAAACTAAAGTAATGGTAGTGGGAGATGAACAGGTAGATACGAAAATCGTAATAGAAGGAACTGAAATAGAACAAGTGAGAACATTCCAGTACTTGGGAGTACGAATTGATGGAAGAGGGACCCAGGACGCTGAGATTAATCAAAGAATAGAAAAAACAACAAAGCTGTACCACAGCATGAGGAATAATTTCATTAACAAAAAAGAGATATCCCGAGAAACAAAACTAAAAGTATATAAGGCAATTTACCGACCGATATTAACATATGGCTGTGAATCCTGGATATTAAATAGAAGACAAAAGAATAAATTACAGGCAGTAGAAATGAAGTATTTAAGAAGAGTTAGAGGAGTTACAAGGATGGACAGAATAAGAAACTTGGAAATACGAAAAGATTTGAAAATGCAGTCAGTGTTAGAATACATTGAACAAAGACAGCTAGGATGGTGGGGACATTTATATAGAATGGAAAATACAAGACAAACAAGAAGGATATGGGAAGCAAGGATAATGAAAAATAAAAGAAGAGGAAGGCCAAGGACAACATGGAATGATGTCATAGCAGAAATACTGGGAAGGAAAGGCAAAACATGGACAGAAGCGAAGAACATGACAAGGAATAGAAATGAATGGAAAACGTTTATAAAAAGCTAGAAGATAAACGCCCTACACCATTGTTATGGTAATAGGGATTTTTGGATTATATATATATATATATACCGCAAACATCCTCAGCTCTAATCATAACAATTGCTCGAAATGTTCGCCTCTTCTTTCTGAACATGTTGCTAGTCTTTGGGCCATATTGTGTTGTCAGTTAATATCTGCAAGTTCATTTCGTGGAGAATCTACTCTTGCAATTATTCTTTCGATAAATTCTTCTCGCGTATTTGGCACGATTTTTTAGACAACCCCAAAAGAAAGCGAAAGGTCAGGAGAACGTGCAGGTCATAGTACAGGGCCCTCTCCGCCTATCCACCGTCCAGGAAAATTTTGATTTAGAAAGTCAATAACTTGCCTACTAAAATGCGGTGGAGCGCTGTCATGTTGATAAAACATGATGCGTCGAGTTTCCAGTGGAACATTTTACAATAATACCGGCAAAGTATCTTCTAAGAAATTCCTATAATAATTTGCCGTAAGCTTTCCTTGGATAAAGTGTGGCTCAATAATGTCATTGTATAACAACCCACACCATACATTTACAGAAAAACGATGTTGGTGATTAACCAAAACTACATTATGTGGCTTTTCCGAGTATTGTTTATATCTTCTCGAGTAAATTGAGACTCGTCTGTAAAAAGGATACGCGGAATAAGTTCTAAATTGTTCTGTAACCATTGACAATACAGTACGCGATTCACGAAATCTCTTGGTAGCATATGATGAGTTTTCTGTAGATGATAGGGAAAAAAGTCCATTGTAATGTAAAATTCGCCATACCTGGGTTTGACAAATACCAGTCATGGTAGATATCCTGCGTATACTTGTGGATGGATCTTGTTCAACTTCGTTTAGAACAACATTAGCTTGCTGATGAAAATCTAACTCTTTCGACAAGTGAATTTGGTGAAGATCCCGTCTCTCTCCAACACTGAAAGACATTAGAAAATGTCGTATGGTGAGAAACTGCACGATTTGGAAAACGTTGACGATATTCTTGTACTGCAGCACGTCCGCTTCCATCACAATACCCATATACAAATACCATCTCAACGTATTCCGTATTAGTATACGTTCTAGGCATGGTTACTGATAATATTTCGACAGTTATCACTTATCGATAAATGACATAAGTAACTATAGGTTATTTGTCATTTTATAAAATGACTAGCAACATGTTCAGAAAGAAGAGGCGAGCATTTCGAGCAATTGTTATAATGTTAGTTTGTTATGTAATTTCATAATTAAATACATTACTGAAACAATTTTCTTCTTTAGTTGGAATCTAAAGAACGTAAAAGAAATTAAGTAAAGTGTGCATGAACTTTTTTGTTTAAAATCACCTCTAGAATACACTGTGTAAGTTTGTCGGTTACCTCAGGGAACACCCTGTATATATATATATATATATATATATATATATATATATATATATCTTATTTATTATGCAGTTCTACAATTGACTCATAAGACATAATGTATAAGTCAATGTTTCACATATCCGGTGATGCGTTTACGCATCATGCTATATATTGTCAAATTTACTAAAAATAAATTTATTTCTGTTAGTTTTATGTTCAATGGCTTATGTTTATTACTAAAGAAATAAATCATTTCTCATTCTATGAGTGTTTTAATATCTTGGCCGTATATGGGTTAAATAATTTCAATTACTTTTAGTTTATTGTTGAAAAATATGTTTGGCTTTTATTGAATTACTTTCCGTATATCTGTTTAAAACTTATAATTCCATTAATATAATCTGCATTTTACTAAAAAAAAAACTTTGCAAAAATGGAAATCAATAGAAACCAAAATAGTGAATCCCAAAAATCAACATTTTGGTATACCCATATTAAGATACATTTATAAATATTTAAAATTCCGATATAAGCTTGTTTTTCTTTTTAGGAAAGAAAACCTGCACAAAATACGGAAATAGTACCTATAGTGCGTTACATTCACTTATATCCGACACATTACGAACTCGAGAACGGTATGGTGCCTACGGCGGTCCAAATGATCAACATGCATCAAGCTGGATTAGTCGTCGAACAAATATATCCACACTATTTTAAAGATGCAAAAACCGGATTGCCAATTTCCAGCAAGCATGTGATTGTTAAACAAAATCTGCCCGTCAATTTCGAAATTGAAAGACCATATTACGAAGAAAATGTCGACCAAGATATTTGCAAAGAAGAAGAAGAAGAACCACTTAACGAAGATTCCACTAATCTTGATGCTACAGTTGTGAGCCATTGGGAGGACATCATTGAGGAAGTAGAACTAAATTCAACGGCAATCGACGATAATGATAGTAACGACGTTTGCTTACAGAATCCAAAAGACAAAATTATCACTGAAGCGGAACAGATTCGTGATTCTAATAGCTACAATAATTCCAGCGATATTGTGAAAGAAACTTCCAGTAAAAACCATTTACAAATTACAATTAACAACAATTTTGCTTGTACGCAAACTGATGACAAAACGGAGATGGGCAATCAATCAGAAATAAATAATATTCAAATCGAAGCTCAAACTAACCATTATCAAAGTAACAGCTATGCCAAAATTAATTTAACGCCTAAAGAACATATGTCCAAGACTAACAATCAAACTAACACTAAGAAGCCGTTAAGACCTCCTCCAGGATATGATAATATTCCAACACATACCGTTTATGATCATAATAACACACCAACACTTAACCCTAATAATTACATAAGCAACCAAACTTACATTAATTTTCCCTTATCTTATAATCCTTATGCTTTTGATATTCAAATGCAGGCGCCATCAAATTACCTACCTTATGTGTATAATACTTATGGCAATATTCTGCGACATATACAGTATTTAGTTAATTGCGGAGCTAGACTAACCCCTGAGCAACAAAGGTACTTACAAACATTCAATTCGAATAGGTTTAACTATATTCCATATCAGAACAGTAACGGCGTACAAATGGAATTCCCTTTTAATAGCACGCCACCTGTCCATTCCGAAATGTATGCGCCTGGTAATACAAATGAAACACAGAAAAATGAGTCTGTACTTAATCCAGTCGCTGCGAGTTTTAAACCTAATCATGTAGCAACAAATACATTAAAATGTGTTGACCAATCCGTACAAGTTGATACGGAGAGTGAATGTACAACAAATTTACCTCAAATTGAAAAATCTTTTGGAATTGAGTGTTCCGGTGTAACGGAAACAATAGAGACGGAATATATAAATATACCAACAAATTATATTGAAAAACCTAACTTAGAAAAGGTTGACCATGACCATGATTTAAATGCAGCAGAGGAGGCATCAACATCATCTGTTTATGAATCTCAATATACTGAAAATGAACAATCTGAAGAACATTCAGAGAATATCTTAACAGAAACAGTTGATGCTATACGGAAATCACGTGGAAATGAAGAGGTTTTAAGTGGTAAGTTGTTATTGTAACTAAAATCCATGAATTATGCTTTCAATTTGTAATTATTTATATTAAAACAGTTTAACTTGCAGTCCTTTGCTATGTAGTAAGTGATACTATAGTTCATGTCAAGCCAACTTCGAAGTCTTGGGTCTTATGGACTATAACCCTCACTTATTATCAGGGACCGGCCACGAAAGGCCCATGACTCATCGCCCACGGGCGTACCATTGAAAATTTATCTTAAAGAGTTTTTAATTTTATTTATATTATTGAAAAACAAACGGGTGGGGATCTATAAAATACGAAATACATTTGTATTTGTTCATTTTGTAGTGTAAGTTGTGCAAAGGAGTATTAATATTAACTAGAAATACTTTCTCAAGTTTCTCTTGTGTCATCGCAACTGGATAAAGGTGCATACTGGAAATATTCTTTTATTTCAGCGTATTTAGCAGTTAGATTTTGGGGCATTTTCCCAATTGCCGCAATGTTATTAAATCTGGATTTCTATTCAAAACTACGACAAACTTTAGCCGAAGGCCAGATCCGAAGTCACTTGGAATACTTTTCAAATTATTAATAGCCACATCTAATGTCGTTAAACCGTCATTTAATTTGAGATTTCGATTTTCAAAATAAGTGATTAGTTTTGTCAAATTTCCAAAGTGTTCCTGAAGAAAGTACAACTGATTTTTGAAATGTGGAATTTATGTTCCTTGCACTCCGGGCATCGTCATTTAAACATGCAACGAAATTTTGTAAACTATCGAAATTCTCTGCATAAAAACTAGTAGCCTCCAACCATGTCCCCCATCTAGTTATTACTGGAGAGGGAGACCTGTAAAGAGCTACTCTCAATAGTGCTTTTCTGAAAACTTTTTTAAAAGCGGATACAAGTCTTATCAACTTCTGGAAAGGCGTCTCTGATATATTCATAGATTTGCTATTACATATGCGTTATATGGAATAGTTGGATGTAGTACACCAGCTATAACATTTACCACACAGGGTCCTAATATATCGACAGTTTCGTCGGCACTTATCCATAGGTACTGATTTGAAAGATGGCTTCTAATGCGTTTGACTGCTTTCGTATAGCACATATTTGCGTAAGGTGGATTCACCAGGAACATTTCGACTAGTATATTTTTAAAGAAATGTTTTGAAGGTGGGATTGTTAAATTTATTTAATGGAATATTTGCCGGCATCAAAGTTTCATAAAGTTCTTCGTTACAGTTGTCTGATTCCAACGGGTCTAATATCTGTGTATGTGTTTGAGATGCTAAGTGATTTTTTAACGATATTTTGCAGACTGCAATAAATTTCGGAATCAGTGACAATGGCCATACAATCAGTTTGACCCTTAATCCAACTCTCCATTGTTTCACGATACCATTCTCGACGTTGTTCCATATAATATCAGAAAAAGTAACTTAAACAATGTTCTAGATCTAAATAAATGAAAATTAAAAATGTATGAGTAAGTTATTGAAACTTTGAACACAAAACACAAACTAACTCACCGTATTTTATTTATCTTACGTAATATAAATTAATAAATAAAATATATTATAAAAACTCATCCCGCTTCTATCTCCGCCCATGACGAAAGGAATTTATCTGTAATATTGAAGTAATGGCGTCACAATTCAACGACAAAAAACAGATGTGCGGTTAACCGAATGAATAGTGCTATTCAATTACTGCCTGTTGTACTTAGCGATGTTATGACTACTTATATGGTCAATCGTAATTTCGGCCTCTCATGTCGGTTCCCTACTTATTAGCTTCCAGCGATTCGTCTATAGCTATCCGTTTTTGACACTAGTTATGCTGCCAAGTCATTTGACGCGCTTTATATCTAGGGAATATTTTAATTTTGCGTTGTACTTTATTGAGTTATTTGAAAATTTCGGTCGGTCATCTGTTATAACATAAGGTTATATTTAGAACTAAATTAGAATATTAGAATATTTAGAATTAGAATATTTTAGAATATATTTAGAACTTTTAAATAACCAGATAATTCCTACATTAGAGGAAAATGACTAACTTCGACAAAACATCTGGTTTCAGCAGGATAGGGCACCCCCTCACTATTCAGTTATCGTTCGAGATCGATTAGATCGAAGTTTTGCCCACAGGATGGATTGGAAAGAGAGGCAAAATTGAATTGCCTGCGTGTTCTCCCGATCTCAATCCACTAGATTACTTCTTGTGTGGACTATCTAAAACAGAAAGTGTATCTTACCCGACCTATAAATTTGAAAGATTTGGCTGAAAAAAAAGTAATGACGAGATACGAAGCATTTCACCAGACATCATAGCGAAGATTACATGATAATTTACAGACGATTGGCTTACTGTCAGGTGGTGCCCATTTTGAAGATCTTTTTAACACTCTGTATATTTAAAAAATACTTCAAATGAGTCTTCATGCCTAATTTTCGTGTCTAAAATTTTATTACAAAATCTGTTTTAATTTAACAGATATTTAAATGGTTCCACACATTTGCCATTGTATATTGTTATACATTGTATATAATCCATATCCGTTGTAGATAATATCGTACATTGTATAAAAGAATGTAATAACTAGAATCAATTACATTGCGGAATTCCAGTGGTGGGGCATTTCATGATAATATAACTAGTATTAAGTACAACCAATTACAAAAACTAACTTTCTATTCATCACCAAAAAATGCCTTTTTCAAATAATTAACATATACCAGCATCATTAATAGGCCTATACAGTATCCGCTGATAAACTTCTACGCTTTGGGATAAACGTCAATGTATATTTTGAAAACTGACATTCTATGTCCAAGGAGGTAATATTTGCATATACGTACATTCTATTTTTGTAATTATAACACTTCCATCACTCAGGCATTTGTCAATAAGTTCAGTAATATGTAACCAGATTTTTACGCACACGTCTTGAAATGTTTTAGCAACAGTGGCACCAAGATCATCTATTAATGTATGTAATGTCACGTTGACTACAACTATATCTAAAGATTTGGACAAAGATAAACCGCTTTAAAATGTGTCGATCGCATTTGTTAGTATGCTGTAAGTATTATATATAGTGAGCGAATCTTGTCTGTCTTGTACATTGTTGCTGATTTTCTTTTATACAGTGTGCTACGTTTGAATCAAATGTAAATGTCAGGTATTTAACTTTTCCCCAATATTCGTTATAATACACCGTTTGTAGTCACGTATATGTCCTGAAGATGTTGGAATGCCTGAGTACCCTGAGAAATGGTTTAATACATTTAATATGTTGTGATATTAATTTATCGACGTCGAGATAACTTTCTAAATTCTTTAGCCACATTATGGAAAGTGTGAAGTAAGCATGTAACATATAATAAATTCGAATATATTGTTTATAACTCTACATCTGCCATGCGCATATAAGCAGCTGCATACTACTTACTTAGATTACTAACATTAAAATATACGCTTGTATGCTAAATTTATATCCTTAAAAATAAATAAAACCCATAATTTGCATTGATTTTCAAAAACTTTTATTGGTAATAGTAGTATCAATTGTGACATTTATACACGAAAAATAATATCTGACAAGTGACGACCTCTTGCTGCTTCACAGCTGTTCACTCTTTTGTTAAAATTTTCTATTACATTTCGACATAATTGAGACTCTATTTCACCAATGACGCAAATAATTTCATCCTTTAGTTCAGGAATCGATTGTGGTTTGTGCTTATAGACCTGACTTTTTACGTAACCCCAAAGAAAATAGTCCAACGGTGTTAGATCACATGATCTTGGTGGCCAATTAACATCACCATTTCTTAAAATAATTCTTCCAGAAAATTTTTGTCTTAACAAAGCAATTGTTGCATTAGCAAAGTGCGGTGTTGCACCGTCCTGTTAAAATCATCTATCCTCTAGAGCATTATCCATTCAGTTCAGGCCACAAAAATTCAGTTAACATCCCAAGATATTGAGCACCATTCACTGTTACAGCATCACCAGCAGTATTTTAAAAGAAATATTGTTCAATTACACCACCTGACCATAATGCAAACCAAACAGTGACTTGTTAAGGATGTAAAGGTCTTTCATGAATCACTCGTGTTTTCCTCACTCCAAATTCGACAATTTTGTTTGTTTACAAAACCAATTTCATAATGTGCTTCATCAGAAAAGATGATTTTTTGTGAAAAATCATCTGGTTGTTCTTTAATCCAATTGACAAATGCACGAAGTTTTGCATGGTTCAATGACTTTAATTCCTGTGTTTGAACCTTATATGTCTTTAAAGCTAGATCCTTTCGTAAAATACGCCATATTGTTGATTCACTGAATCCAACTTGTTGTGAATGTCGACTAATGGACATTTCAGGTGCTTCAGTAACACTTTCAGGAATCAAATCAATATGGTCTTGTGAACTACCACTATGACTCTATCTTTCTCTGAAAAATATTAGATAGTTTTATAAATTTTATGTGGGTCGTTAATGACCAATACCAATAAATACAAGAAGTTCGTCAGTCCCAAGTTCCACGACAATTTTTTGTAGTAGAGTACATTACAGTATGTTTATCTAAGTGTTCTAGTACATCTTTAGAAAGAAATACCTCTAAAAATTCTAAAAGATCACTATGTTCCGATAAAGTTCCTTTTTCTTTGTAACCTTCTTTCTTTCCTTTTTTTTGGCTCATTACTTTCACCCAGCTTATCAGTCAGATCTTTTTTTTAAGTTTCTGCTTCATTCTTGCTCCTGTCTTGTTTATTTATGACCTATTCAACATCCACTGTTTCATCCCAATACAAATTAGTTTTAGCCTGATTGTAGCTAACGACGATTCAGTTTACTGGAATCATTGCAGTCTTCGTCACCTGAATTCTCATCACTTTCATTTTCAGTATCATCAGGTGGTGTAATATAAATACAGTCTGGCACAATATCCTCTTGATCTAAGCGTTCAATTTCATCCAGAAGCTCTGCAGTTGTAACAGGTTTTTTTTTTCCTGTAACCAAAAATAATTACATGTCTTATCTGCCTAGCGGGTCGTTAACGACCCAGCGAATTTTAGAAGCCCGTTTCTGACTAATAGGCCAAACTAGTTATAACCTAACATTATAAGTCAATTTTCTATTCTTTTCAGAACCTACAAATTGTACTATACCTAATTTTGAGTTAGTTCCTTAAAACTTACCAGTAATTACACGTAGATGTTTTAAATCACACAAAAAATTGCTAAGAAAACGTTGAAATAAAGCAATCTCAACTACACCTCAAACGTTTGCTATTGAAACTAAGTAATGAATGAGCATTTACCAGAAGCTTTCAAGGATCAGCAACACAAAATAGTTAATAAGGGTGATTTTCGCGATAATAAGGAATGGATCGTTAATGGTCATAAATGGGTTAATACGTTTCGTACAAGCCGTCGAATCCCTCCAGATTTCATTTTTCCAAAGCCTTTTACTGGTAATCAAATACGCACCTTGACCATTGTGTTTTTTCTTGAGTCAATAGTTTTGTCAACAGTGTCCCATATTTTTTCATCATATTTTTATAACACGGCTAAACTGTAATCTTTCCAGAATCAACAAATATTTTAATTTTCTAATAGCCATTGTGGAATACCACAGACACATAATAAGAAAAAATAAGTTAATAGAGAACGCCCAGTACGAATATTTTAGTTTACTGTTCCGTATATAACATACAGTAGCAATATATCGCTTGTGTACACTACAATATATCACTGTTTCAGTATTATTTTCGCTTATTTACTCGTTCGGTTATTTTACTCAATTTATCAATTTTCCCTAATTATATACTGTCGTATAAAGAGAAAGGCGACGGTATATGAATAGCGCGCCTCGGTTATAACCTTGTCGATGCATCTAGGGGCGAATTCGATTAGAAGTAGCAGAGATAAGTCGAGATAGCCAACTCAATACAAAATATTAGTTCGGCAAGATTGAACTGGTCATCTGTATTTGAAGATGGGACAGAGGGCGCGGATAACGCAAATGCAGGGAAAATTGAATTACGTATCTCCCTTTATTATTTTTGTATTTTTCTATAATGATGTATCTTTAATAGATATTTAGCCTGCGAAGTCAAAATCTATATATGTGTATACAAATACATATATATTTTGACCTCATCTGGCTATACCGATTGGTCCAGCTCGGAACGGGCCATAGGCAACAATATACGTAATGCGATGTGGCAACGTGTGTACGATGCCACTCCGATTGCCCGTCATTTGTATTTAGCTGTGCATACGTAAAGGTAGTTATCATGTCAGTGTATACAACCGCAGAGAAGGTACAAATAGTTTCGTGGTATCTTGCCGGCAATTTCTGTCGAACAACCGCTGATTTATTTGCTGTAGAGTACGTAAATCGGCCTATTCCTTCGCATTCGACGATTGAAAGGATCGTAAATACGTTTAGGAAATATGGCTGTGTAGTCGGAAATTGCCGCAAATGCCAACAAATTGACGAACAGCGTTTTACAATAGGCTCGGCTATTGTTTGGGAAGAGAGGGCGGTATTTTCGAATCCTATATTGAGTGACTTTCTTAAAATTTAAATTTATTTTGCAGAATTATTGATTTTTTTACTTTTATCTTTTAGAAAACGTTATTGTTTTTTTATTACTTAAAATTACTTTTCCGTAGCAGCTAAGAATACAATAATAATAATAAATTGGACCTTATTATGTCTGAAACAAATGGGCAAATTACGTATACAGAACGAATATGCAAACGACTATATCCTTGCGCGGTTTAAATCTTACTAAATTCTTAACTGCAACGTGCTGCAATTGAAGCTGGTGCGCGTAGAGGGGATGCGCTGTTGCCACTCATTGCTGACTATGGCCCGTTCCGAGCTGGACCAATCGGTATACCTATCAAAGATGTTCTTATTCTACTCATACATTAATAAAAATAACAAAATTAAAAGGTTTTGTTTTTAAAAAACACCAAGCGTGTCTAAAAATTTATTTATTTAGAAGCATAATAAATATATACCATACATATTGTGTAATATAATTCATTTGCAAAAATGAAAAACTATTTTTTACATATACAGGGTTAGTTAAAAGTATGGAGACGGCGATTTATTGTCGTTAATATTCATTTTAGGGAATTATGTTCAATATAAAAGTTTATTAGTATATTTTGATCTACATTTGAGAATATTTGAATTTTTTTTTTCTTCAATTGTTTTTTAGTTACGCCTGTCCGCGCAGTTTTTTTTTAATGGGAACTAGTAAATTTTACTCTACCATTCGATAGAGAATTTTTTTCTCTTTACAATAATATTTTTGTTTTTTTAAAATTCATTTTAATAACTTTTTTATAAGAAAAGGCCGGTTCATGTGTTTAACAGATGTTCGGTACATCGCAGATAGACAGAAGCGTAGCGATAAACAAACTTGAGCGACATAATTTTATCAGTGGTTATTGTGTACGTCAAATCTTTTACAGAAATAATTCATTTGTGCAATTTGTTGCTGTTAATATTAACAATGGCGAGTTTAAGTGAACATGAACGAATTGAAATACTTATGATGTTGGGTTATGGAGATAGACGCCGAAGTTTACAAGACGTTTGTAATTTATTTAATGATACGCATCCAAATAGAAATCCAATTTCTAAATCCGTTGTTGGTAAAACTTTAAGACGCTTTGAACAAACGGGTAGCGTTAAAGATTTGCCAAGGAGTGGTAGACCTAGAACAGCAAAAAGCGATGATAACAAACTGGATATTTTATTGGCTGTATCTGAATATCCCCATTTATCAACCAATCAATTAGCGGCCAATTTCAATATTTCACAGTCATCGATCGTGTCATTTTTAAAAAGTGAAAAGTATAAACCTTATAAGGTACACCTTGTACACGAGTTAACGGAAGATGATTTTGATAGGAGATTACAATTTTCTGAAGAAATGTTAAATATTTGCAATAATAATGAAAATTTTGTCAACAATATTCTTTTCTCTGACGAAGCTACTTTTTGCCTTACCGGTGAAGTAAACAGACATAACTGCAGATACTGGTCATCGGAAAATCCCTCTTGGTTTTTGGAGCACCATACGCAGTACCCCCAAAAGGTTAATGTTTGGGTTGGCATTCTAGGCGGTCATATTATCGGTCCCTTTTTCATCAATGACAATTTAACTTCGGCTCTGTATTTGCAGTTATTGCAAAATGAAATAATACCTGCTTGTGCTACGCTCTATCCTCATGAAAGCAATGAACACCTGCCCAATGACAGTATCTGGTTCCAGCAAGATGGTGCCCCACCACATTATGGTGTAAATGTTCGTCAATATCTGGACAACGTTTTTCCCCACAGATGGATTAGAAGACGAGGAACCATTGAATGGCCAGCCCGCTCGCCAGATTTAAGTCCTTTAGATTTTTTCTTTGGGGATACGTAAAAAACAAAGTTTACAAAGATAAGCCCGATAACGTCGAAGATTTACAAATCCGAATTACCAGAACGATACAAGAAATTCCCCGAGATTTTTTACAGAACTCTGTTCGGGGTTTTGTAAATCGATTGGGTCATTGTCAAATTACTAATGGACGACAATTTGAACACTTACTTTAATTTACTTTGTTAATAATTTGTTTAATTTCTCTTGTAAAAAAGTTATTAAAATGAATTTTAAAAATACAAAAATATGATTGTAAAGAGCAAAAAATTCTCTATCGAATGGTAGAGCAAAATTTACCAGTTCCCATTTAAAAAAAAAATGCGCGGACAGACGTATCTAAAAAACAATTGAAGAAAAAAAATTCAAATATCCTCAAATGTAGATCAAAATATCTTAACAAACTTTTATATTGAACATAATTCCCTAAAATGAATATTAACGACAATAAATCGCCGTCTCCATACTTTTAACTAACCCTGTATAACACAACTCTTAAAATTTATATTTTATAGCACTGGTGTTATTAATAATATTGTGATGACTCATCCAACGATACGTCACGTATCACACCTCTCGCACCTTCGCGATAGGTATAGAAAACTCGAGAGATGTTCGACGGCCGATATATAAGCCGTCGAGGAAGGGATTTATTCGTTCCATACCAAATAATCGCCGAGTGAACTTACATAAATATAAATACATAAATGTGCTTATTGTTAGTAATTAGTTTTTAAATTGTTATTCGTTTTTATTATTAATATAGTGTGTGTCTAAGTTACCGTTAGTTTTATTTAAGAACCCGCAGAAAGACAAATATTTTACAGTGACGTCAGATGTGGAAGGTGAAGTTAATTAATAAATAACGGACTAAGTAGACAATTAAGTGTTAATTAAGAATTCGTTTAAATTAATATACAGTGCGAAAAGACGTTTATTTTAAATATCGTGATGGCGAATAGAGTGAAACTCGCGGAATTAAAAGTGACTGATTTAAAACGAGAATTAGAGGAGAGGGATGAGGATACAACCGGCAAAAAGGCAATTCTACAGCAACGGCTTCGCAATATGTTGATCCAAGAAGGCGAGGATCCAGAGAATTATGTCTTTCAAGTTCCAGGTGGAGATGCTGACGTGAATTCACTGTCGATGAAAATGGAACAATGAATAATAGATTCACAAACTCAAATGGAACAGAAGAATCTGGACAATGTGAAAAGTTTGGAACAACGACTGATAGACAATTCGCAAACTCTAAAACAACGACTGATAGACAATTCGCAAACTCTAAAACAACGTCTAATAAATTCGCAAGCCCAGTTGGAACAAAGAAACCTAGAAACCGCTAGAATCCTCGAGAAAAATCTGGAAAAGAAATTACTAGAAAATTCTAGAAGCTTCGAAAAAGTCTGGAACAAATGGAGCAAACTTTGGAAATAATGGAAAAAAAACAATTCTGAAAATTCGAGAGCTTTGGAGAAAGTTCTAGAACAGAGACCAGCGGAAAACTCAGAAGCGTTAAAGGATGAGATTTTCATAGCTGTAGAGGAGAAAATTTGGGAACATTCTAGACTTTTAGAGGCAATAATGACTCAGATGAAATTACCTGTTACCATGAGTCATTCTGATCCCAAGCAGGTAAACGAGGAAGTTATACCGCGACCCATCGAAATAAAAGAGGAACCTGTGGCTATCTCGAAGACCAGAATCAAGCCACCAACCTTTGATGGAAAGACGTCATGGGCGACTTACCTGACGCAATTCGAAGCAGCCACAGAAGCAAACGCATGGTCTTCTGTCGAGAAGGCTACTGCTTTAATCATAGCATTGAGAGGTGATGCTAGTGATATTCTGCAGACATTACATCCTGAAGAACGTAAAGATTATTCTCAACTCATTAAACGATTGGAGATGAGATATGGCCACGCGCATTTGGAGCAGGTATACTACACCTAGCTGAAGAATCGGTCCCAGAAAAAAGGTGAGAATCTTCAGGAATTCGAAGCAGATATTGCTCGTCTGGTTCGGCTTGGGTATCCGATGGCGCCAGATAATTTCATGGAACACTTAGCTGTCCAGACGTTCATAGATGGTCAACGGGATATTGATACGCCGCAAACATTAAGGTTGGCACGACCGAAAACCTTGATCGATGCTTTGGCGCACGCGCTTGAGTTTGAGAATGCAAAACAAGCCTCTTGAAACCATGCTCATGTCTGCACTGTTGACAAACAAAATGAGGGTTCATGGAGCAGGTAGTTAGTCGAGTCCTAAATCAAATGAAACCTAACAAAAGAGTATTGCGATGCTTGAATTGTGGAGAGATTGGTCACATTCGAAGTAAAGGTGTCAAGATGGCCAAGAAAGCATCGGCTGAGCAGCAGGAAAACTAAAGCGGGTCGATGAGCGGGGGCAATCATCGATCCAGCATCAGGAAGCCCCAAGGACGCTTGGCCAAATCGCATCCTTGCAACATCAAACCAACGGCGTGTATGTGGACGCTATTATGGAAGGAAGGATATATGCTTGCTTGCTAGATACTGGATCGACGAAAACCATCGTGCGGCCTGATTTGATTTCCAGGAATAAAAAATTACTTTCTAGCAAATGGAGACTTAGGACAGCTACTGGAGAAGCAGCTTCTGCGGCAGGTGAAGTTGACATAACTTTATCATAGGACCAACATCAATCCGACGTCGTGTTCTCGTAGCCGATATAGAAGAAGAAATAATCTTGGGATTAGACATCATGAACACCTATGGCTTCCAGTTAAACCTGAAAGAAGGTACTTTAAAAATAAATAATGAATAATTGTTTCTTCATGAAAAATTGTGGACATGTACAAGTAGTTAGAGCAAAGAATGTTGTTCTGGATGCGAGGAGTGAGACATTTTTGACGGCGTGCATGGAAGGTGATTATCTGGAAGGAAATGTTACAATGTTGGAACCAAAGGCTGATGATGACGAGGTAGGCCGTAGTTGCCAAAATGCTGGTTAAGACTCAGAAGACTGTACCAGTAAGGGTGATGAATGTGAACTATTACCCTGTTTCATTGAAGAAGGGCACTTTTCTGCTGGGGTGGTTT
The DNA here is from genome assembly GCA_935421215.2 of Melolontha melolontha. Lineage (NCBI taxonomy): Eukaryota > Metazoa > Arthropoda > Insecta > Coleoptera > Scarabaeidae > Melolontha > Melolontha melolontha. The sequence goes on along the minus strand of OW285240.1, from coordinate 10,560,106 downwards.
TCGCCAGTGTCGACCGTCACTCATCGTGTAGAGGCGAAGAAGAATGGATTCGTGGAGGTTCCTGAGAAATTGTCCAAGATAATCGACTCCGCCTATCAAAGATTGAGCAAGAAAGAACAAAGCCAAGCGAAGGATTTAATCAAATATTATGAAGACGTCTTTGAAACTGAAAGTGGTACAAAAGGAAGAACCAATATTATGATGCACAAAATAAATACCGGCGATGCAAGTCCAATACGTCAAGGACCAAGAAGGTTACCACTGGCAAAACGTGAGGAAGCCAAGCAGATTATACAAGATATGGAAGGCCAAGGAGTAATTGAACCTTCAAATAGTCCTGGGCTTCACCAGTGGTCCTTGTAAGAAAGAAGGATTTATCTACCAGATTTTGCGTGGACTATCGTCGTCTGAATAGTGTAACCAAGAAGGATAGTTATCCTCTCCCAAGAATAGACGATACACTAAACACCCTGGCATTAGGAAGGGATTTATTCATTCCATACCAAATCATCGCCGAGTGAACTTACATAAATATAAATACATAAATGTGCTTATTGTTAATATTTAGTTTTTAAATTGTTATTCGTTTTTATTATTAATATAGTGTGTGTCTAAGTTACCGTTAATTTTATTATTAATTATTTAAGAACCCGCAGAAAGACAAGTATTTTACAATATAATGGTAATTTATTATACAAAGCCATACCTTTACAAGATACTGTTATAAGCCTCTGGTATATTACCTATATGTTTACATACAAAAATTTTCCTAGTTTCAGATAAAAATAACTTAATTGTATAATTAAATATAAATAACTAATTGTGTAAAGTATAGCTTGTACAATAGTTTTTTTTTTAGAGAATTTACTTGAATGTTTTGTAATTCTATTTAAAAAAATTTACTTTTTCCAACATTTTATTTATAATATAATTACTAGTTTCTAAATGTTCAATTTTCATCATAATTAAAGACCGGACACATCGTGCTGAAATGGACGTCATTAGGACGGACGATATAAATAGTCTACAACATCTGTAAGAACACCACCCAGTTGTTGAATAGCACTATTCATTCGGTTAACTGCACATCTATTTTTTGTGTGCGGTTAACCGATTGAATAGGGCTATTCAATAACTACGTGATGTACTAACAGATGTTGTAGGCTATTTATATCGTCCATCGTAATGACGTCATTTCAGCCCGATGTGTCCGGTCTCTAATCATAATACAACTATATATTCCGTTTACTTTTTCAAGATAAATATTTATAATATAAACATTAGATACATCAGATATACCTCTGAATCTTGAGGTTTTTGCATGAATTCCAGATGTACCTGGTGTAAGTTTAGGAGTTCTTGGTTGTGCTATTACAATATCTGCCATAGTTGATGACGACTCTGGAGTTTTCGTCAGAATCCAGTGTAAATTTGGATCGTACAACCAAAGTATCAACTGTACTAGATGACTCTAGAAAAATAAAATTTTAATACCTTACAAACACAATGTTTGATAATAGTATGTACCTATATTTTCTATTACATTACTTAGATACAATGCTGGAATGGCATCCGAACATAATTTCTTGGTTTCTATGTTCATATTACTAGAAGGAGTAAAGTGACCTCTACTTCTGCAGATCTTGCGGTATTGGTGGCATCGTTGATGAAAAATGTTTATTTACAGCGTATAGCAAACGCCAATTAAGTTGGCGCGAGGAGGGGGTGCGCAGAAGCCGTTTTTAAAAACGTCCATCCCCACTACTCAAGTAATTGTCAGAATACATTTGTCATTGACGTTTGACGGAACATAATGTCTTTGCTAGGGGATCATAAAGTGATACACGCTCAGAGGTTAGAATTATCTGACATTTGATTTGATGTAAAACCAAATACAAATCTCCCCACTACTTCTAATCCTGCGCGAACTTACCCCTCCTCGCGCCAACTTAATTGGCGTTTGCTATACCTATATATGTAAATACTAAAATTAAAAATAATATAAATAAATAAAAAAATAAGTATAAACCAAGTTCTTACACAAAATAGTATATAAATTCACTTATTCCTCAACAGAGTTCTTACAAAACTACAATAACAAAACAAAAAAAAACTTAACTTTGTCACATAAAAACAAAACAGGAAATATAGTGAGGTTGGACAGGTTATAAAATGGAGATAGCGCATAAAGTTGAACGCACGCGCAGTAACAAGATATGTTTGTGACGTTACAATATACACTACCGCCATCTCAGTCATCTTCAAAAAAAGAGAGGAAGATGAAGTAATTCATGTTTTAAATAAAAGACAAATATAGAAAATTTAATCAAAAAAGAACCCTTTTTTCTATGTAGTTAACCATCTCGACTTATCTCTGGAAGTAGTAAGGTTCGGTATGAGTGTGTTTCTGATACCACATCTAACCGTTCAAATTCGATTGAGAAACTGTGACGTCACGGTTAGGTTCGGTCTTTCAAACTTGTAACCGCTATTCAAATTCGGTATCAGACTCTGATATGTTTGTGTTGCGCGATATACGAATATTTAAAAACAGTTCAAACAACTTTTAAAAGGTTAGAATTTCTAACGTTTTATTAATTTTAGGGTTTAAGAATATTAAGCTAGTATAAACACCGAACTCATATTGTTTACATTTACATACAGCAGACCGATTTTCATGTGGCCGGTGGGAGAATTTGTACGTGCGTCAAGTAAGGGTGAGTGTTAGATAGAGACAGTATTCGGAAAAATGAAATGCAAACTCTTTATGCGAGTCGTGCATTGGGACGTAGTAAGGGATAAATTCGGAAAATCACATTGTTGAACATGTTTATAATGGTTTGTATTTCACTAAATTAAGGCAAATAGAAGTAAAATAAAACGCATAGTTTCATGTAACATGTTTAATTAAAATGTGTTACCTTACCTACTAGCTAATAGCGTACTAACATCACATTAAGGGGATGACTGAATAAGATTGTTAGCTACACTTAACGGTAGAAAGGCTTAGGATTAAGTAAAACTAATTTGGATAATTAACTGAATTATTGGCAAATAATGTTTATGCTAATCTCTTTCTCATTATAATCACATTGTAAATTTTCTATATGTACAAAAGAACAGTATATTCTTCAACGAGCGTAGGCGAGTGTTGTAATAACATTATTTAATAGTCGTGGAGAAAAGAATATTATTAATACTAATATTATTGGAAATAACAATGAAAATAATAATTACAATAAGAAATAATACATAAATACTCAAAAATAATTATAGGAGAAAACAAAAATGAACAATAACTAAGTTTCAAAAAAATTACGGTAAATTATACATATAATTATATAAAAAGTTATGCAGAATCACTATCACTGACTTCCTCTTCGCTCTCCGATTCAGAGTCTTCACCCAAATTAATAATGAACTGGTCTGTAACTTCGTCTATGAGAGGTTCCGCTTCCAAAAGCTTTAGCTCCCACTTTATCGCGTGGTCACAACATTTATTCCATTCAGCAGCACTAAATTCATCAAAAAAGTTATCACGTAACTGTTGAACATATCTAATAGTGAATGATACATTTTTTTGTGCCACATATTGTTTAAGAGATGCCCATACTAACTCAATCGGATTTAAATCTGGGTGGTATGGCGGTAATCGCAAAACACTATGGCCACGTTGTGTTAACATTTCATCTATCTCGAACGTTTTAAATGTTGGCGTATGTACTTTAATAATATTATATAAATCGGGCTTGAGCATGTTATTGTCGAAGTAAATATTTTTAGACCTTAACCAGTCTTTCATAACTGATTTCCTGCTATTAGAATTCGGTGGTTTATCTTTTTGGACATTATGATAGCTTATGATAAGGAGCATTGTCAACTACTAGGACAGACTTTGGAGGCAGGTTTGGAATTAATTTTTCTGACAACCATTTTTTGTAATTTTCATAATTCATCTCGTGATGATAATCTCCCGTTGTGGTATTAGACTTAAAAATCAATTTAGCATTCGGAATGAATCCCGTCTCGCAGCCACATGAACAATAATTAGTCTTAGACCTTTTGATATAGGCCTTGCTAATCCTTCATTGGAATTGTCACTCCAACAAGTAGCCACGGTATGAGAACTTAAGTTTCATCCATATATATAATCGGTCTTTTTTCATTTCTGTAGCTTTGAATGGTACGCAAATAAGACACTCTTAACTGACGAATGTCGTGCTTTCCATTAACAACTTTCTGTTGGTTTTTGTTTTTCTCCAACGAAAGCCTATATCTTTTACTACTTTCCGAAGAGAATCTATTCCTCCAGTGTATCCTGTTTCTTTAAATTTTCTTAGAATGTTTGGCATTGTAGGCACAATTTTGTCAACAGTAAAGGTATTTAAAATTGTTCTACGCAGCACACCTTTATCTGCATCGTCTAAGTCGGTTTTGGGCTTGTTTTTTTTTTAATTTTTCTTTGGCGATGTAAAAGATGAACCGGCACCTGCGTTTATTTCACTTTTTTCTTTAACAATCCGTCTAATACTTCTCTCAGAAACACCCGTTGCGGCAATAACGCGTTCATATGACTGATCCAGTGGAATTTTGAGTACCCCTGAAGTTTTTTCTTCTTGCATATATTTAAATACATTTGAGATCACTTCACGAGTTTGACTGTGTAAAACACATTTATTTAATTTACTTTTAAACTCCATTACTCACTACCTTAATACGGCACTGCACTACTGTGTTTATCGCTTAAAACGATGTAAAACACTGAATGCCAGAGGTTCCCCTACCTATGAATTTCGTTCGCATCTCGAGGGCGGTACTTCTAACCGGCCACATGAAAATCGGTCTGCTGTAAGTATTTTCTGAATTTTTAAGGAACAATGTGCCGGAAAAATATTATGAAATAAAATATATTATTTTGATAATATAATATTAAATAAAATTAATTTGTTTTCTAAATATATAAACAAGTAAAAACTAAATTAATAAATAATAATTATATGAAAATGGAAAAAGTTTATCTTATAATAAATTAATTTTTTTGAGGCTGATATTGATACATGTGTAAAAGACTGCTGCAGGGTGTGTAATAATAAGAACATTACATGAATAAAATATAATTTGTATTGTGTTGGAGATGATGAATGACTTCACATTGGATTACATCCATAGATCGTTTAATTTGGGGCACATAGAACATATATCTGTTGAATATTCCTCAATGAACAACTTACTAGCTGTGCAAACCCCTGGTAATTTTACAGAATGACTAAATACCTATCATGTTTAGCTGGTACTTTATAAAGAACAATCAACTACTCCAAAGACAGCAGGATTATTTTAAATTTTCTAAAAACTATTGTACATTATTAGGCAACATTGCATATTTAGGAAGTAGGTTAACAATTACAGAAACAATGAAATACGTTGTATCAAATGTAGTTGATTGTGATTGATATATTAAATATATCGATGATGGAGATATGAGTGTCTCCTTTACAATATCGTTAACAAACTTTTAGACAGCACGAATTTTTCTTTATCAGCAAGCTGTTTGGCTACCTTCACGAACACATGAGGGACGTATCATTCTAAATAATTTATAAAAGTCTATTTCTAAATATTGTCCAATCCATGTTATGTGGTAAAGGGATATGCAGAGATGATCCTCTCTAATTACATAAGGTTATCAATACGGGTTCAGCTGTACTTAGTACAATTTCAAAAAGTACGCTAGTCGTATTTAACAAAATTATTGATAGTTCATCAACTACAACGGCAAGTATCCCAGTTTCGATTTTTTTATCGATGAGATTAGATTATTTTATAACTGAAAAAATTTTGATAATTTAATTATTGAAAAACTTGTTAATACAAAAAAAAAATTAACTTACAAATTAAATCAGTATATTTAAATTAAATTCAATAAAGTGTATGGTTAGCACGTGTTTGTAATGGGCGTCAAAATTTGCGTCAAACAAACAAATAGGTTATGGTCTCTGTCATTTTATTTGGCGACTAAGGTCACCACGGACCAATCAGTAACTCTGATACCGAACCTTACTATTCCCAATCGAATTCGCCTTAGAACTCCCGATTTTAACCGGCTTTAGTAATACATAGAAATACTGTATAAGATATTATAAGTAATAGTACTTTCTAGGAAAATAATAATGTTTATTTTTAGGAACAGACGACTATAACATAAATAAAGAAGAGATTATTGAGAATATTGTTTGTGTTAATAATGATTTAAATGAAGAGGATGATAGTGTTTACGAAGAATGTTACTCAAGCATCTATAATAATTCTTATAAAACGAAGTTTATAACGACAATTAGTAAGTTTTTGTTTTATATATTTTTACAAATTTATCTATTATTATTATTGCATATTATATTGTATATACGAGATGCTCTTCAGAAATTTCCGGGATTTAAATGTAGCGCGCGAAGGGATGGTAGTACAGTTCTATAGCGCTAAATGGTGTGAGCTACATCTATACTGAGTCTGTCAAACGGTACTTTGCTAGGTGGTGACAAACAGTTTTTGTGTTTATATTTGTTGAGTTGTGTTTGAGTTATTCTGCGACACTACAATGTCTAATGTGAAAGAGCAAAGAACGTGCATCAAATTCTGCTTCAAACTAGGTAAAACGGCAGCGGAAAATGCTTAAACAAGCGTTCGGTGAGGATGCTTTAGGCCAGACGTGAGTGGTACTACCGTTTTAGAAATGGACGTTTGCCGGTTGATGATGATGAGAGTTCTGGTCGTCCATCGACGGAAAGCACGCCACAAAATGTCAAGTAGGTGATGCTGTCCTGCAAGACCGAAGGAGATCAATCCATCACATTTGTAACATCGCAGTGGGGTGTTCAAAACCTCACAAAAGTGGAAGCTATAGAGTAAAATAACGCCTAACTGTATTGCATATAACATTCATAATCAGACACATTTCCGCACGAATTTGGTTCCGAAACTTCCAAATGTCCGATCTCCATGTTCATAGTCTACACGAAAACAGCATACATAGTAGACTATTTTAATTCTATTTTCAAAGGAGTCATAAAAATGAAAAATTTTTGCGTTAACACAGTATTTGTATTGTCTATAAATATAAATTAAAAACTCACTAATTTCATGTGCATAATTCCATAATAAAAAAGTATTTATTTTATTTGCTAATATTCCTAGACACGCCCGTTCATAAACTCGATGCTTAAGAACCTATCCATATAAGCCGTTCGCTGTAGATAGCTAGCGTACCATATTATTCATTTGGGTGGCCACGCCGCATGGTTCGTCGTCCTTTGCTAACGTCAGCATTTGAAATCGGCATGGCCGCGCTTTGATTAGTAATAGGTAATAATTTAATATATAATATTAAAGTTTAATATTAAACTTTTTTATTTATACACTGTATTTTATTTGGTTCATGTAAGGGAAGCTGTGCTTCCTTAGCTTCCATGGTATATACGCCACTAGATTGTCGGCTTGTCGTACAGCGTATTCTGCCCGACGAACTCAACATGCGACCTATTGCTGCGAAGTTTGTGCCAAGGTTTCTCAGCATTAAAACAAAAACGATACCGTGTTCTTGTGTGCACAGAGCTGAAATCAGCTGCCGAAGAGAATGAGAGCTTCAGTACTAGAATCATTACTGGTAACGAATCATGGGTGTACGGGTATGATCCCGAACCAAAGTAGCAGTCATCGCAGTGTAAGGCGCCGTCGAAGTCGATGTTGATTTGCTGCTTTGACGCTGATGGCATCGTGTCGCAAAGAATTTATCCCACTAGGTGAAACAATTAATGGACGGTTTTATTGCGATGTTCTTCGGCGACTAAAAGAAAACATTCGACACAAGCGGCCTGCCAATTAGCGCAACAATTCGTGGATCTTACACCATGACAATGCATCAACCCACTACGTCACTTTTTGTGCGTGAGTTTCTAGCCTTAAGGAAGACGGCAATACTACCCCATCTTCCCTACTCCCCAGATCTTGCCCCCTGTGACTTCTGCTTGTTTTCGTAGTTGAACCTGGACCTCAAGGGGCGCCGTTTTAAGACGATTGAGAAGATCGTAGGCAGTGCTGAACACGCTAACATGCGCAGACTTCCAGCACTGCCTCCAATCATGGACAAATCGTTGGGATCGGTGTATTCATGCGAAGGGGAGTACTTTGAAGGGGGTTTCGGGAATTTATGAGTAGCACCTCGTATACTAAAAGAGAAGAACGCAATAAAATTTTCCAACGCCTTTCAACACAATATACATTCTCTGCCCTGAAAATTTTTCAAATGTCTCTTTTTAAGAAATTTTATGGATTTCATTCATTGTTTTAAATATCATTTTTTTATAGAATTTACTCTTCAACGTGGATTGAAACATTTATTAACTGATGCCTAAAGACGGCAGACTATGTGCCCCAGCAGTGGCGTTGCGTGGAGAGTTTAGCAGAATAACAGTGCGCTTACTTAAAAATAAATATATCGAATCCCTATACAAAACGTTAAGAAAAAACATAAATAACTTACCCAACATGTTTACATTGTTGCAAAAAAAATGCGGACGTGCGCGATGAAAAAACTGCACCATAATATATGTTTCTGTATTAGTCTCGGAAAGGTTCGTACGTAGCGACGTATGTTTATATACAGAGAAGGATTGTTCGACGTCGAGAGATGTTATATTTGCATAGTTAAAGCGCTCTTTGTATCTGTACAACGGATCTTCAGTATTGGTAAAAAGTTGCCCTAATTTTGTAAAATCTACATTTTTATCTAATACACTGTTAAATTTTTCACGGACACAATCACTTTTTTCATCTTCAAGGATATGCAGCACTAGTTTTACGTGGTCCATAATTGCTAATGAGTCCGATAAGGACAGCGCAGTGTTCTGTAAATTTTTTATTGCGTCCAGTATTGGAACGTAACTGTCGTAAATAATTTTTAAATTTGCTGCAACTTGAGGATTGTTAAATTGAACCTGACTGAGCCGTATTGCAGCTGCTTCTTTGGCATCTAGTTGTAAAATCACCGATTTAATTTTCTCAAAATGTTTATAATAATAAAATGCTGCTTCTAACCAAGTACCCCATCGTATAAGAATTGGTTGCGGCGGCTCGGGTATATCAGGACACAGCGAATGAAATAGCCGAATCCGTTTCGGAGATTTAAGAAAAACCGCTTTCGTTTGTCCTATCAGTTGATCCACATCAGGATAAGTTGTACGTATAGTGTTTGTTACAAGGTGTAAAGCGTGAAGCAAATATGTGACATGCAGCAGGTTTGGTTGAATCGTTTTGAGTAAGTTTGCCGTGGAACACATAACCTTGGCAGCATCGGTAACTAACATTAACACTTGCTTCGGTAAAATCTCAAATTTGTGTAGTGTTTCTATTAATACATCATATATCGCTCTGGCAGTACACCCTTGCATTCGTTTACAGGTTAGTAAATAAGGAGGAGAAGGTCCTTGCGGAGTCAGCGTCCGTACTACTTTTAATATCTGTAGTTTCGTCTATTGTTAACCACAGGAATTTTTTTTTATAGTATTTTTCGTACAATTTACAATTCTCTCACGCACTGACGGTACGTAATTCCGTAGCGTACTTCTTGCTGGTAATTTCCACGTAGGATTGTATTTCTTCCAAAACTGACGAAACATTGGGTGTTCCACTTTCTGCATTGGTTATATTGGTCGCAATTAACATCATTGTTAAATCACACACAAATTTATTATATGATCTGCGTCCACTATTATTCGATTTATGTTTGTCACTATTTATATGTCTTTGGCACTGATTTGCTTTCCAAGTTAATAAAGTTGTTTCACAAACTAAACATTTCACTACGGTACCGTCATATATTAAATCGGGAAACCGATGTAAAAATTTCTTTACTACGTTAGCATGCAACCGAGTCGATGCATTGTTTCTACGCACTCCCGACATTTTCAACACGATTGTGTTAACAATGTATCGCTTACAACGTCTCAACGGCAACTGAATTGATCATCGTACGCCTCTACTCGATCCCTCCACATCACGCTACTGTTCGGACACATAGTCTGCCGTCTTTACTGATGCCTGTACTTCTAGGTCCCTTCTGAAATTAATATGTAGTTTATTTTTGCTTGGATATCTTAAAAGAATGTAACAATTCCTTTCCGGTTGACATTATCGCCTTTAATTTGGTTTCCATTCTTTGCTTTATACTTTAGTTTCAGAGCAGTAGTAATGAATATAAGATCATATATATATATAATATATAATATATAATAATTCATCGCCTTAATACAATTTCAAAAGGTTTTTTTTTTTTGTAGTTTATTAATATTCTCAGTATTTATTTTTTACATAGGTTAAATATCATTGGTAAGTATGCGATATACTACATGATGTAACAGCAGACCAGTTTCCTCAACAAATTGACCGATTTATAGTTTTATAGGAATATTCATGTTTCCGTTCGATATTACCAGAGATATATTCATGCAAAATTAATCCTTTAATATAAATACGAGGTAGTACCCAGAAATTCTCGGAATGTAAAAAGAACACAATAAACTGTTCTTTCAACTTATTCACTACTATCCCCTTGAAAGTATTCTCCTTTCGCATTCATACACAAATCCCAGGGACTCTTCTATAACTGGAAGCAGTGATGAAAGTCTTCGCGTGTCGTCTCAGTCGTCTCAAAACGGGAATATTAAAACTGAAGCTTAAGGGGTTAAGCTTCAGTTTCAACTTCGGAAGCAGGAAGAAGTCACAAAGGGTAATATCTGGGGAGTAGGGAGGTTGGGGTAGTACTGCCGTCTTTTTTAAAAGCTGATACAAGTCTATCAACTTCCGGAAAAGTGTCTCTGATATATTCACAGATTCTGTGGAGAGCATGTGCTACACAAGTAATATTTAGCATATTAGGATATGTTTTCTTCAATAGTCTGCCTGTTTTTAACATATACGCAGCACTATCACTGACAAATAAAAGTATTTTTTCTTTGTACGTGGCGTCCGAATGAAGCATTTTTTGCATATTCTCCTTAATGGTTTCAGCAACTGGTTCCGCATCAACTCTATTTATAACACTTGTTGCTATTACATATGAGTTATTGGGAATAGTTGGATGTAGTACACCAGCTACAACATTTACCACACAGCGTCCTAACATATCCACCGTTTCGTCGGCGCTTATCCATATGTATTGATTTAAAAGATGGCTTCTAATGCGTTCTACTGTTCTCGTATAGCACCTAGAAACATAATATTTGCGTAAAGTTGATTTATCAGGAACATTTCGACCAGTATATTTTTTCAGAAATGTCTTCAAAATTGGATTGTTCGATTTAAATAATGGAATATTAGCTGCCATAAAAGTTTCACAGAGTTCTTCGTTAAAATTGTCAGATTCCAACGGGTTCAATTTTTTTCGTGCTTTAACGATCCTACGTGACGTTTTACGGTTGATTTATTGCAATTTTTCAATAACGTTTCACACACTTCACAATAAATTTCGGAATCACTGGCAATGTACATACAATCAGTATGGCCCTCAATCCAACTCGCCATTGTTTCACGATGCCATTCTCGATGCTCTTCCATTGTCTGAAAAAGTAAGAATATTCTAGATCCAAATAAACGAAATTAAATCACGAAATTTTATGCACACTTACGTGAAAATAATTGGAAGATGTTGCTTAAATGGAAAGAAAAGGAATGTACGTGCTATTTCTCTTACGAAATACGATAAACTTATTTATTTTATCTACGTACTCGACACTACTGAAAACACTATATTCTCCGAATACAATAGCTGGGTTGTCCATTGTTATCGCTGCGAGACCAGGTGGCCGAGTAAGTCAAACAAATACTTCATTGAATTACGCCGGGATGTACTGAGCGACGTTATACACAATTCCAATTGCCGATTGCGTTTTATGGAAATTGCATCCGTTCTCTAGTGATGACTGCTGCTTTATTTCGGGATTATACCCGTACACCCATGATTCGTCGCCAGTAATGATTCTGGTACTGAAATTCACATCCCTTTCGGCGGTTTCTTCCAGCTCTGCGTACACATGAACACGGTGCCGTTTTTGTTCAATGCAGCAATACGCCGTATGTTGAGTTCGCCTAACAGAATACGCTGACAAACGCTGTACAACAAGTCTACAATGTTACAAATATCATGTATTGTTCTCTTTCGGTCTTGCAGGATAGCATCACGTACCGTTGCCACATTTTGTTACGTGTTTTCCGTCGATAGATGGCTGGAACGCTCAACATCATCAACCGACACACATTCATTTTTAAAACGATTGTACTACTCATAAGTTTGCGTCTAGCCTAAAGCCACCGAACACTTTGTAATAAGCAGAGATCGCCATGTAATAAGGTGTGCCCTATGTGATAGGGTCCTTTGTGCCTGGAGGATCGGCATGTAATGTGGGCCGTTTGGGCGGCCACATCGGATAGCAGGTTCGGGCGGCTTATAGTATTAAATGATACACACTCGAAGTTCGGGTAACATTCTATAATTAATTTAACTCTTACAAACTGGATAACAACGTATTTACAAGATGTACATGGATTACTAGGTTCAACTCAGACAGGGTAGAACGTGGTTATTAAGTATAACACAGTTCGTACCACTGACTGGTTGTAACTCTCTATCGTAACAGTTACTCTGACTGTGACTGTCTCTTACTTAAACTAATGTCTATATATACCTAGAGAAAATCCTTGCCTTACTTGTGATGTGTTTCTAGAACACATCTACAACCCTGACACATAGTCTTGTGTATGTAACAAATACATAGTAAGGTCGTGTTTATATAACACGTTACCGTTTGTATTAAAAGGCGAGGCTGTAGCCTTGCTGAAAGTGTTACGCATAGACATGACTGTGCATATCGAGTTATTACACCATCCCTCTTGGGGAGCAAAGAAAACTAACACTAATATGTTTGTTTTTCTTTCATCGAAATCTCTCTAACTATTTAACCTTCCCTATTTTCTCTTTGAAAATATGGTAAATACTACTGGGATTACAAATTTACAATGACATTATTTAAACAATAAGTTTGCTAAAATTACAATAATTACAATTCTAAAGTGAAATCGTTATCAAATATCACATAATAACAAGTACATAGTAAAATGATGAATAGTCTAATATATATATAATAATAAATATATAATGAATAAATATATAATATAAATCGTAAGGTGATAAATATCCTAATATAAACTGTAATAATAAATATATAATATAGATTGTAAAAACTTTAAATAGTAAATGATAATTTTCAAATGTAATGCTCAATCGTAAGTTTTACATTGTTGACGATAAAAGAAAATAATAATCGGGCCTTTGTACACTGTCTCAATTTTGCTAGTCTGTTCGCTTTTTTATATTTTACTTCTATATCATGTGCAACTTATATAGAATAATTGCCTTGTTTCGCAGTTTGCCATTCTTGTCTTTTGTTTTTCGCGTTTGGTTCTTGTTTCCGATTCCTCATGCTTGATCTTGTGGTTTCAATTCTTGTGCATGATTGTTTGCTCCCAATTCTTGTGGTCCCTTTTCAACCATACTTTATAATAAATCGACTCTCTGTTTTTCTATCTATTTTCCTCCATGGGAAAAATTATTTTGGAAATCACTCATTCGTGTATTTCCCTGGACAACACATATCCCGTGTCTGTCATGTTCCTGCGCAGAACTATCTTTTGAAGCTTATTCTGGCTACAGTAAGGGTGCTCGTACAGCGGAAATGCCCTTATACTGTAAGCCTTTTCTTCAATACAGAAAAACTTGAGACCAGTTACCAAAACACACTTTTGTTATAACTGTAATCTCTAAAAAAAAAAAATCTGAGAGCGTTTTTTGTCGTGTAGGACTATTTACTGGAAGCGCATGCTTGCTTCCTCACGACCTAGGGGCGAATTGGAGTCTTCCTTTGCCTTTCTTCTACTTTTGAAGTTCGTCTGATTCGGTTGGTTATCGTTTTTGCCAGTTCCACAACTCTAGGATGATCTGTCCTGGGGGGTTGGTGGAAACTGCACTGTTGTTGGTGTCGTAAAGGTACAATCGATAGGTCTCTGTCGTCTTATTGAGCTCCTGACGTGATTAGGATGCTATCGAGTCGTCCCGTTACTAACCATTATATCATTGGAATCAACTTCTAAGGCATTTGTGACAAAAATTTCGGAATTCTTACAAATAAAATTAATATACTACTCCTCGTATATTGGATCTCTAATTTAATATTAATTCTTTTTTATTTGCGAACTTTTTGAATGCGTCGGCAATATTTCCTTCAATGTCACCAAGCGTAATCGTTCAGAAATAAATGATGTGTTGCGTTTTTATAAGTGAACTTGACTTCGTGGATTCCTAAACTGTCTTGTCAGTACATACATATTTTAAATCGATGTTTATTTACTCGCGACTAGTTTAAATATACATGCTATTGTTTATTTGTTCGTTCAATAAACAATATGAACTACAACATTCATATGTGGCGCCTATTAAAAAATAACACGTGTGTATTTTTTGTATATACTTTGAACGTAAATGAACTTGTGAAAAATATAACATATTTTACTCTGTTTTATATATATATATATATATATATATATATAGGCGGCTTCTTAAAAAAATATATATATATATTTAAACTTCTGCGTTAATAACAAAATTGCGACATGTACGGCCAAAATGTAGCATTTCTAAATTACATTGTACATATCGGTTTTCAAATAAACTTGACCTTTAAATAAAGAAACGTGTGCTACGCGCTTTGCAACTTCTGCATTTTTGCGTAGGTAGACATAAATAACATTGTATGTTCGCATTAAATCAATATTATTGTCTCTTATAATGCAAATAAACATTTTCACTATCGAAATGTACATAATTTATAAATATGAAAGTCTTGCACTGTTCATTCACTTTTATACACCGTAAATGTCTGTGTGTAACTTTATTTTAAAATGAATACCTGTGTTTCTTCTTTCTCTTCTTCTCGCCGTGTGGAGCTTCTGCTTGCTCTTGGAGATGATTTCCTTCATTCTTTGTCGCGTACTTGCCCATTTCTTACTCTGACCTGCTAAACTGTAGGTTTTCTTTGTTGGTTCGTTCCTGGTTCCTACAAGTTCCCTGCAGTCTTAAACGACTGGCAGAATGGTCCTAAGCCGTAGGTAGGCAGAGATTGCCATGTAATAAGCAGAGATCGCCATGTAATAAGGTGTGCCTTATGTGATAGGGTCCTATGTGCCTGGAGGATCGGCATGTAATGTGGGCCGTTTGGGCGGCCACATCGGATAGCAGGTTCGGGCGGCTTATAGTATTAAATGATACACACTCGAAGTTCGGGTAACATTCTATAATTAATTTAACTCTTACAAACTGGATAACAACGTATTTACAAGATGTACATGGATTACTAGGTTCAACTCAGACAGGGTAGAACGTGGTTATTAAGTATAACACAGTTCGTACCACTGACTGGTTGTAACTCTCTATCGTAACAGTTACTCTGACTGTGACTGTCTCTTACTTAAACTAATGTCTATATATACCTAGAGAAAATCCTTGCCTTACTTGTGATGTGTTTCTAGAACACATCTACAACCCTGACACATAGTCTTGTGTATGTAACAAATACATAGTAAGGTCGTGTTTATATAACACGTTACCGTTTGTATTAAAAGGCGAGGCTGTAGCCTTGCTGAAAGTGTTACGCATACACATGACTGTGCATATCGAGTTATTACAACTTGTTTAAGCATTTTCAGAGTTTCCGCTGCCGTTTTACCAAGTTTGAAGCAGAATTAGATGTTATTTCGCATCAGACATTGCAGTGTCGCAGGAATAACTCTAACACAACTCAACAAATATAAACGTGAAAACTGTTTGGCAGACTCATTTAGTATAGACGTAGCTCGCGCCATCTAGCACTTTGGAGCTATAATGCCATCCCTTCGCGCACCACGGTCAAATTCCAAGAATTTTTGGGTAATACCTCGTAAAATAGCAAAAACTCCAATTAGACAATTGCAAACTAGCCACGGGTGGCAGATATAGCCCTTGCAAATTTATTGTGTAGTTTCCAGTTACCAAACCTTTAATAAATATTGAATATTCAGAAAATACTGCCTTTATGCAACATGTGATTTTTGTTTCAGGTACTGAAAAACTGAATATGCATGTAATAAATTTGGAGAATATATTTTACTTTTTATTAACAGAATTATCGCAGAAAATATTACCAAAGTCTTTTACAGTACGTCATTTAAGAAAACTTTTAGTATCACCTTGTATAATTTCTGTTGTTGATATACGATTGAAGACAAATCCCGAATTAAAAAAGGAATTGTTGATGTAAGTAGTTCAGAATTATTATTGAAATATTTTAAAAACTCATACAATAGAGTTGGAAGGGAAATGTAGTTTACATATACAAGCCCTAACAACATAAGGTTTGTACGATATTAATTTTACAGCTAGTCGTACCCAATTTCTGCTAGAAACACTAATTAGTGTTTTTTATTTATAAGTTCATTAATATACAGTATAAAGTCACTTCCAACGGGAAAAAATATTACTTAATCTGAAACGTACCAATTTTACTAGAAAATGGAAAACCAACCATTTTACATTGGCAATTTAATGTTCAGACAAACATTACGATTGTGAATTAATTTTCATTATAGGCGGCCATGACAGTATTAAGTTAAATTTGACAGTTATCACTTCGACAACTGTTTATTTATTGCTGTAATCAATCTGTGCGCGGAAAAATGAGTCATAGTAAAACCACCTCGAAGAAAGTACGTGAAATTGTGGTAAAACAGTATGCGCACAATCGCAAACAATTTGAATTTGGCAAAATCAACTGTAGCCGACATTAAATATTATGGCGAGACGTCCGGCTATGACATTCGGGTTATAAGTACAGGACAACCCAAGAAAGTGACACCCATAATGAGAAGAATATTTGGCGTTTATAGATATGGAGAAGACATTCGACATGGTATCGCAAAAAGCTGTTTGATAGGGGCCAAAACCCAGAAAAGTAAATGAAACATTAATAAAAGCAATACAAAGTCTGTACGAAAATAATAAGAGAGAGAAAAACAACATGCAATCGGAAACTTTTGACATAAGCGACGGTTTAAGACAAGGAGGTGTATTGAGCCCAACACTATTAATACCGGTATCGGATGACGTCATCAAAATGGTACAAACCAGGCACATTTGCAGACGACCTGTTGATAGCTGCACCTACTGAAAGGGACCTGCAATCAAACCTCACGATATGGGAAAAAGAAGTTCTGGAAAAGAACCTAATGATTAATAAGAGTACAACAAAGGTAATGGTGATAGGAAAGGAAAATTAAAGAATCAAAATAGTATTGGGACAAGACGAAATTCAGCAACTCAATGAATACAAATACCTAGGAGTAACACTTGAAAGGGAGGGAAATATGGAAAATGAAATAAAATAAAGAATAAACAACGCAACAAAGTTATATCATACTCTGAATAAAGCATTAATAAGGAAAAGAGAAATTAATAGGAGAACAAAACTCACTGTTTACAAAACCATATTTAGGCCTATACTGAGCTATGGAAGTGAAAGCTGGGTGATGAACGCCGCGCAGAGAGGTAGTTCATGTCAATGGCTTGTGAGCTACTTCCCATGCAGTCAAAGGAATTCCACGCAAGGACAAAATCAGAAACGACGACGTAAGAGAGGAATTGGGGATCGAGTCCATATTGAATGCCATTGAAACGAATCAGCTGAAATGGTTTGGTCACCTCATCCTAATGACGGAAGACTGACAAGTGAAACGTATACGGACAGCAAAAATACAGGAACAAAGGAGAAGAGGAAGACCAAAGAAATCATGGAATGACGAAGTAGCCGGAATACTAAAGAAGAGAAACGACAGTACTGGTCAAGAACAGAAAAGCATGGACTAAGTTTGTGCATGGGCATTTATAATATAGGACTGACTATTAACTTTACGTACACCTTACACCTCAGGGTAAAAGGTTATTGATTATGTATGTATGTAGAAGCGGCCATAACAGTATGTTAAATTTGACAGTTATCACTTCGACAACTGTTTATTTATTGTTGTAATATTTGTGCGCGGTAAAATGAGTCCTAGTAAAACCACCTCGAAGGAAAGTACGTGAAATTGTGGTAAAACAGTATGCGCACAATCGCAAACAATTTGAAATTAGCAAAATCAACTGTAGCACACATTAAATATTATGGCGAGACGTCCGGTTACGACATTCGAGGTATAAGTACAAGACAATTCAAGAAAGTGACACCCAGAATGAGAAGGCATCGTAAAAATTTGTAAAACTCACCACTAAGCCGCGCTAAGAGATATAACGGTTCCTTTTATTACAGAAACTCTAATGTGACGATTTCACAATAATGTTGTAGGCAATGAATACATAAGTCCGGCCTTGAAAAAATATATATTTTATTATCACTAGATTTGAATTTAATATTAAGTATTTTATTCAAGGCGAAAGAAAAGCCACTGTTAACAGAAATTCAAAATAAAATCCGTCTAATATGAACAAAGTCCAAATTATTTTGGACACTAGAAGATTGATTCAAAGTCGTGTTCAGCGATGAATCCAAATTCGACGTCTCTATAGGTGATTGTGGAAAACGAATTATTTGTGATAGATCGGAAGATTTTCATAAGGACTGTCAAATTTGCAAATGATGTGATAATATGGGAATGTATGTCTGGAAAGGGTGTAGGTAGAATGGAAATAATAGACAGGACTGTTAATGTTGCCAAGTATCAGCAAATTTTAAGTCATAGCCTCCTTCCTAGTGTAGAAAACTTCTATTCAGATGGAAATTTCATATTTCAACAGGATGGCGCATCCTGTCACACAGCCAAATCCTCTAAACATTGGTTTGCAGATCATAACATAAGAGTTCTGTCATGGCCTTCCAGCAGTCCAGACCTTAATATTATTGAAACGTTGTGGCATCATATGAAAAGGTAGAGTCGCAAGCACGGGAAAGGGGACACTTATTTTATTTAGATAGTGTCTAATCTTTAAACGACAGTCAACGGTCGTTGTACCAAGACAAAGAATTTTTGGAACGAGCTTAGAATTACAAATGAAATATTCTTATTTGCTGATAACATGAAGCTTTTTTTAGGAATCGAATCAATAAAAGAGTCTAAATTGCTTCAGGACGATCTATCATCTGTTTGATGTCATGATCATCAGTTATATATAAATGTATGGAAATGCAGGTTGATGACTTATGACAGAAATTTAAATAGTATCGATTTCAGCTCGTTATTGATGGCATATTACTTGAACTATGTAACGTTACCAAAGTTCTAAGCGTTTTCTTTGATAAAAAATCTTTTGCATAGCATATTACCGATATTAGAAGAGCATATAAGCACGTATGACGTCATTTATAGGAACTGCAAAGACTTCACAAAAATTAAGTAATCGTACAGTAGTTTAATTTATATGTAGATCTGTATTAGAATATCGATCACATATCTGGTTTCTAATTAACCAGACATAAATTAACAACATCAAAAATGTTTAAGGGACTCTTTTTGAAATATTTGATGTTTGTTACTGTTGGTGTTTATCCCCAAGAGCACACGATTGCAATATCTCTCCAAACTAGGCGTCATATTCTTACTGTGAATTTTTATATATTTTAAAAAATAAGGCCGAGACACTGTCTTCTAAATGGGATTTATTTCAAAACACGAACAAACTTTTTATACAACGTATCAGCTAGTATAATGTCACGGTTAGCTATTTCTCTTATGTGCAGGTTTAGAATTCCATTTGCCATGGTTGTGATATTTACTACAGTTCTCTTTCAAATATAGTTTAGTAGCGTTATTAATAGACAGGCATTTAGGTCGCCCAGCATTGGCGTCACTGCGTGGGGTTTACTGAAATAAAACTGCGCATTATTTAGAAAAAAATGATCGTAGAATTATTGAAAATGCATATAAAATATACTAAACAACTTACCCAATATGCTTCGATGCTTAGAATGAATCCCGATGTGCTGAAATGAACACCTGCAGCATAGCGTACGTTTCCAGTAGTCTCCTTGAGATTTGGCCTTCGCGGTATATACCATGTGGCCGCGTGCGTCTGCACTATAGCGATACCTGTAGTGTAAGCAAAACACACAGAGGTGTCCGTGTGTTAGAACGGTAAAGAAGTAGACGCAATGTTCCAATGTGTAGTCGCGCAAGCGCATTAGCCTACGATATAAACATTGCAACTAACACCCATATGCGGGAGCGACAGCTAATGCGCTTGCGCGACTACACATTGGAACATTGCGTCTACTTCTTTACCGTTCTAACACACGGACACCTCTGTGTGTTTTGCTTACACTACAGGTATCGCTATAGTGCAGACGCACGCGGCCACATGGTATATCTACTTGCGTAGAAAAAGATCGTTCTACAGCTAGCGATGTAATATTCGCGTAATTAAAGTGATCTTTAAATTTGGACAACAGATCATTTGAAGTATGTAGGTAGCACTGTTTCAACGTAGGCAACAATTTCAACCGGTGTCCGGTAAGGCCAACGAAGTGTTCTGTAATTTTTTTATTGGGTCCACTACTTGAACGTAATTCTCGTAAATAATTTTTAAATCTGCTCCAACTTAAAGATTTTGAAATTGCATTTGTCTGAACCTTATTGCAGCTGCTTCTTTAGGGTTTAGTTGTAAAATCACCAACTTTAAATTATCAAAATGTTTAAAAAAATAAAATGCTGCCTCGAACCATCTACCCCATCGTGTAAGAATTGGCTGCAGCAGTTCCGGGATGTCAATACATTATGAATGAAAGAGCCGAATTTAAGAAAAACCGATTTCGTCTGCCCTATTAGTTGATCCACATCGGGATAACATTTTCATATAGTGTCTACTACAAGATATAAAAAAAGCATGAAGCAGACATGTAACGTGTAGTAAGTTTGGCTGAACTTCTTTGAATAATTGTTGCATGAGATGCATAACTGCCGCAACATCGGTAACCATCATTAATACTTGCTTTGGTAAAATTTCAAAGTTGTGTAGTGTTTTAACTAATACATTATGAAGTGCGTCAGCAGTACATTCTTGCAGTCTTTATAGACTAACAAATAAAGGTGTAACGGTCTTTGCAAGGTCATTGTCCGTACAATGATCGATACAATGGAATTTTTTTTATATCTGTAGTTTCATCTATAGTGAGTCTTTTCCCACAAACTAAGCACCTCACTACTTTACCATTATATCTTAAGTCTGGAAATTGCCATAAAAATTTGCCTAGCCTGTTAGCAAACAGACTAGCTGATGCATTTATTAGAAACTTGTAGGTAACTTATTTTTCTTGTTGTAATCACTTTTTTTATATAGTATTCGCATTAGATGTTCGAAATTGCTTGTAATTGTGTTATGAACCCGTTGGAAATAAAAAAATATTATTACAATCAAGCAGTGCCAAATATTTTGACATTTCTCAAAAACATACTGTACGTATATTTTTCAGGTTAGCTTTGATAAATGAAAAAGACGTCACGGTTGATGCTGTTCCAGTAAAATATTTTAAAGATTTAATCGAAATTTTACCAACTTCTGAAAATGAGGATGACAAAATTAACAAATTGTTAGAAGAAATAGAGAATTTTTTGTCTGGATATAATCCAAAAAGATTATGTTCGTAAGGTTTTGGCCTCCTTTTCCATTATTTTTTTATGACCACGTGTAATATTTATTTGTTTTAGAATAAGTATTTACTTTTATATTAGTATTAAGTCGTAAACCAGCTGAACTTTTTGTGTTACATCATGTAAATAAAGAGTTATTTTCGTTTTATTTTAGAATTTTTCATTGATATAGTAAGTATCCTAAATTGGCTCGGATAGAAGTTTAGTTCATGGAATAAACGGAACGTACTCTGGCTTGCAATAAAATCCCATACACCTAGTTTTGACTGTATTAAATTGACCTTTCTGGTGACATTTCTAATTTGACATTAGTTAATTTAAACCAGTAAAAATTCATCAAAATGTTAAAATTATCTAAATGTGATAAAGTATTAATATTATCAAAATTAGAAGAAGGATGGTCCATAAAAAATGTAGCTAGAATATTTAATATAATACATTTACGGTTTTGAGTGTTAAGAAAAAATGGGAAGAAGATGGAAGTGTTAAAAGGGAAGGAAGGCTCAGGGTGGCCGATAATTTCAAATCAGCAAGACGATGAATTTTTATTAGATTATTTAAGACAAAATCCATTCAAAACAAGAGATGCAGTATTTCACGCAACTTTCCATGATCTTGTTCAACAGCATGCCGCAGAATTAGCACTTTCGAATTAAAAAATTATGCAAGTGCTAAAAACAGTTATTTATCTGTAGAAAATAAACAATCTAGAGACTTATTTTCATTAAATTTTATATATCGCGAACAAAATTTATGGGAAAGTATAGTATTTTCGAACGAAAAAATATTCTAGTCAAGCCACGATGGTCACGTCAATGTTATCGCCCAAGAAACACAAGATATGATGAAAGATATGTATCTCCACCAAATAAATCTGGAAGATTTTCGTTAACGTCTGGGGGAGTTGCATGGCAAATTGAAGGCCATTTAAACTCACAATTATATCTAGATATTTTAGAGAATGTTATGCTTCCGTCAGTATCACAAACATATCCTAATAATACTTTCATTTTTCAACAAGATAACAATCCTGTGCACACCGCCAGAGTTATCACACGGTGGATTACTAATCGAAAACGTTTAGGGTGTAATGGTGAAGCGAATGTATGAACGAAATTTATAAGATTCCAAGATTCCGTAATAAAAATGAATTATGGGCGGCAATTGAGAATGCTTGGGAAGAATTAAGCGAGGATCAGGATATTTAGAGATAGCTTATTCTGTCAATGCCAACTAGACTTGCACAGGTTTTAGAAGCTAATGGTGTAATGATTAAGTACTGACTATTATAATTAGATACCTACGTCTATATTCATATGTTTATCATTATTATTAACAATATATGATATTAACCAAATTTTATATTTGATTTTATACTGAATAACGCACTGTCAAACGGACTACGTATATTGCCGATCATATTTGCTTCATATCTTATATGTAAAATCTAAAGTCAGCTTACATTAGTAAATAATCTTAGAAAGATAAGCTAACTTCACATTAAAGTGTACGAGATTATATTGCAAGCCAGTGTACCTGGTAAAGTTTTGAAGTAAACATTTTTACCACCAGAAAATGATATTAAATGAATACACATTTCTTAAACCGATAGATTCAGAAAGAAGGAAATTTAAGATGGGGGCGGGACAGAGAAGGTTATACCCCCACCAATGTTGCACTAGACGTTTAGCGGTGACAGTTGCATATCACCTATGTTGACGTGTACATGTCAAAAAATTCAAACACGTTTTTAGTAAATGAAAAAACTTTCAGAGGTAGGTAAAAATATACCACTGGCCCTAACTACTTTGTACACTCTATTGTTTGACGTCATAATGGGGAATTTTTGTGTTATTACTTCGTGGAAATTGTGCCTACAAGCAATAATACCCAATACGATAGTGTCTTAAAAATCTTACTAATAAATAAATAAAATATCACTAATTAAGTATTAGTAGGTGTCATAAACCTAAGTATGTAAAGTATGTAATTCCGGTTAATTTCTTTGTACAGTAATGGAATCCTATTTACAATGGTTGGTCATATTAAATATCGTCTCTTGAAGGCAATAAAACAAAAGGTCTGATGTATAAAGCAATAAATAAATTTGGAAAAAGATGTCGATTACTAGAGTAAAATTACTTTCGGATGAGACTGAAGATGCGCGAGCGATGACGTTACAAAAATACTGAACACCTTAAAAACATTGAGCAGTCTTGACAATATAAGCGGCAGTTTTAAATTTAAATAATATTTAGTTATATTAAACCATAATAATTATGTTTTGTTGTCGATTTTAAATAAACTTATTACTTCGCGAAGAATAAAATAATTATTGAATCAATAGGTATTATGTAACAAATTTTTTATAAATTGTATTTTACAATGAAATATTTCTTTTTATAGTGCTTTCACATTTAAGTCTTTGTATTTACAAATTATTATTATATTAATCCATATTTTGTAATATGGTTTTCATTAACCTTAATTTTGGTTTTTCTCATTATAATTTTACTCCTAACCAAAATCTCACTTTAGAGACATTAAAAGAAGATAAATACACAAGCATGTGCCTAGAAAAATTTTTGTATTTATTAAAACAAATATACATACATACAATGTATAATCAAATATTTATTTTCGCTGATGACAAAATTAATATAATATATGTATTTTGAAACATTTAAAATCTTCAGTCTTCATCGCTTGAAAAATCGTAGAAATCATCTTCAGTGTCATTATTGACATTAATAATAAATTCTTCACAAAAATTATCCATTATGTGCTCCTTCATAATGTAATCTTTTTCTACACCTTCTACATGTCGACAAATTTCTGACCATTCCTCTACCTTGATGTTTGAAAATTCTTCTCTTGCCAATTTTTCAATATCATTTATATGAAATGTAACATTTCTTGATGCAACCCGATTCTTTACAATGCCCCAGATTTTTTCAATCGGGTTTAGTTCTGGCTGGTATGGTGGCAATCTCAGGACGGTGTGGCTTTTTTTGCAAATATACCATCTATGCTGTACTGTATATGTTTTGGCTTGTGAAGTTTTACTAAATTGTACAACTCCGGTTTAGTACAATTTGCATCGTAAGTTATGCCCCTTTTGTTTAGCCACTGTATCATATCACACTTTCTACTGGCTGATGTTGGATGTTTATATGACATAACATTATGGTAGCTGGCATTATCCACAACAATCACAGAATTATCAGGCAAATTAGGAATTAAAGATGTTTCTAACCATTTTTTATAATTTATGAAGTTCATGTCGTCATGGTAGTCGCCACTTTTTTAACCTGATTTGAAAATTAATAACGCATCATTAACAAAATCCTCTGCAGAACCAGCATGAACAATTATTAAACGCTTCCCTTTTGAAATTGGACACTTTAATCCTTCATTAGATTGATCGACCCATCCAAAAGGAGATGTATGCCCTGCATGTATGTAAGTTTCATCTAAAAATTACTTATGTACTTAAAATATGTACTAAATAGATTTTCTAAATGCTTTTTACACCTGTATATATTATTGGACGTCCTTGGGTACGATAATTTGTTATTTTGCGGATGTAAGACCACCTCAGCTCTGTTATGTCAAACCGCTCCATTAAAATCTTACGGTTATCAGTAGTTTTTTTTCTATCTAGCAAATAAAAAGTTTAGAGTGATATTACTGAAAATAATAAAAAATGTACCTGAATCCTATTCGCAGTAATAATTTCCTAAGAGATGACAGCCCTCCTGCAAAACCGATTCCTTCATCATCGTGAATTTTATTATAAACGGCTTTTATTGTGGGTCTTCTCTTTTCAGTCACATGAAAATTATGTATAATTCTGCGAATAATTTCTTCCCCACAGTTATCGACAGTAGATTTTGGTGGTTTTATTTTTTTCGATAAGAATGAATTTACTTTTCTTGTTTCAACAGCATGACCTTCTTTAATTATTCGACCTACAGTGCTCCTAGAAATACCTGTTGCTTCTGCAACTGTATCTAGCAGCTGACCTATAATGATGAACAACATAAATTTTAATTTTGAATTTGATTTAAAAAAAGTAATATTATTACAGGTTAAATATTATGTATCCACCTAATTTGTAAATATATTTACCTGCCACACCTTGTTTTTTAAAATAGTTATATACATTAAAAATTATTTCACGAGATTGTTCAAGAATAACTTTTCTCTTTTTCGAACAAGTGCTCACTTCCTCCAGGACAGAGTTTGTTGCCATATCAGACATTTTACCCTGTGTAAATAAATACAACTAAATTTTCAGGAATTTTATGATAAGTATATTTCTACTTACAAGAGGATGCATTCTTACTCTTGAATAGCTTTGAAAAAAAATTAATTAATAGATAAAACACAACAATAATATTACAAATAGGAAAACTCTCAATGTACGTACAACACCACTACGAAACACACCGATCAAATGCCTGGTACCGACTGACAAATAATCGATAAACGTTTGTGGCTCGTATAGTACACGGATTTATACTACTAGCTGTATCTCTCATTTCTGAGGTGGCTCTCTTTCTAATTACTAAAATGTGTTTCTGCGCCAGTCTCATCCGAAAATGATTTTACTCTAATAACCGTAGGTAATAAAACGAGTGGTCTAAATTATAAAGTAGACAATGAATAGATTTGGAGATGTAAAGAATTCTTAGAACTTGGAAAGTTTTTACAATTTGAATGACCTAATAAAAGTATATTATACAGTGGTTTAAACCCCAAAATGAACGTTAAATATTTTATAAAATTGGAAATGTTTATGTTTGAATTCTATATCTTAGATCTACTTATATTTAACAATAAAAAAATGTTTGAAGTTAAAATTGACGAATATTAAGTATATTCTGAACATTTACCATTAAACGAGTCAAAAATTCGGCATATAATACGAAATTCAGGATTATGATTTAAAACTACTTCATATTTTCTTTTTACATTATCGGCAGCAGCTCCAATTGGGAAAGGAATTTACGAATGGCGTAGTGTAGCGGGGTTGGTGAAGGTGGCCCGTCCCGGGTAGTACGTTTTGGGGGTGGCAAAATTTTGCAATAAATAATATCTTGCAATCTGAACTAAAAATTTTTAGTATTTCTCTTCATATTTTTGTCGCACCTACAATTCGGAAGCACGAAACTTTTTAATATTTAATCTGTGACGGTACTGGGGAATCTCCCGAGCAACTGGAAACACCGTCTGTACTAACCAGTTGCCTTGCGGTAATTCTTCGTGCTTTATTTTGTGCTTGGATTATTTACGACGAATATTCAGCTGTAATGTAGCCCGGTCCTGCGGGGGCTACATCGCTGGCTTGGTACGCGGATGCGTTGATTTATTAAATAATATGCAGATAAAGTTGGTTTAACATCGTATAATTAGATAACACTTATAAAGATGTAACATTTACTATATACATCACAGTGATACAAAATCGAACTTTCCAAATGGGAATCGAATGAGACCAATTGCAAATGAAAGTTGACATTATTCATAACAAAACCTTCAAGGGTTTTTTTTTAGTTCAGTGCGAGATTTTTTTTTATACGCATTTGAAGTTGGTGATTTTGGAACGCTGTCTAACAAGGAAAGATCATTGAAAATTTGATAAAATAATGCTTATTTATTTTTATTATCCTGGAAAGTTGTGGTATCTTACTGTTTTTGGGGTCGAGGAATTCATTTTTGATATTAATTTTTACCTAAAACTGACGCTAGATGGCGCTGTCATACAAATAGTGCTATTTCTTGTAGATTTTCATAGAAAAAACGGTGTATTTACTGCTTCAGACATAATATTTGAACCCTTAAAGAATTTTTATTACAAAAACAACTTTTTTATTTAAAAGTATTATATCTTATTTGGATCTCATTTTGGATCCGCTTAATCATAATCACTATCACTGTCAATTTGCATGTTTGAAGTAGCAAAAGCTCCAAAAGTAGTAGGTTGTGGATCTCTGTATGTTTCTGGTTATTGCTCTTCTTCAGTATCGTCTTCATCGGTTGTTCTCTTTAACCACCAGCATAAATCGCCTAACATAGAATCTAGTTTCTTTCCTCTGTACCTAGTTTCCATGGTTAAAGCTACTTGGTGAAAACGTTCACCTTGCTCATCAGATTCGGTGGATAGTTGGTTTTCAAACCAATCCATATGGTGATGGAGAAAATGAATTTTTAATGACATATTCACACCAAGGTCCTCAAAGGCTTTCAAGAGACGTTTAACCCTTTGTGCACTATCTGCTTCTCGTTTTTTACCAAGAACTTGTTCGATTACGTCTTTAATTGCAATCCATGCAATTAATTGATTTTGGTCCAAAGAATTTTCAAAATCATTATTTTTCATCAATCTTCTAATGTCTGGACCATTAAACATACCTGTAAAATTAGAAAAAAATATTGTAAATTCATTTTTTGAAATCATTTATTTTATTTGTATACAATACCTTCTTTAACTTTGCTAGCACTGAGTCGTGGAAATGTAGATCTCAAAGTAGTAAAAGCTGGTCCATCTACAGAAAACACTTTTACGAAATTTTTGAAAATACCCAATTTAATATGAAGTGGTGGTAGCAATACTTTATCTGCTGGTACAAGAGGTTCATGGATAACATTAGCTGTTCCAACACGAAAAACGTCTCTCTTTTCCCAGTCACATTTTTGATATTGATTTCCTTTGTAACGTGTGTTCCACAAGCATATAAAGCACATGTTCTTCGTATAGCCACCTTGTAAACCACAAAGTAAGGCCACCATTTTCAAATCACAGCATATACGCCATTTATGGTTTTCATAATTCACTGATTCCAGTAGATATTTTACTGATTCGTAGGTTTCTTTGGTGTTCAAATTGTATGCTATTGGAATGCTTGATTTTTTGTTATTGTAGTACAATAAAACTGCTTTCATACTGGTTTTTGAAGAATCTATAAATAATCTCCATTTATGAGGAACATACTTCGTACCCATTTCTGCCATAAGTTTTTCAATATCATTACAGTAAACGAATGTATTTTCTTCGTTGACAGAGAAATATTGTTGAAATACTGCTTGACGATTACGATAAGCAGTTATTCTTACACCAGGTTCTAGTAAATTGTTTTGTTTTAGTTTACGTGCAACATACTCTGAATCACGCTTCGACATATTGACGTGTTTTAGTACTTCATCTAACCAGTTTTGTGATATTGGTATCATACGATTGTTGAACTCAGAAGGCTCGTAAGTAGGATCGTATCCAATTGTCCCTGTAGCATTTGTAGATACTACGGAGGCTACATCAGGACTTGGTGGTTTTGGTATTGGAATAAACTCTGTATGTTGTTTAGGTAATTCTGCATATTTTGTACCAACATATACCATGCGTCCTCTATTACATCTGTTTCTTCCTTTAATACTATTTAAACACACATAACACTGCGATTTAACGTGTTCACCTGAGAAGATATGAAAATGCATATTAAAATTAATATATTAGATATACAGGATGTTCACACTTAAACCCGCACCATTGGTAACTCCGTTATTATTGGAGCTAGGAAGTCGTCCAAATTATCAAACTAGTAGGATTTTTCCTGGCGGTTACGACGATAAAAACAAAAAAACTATTGAACGTCGCGTTTTTCAGATATTTGACAAAATGTAATTTTTAAAATGGAACACCCTATATATTTTTATGCGGTTGAATAAAGAATTTAGTTCTGAATAAAAATGTTTCAATACATTATCTCAAAAAAATTGAAAAATATATATAACACGTGAATTCTTAAACATTGCATTTTGTTTTAAAAAATTGATGAAAGACGTAGCATGTTTCACATGTTTATCCAATTGAAGTCATCTTCAGATATTAAATAAAATATCATAAACATCCTTAAAATTTGCTTACTTTATCACTAAAACGTAAGTTTTCAAATGAGATACCGTGCATTTTTAGGGATTTAGGATTTGTTTTTAGGCATGCCTAACGAAATTTGTAATTAAATAATATGTACCGATTATTTTAGACTATTCTCTTGTTGAACGGATGAAAAAAATTTTTGTATAGGTCCGAGAAGGTTTGTTCATAATATTCCTAAATGAATTCAAACGAAACGTTGTGTTTTTAACGAAATTTATTTTTTATTTGTGAACACCTTGTATAATACATGTTTTGTACATATATGTTATAAAATAAATTTAAAAAAATTACCTGGATTGTACCATAACATTGTAACACCAAACTGCATTGACTTCCTTTTCTTTTGTAACCACTTAATTAAAGAACCATTGCAAGTTCTGCACACTTTTTCAGATACCCAATCTACATTCTCAATAACTTCTACTCCAAAATACTGTAAATACAATTGTTTCATACTCTCATATTTTGGCACCAAATTTTTTTGTCTATTATATTTTCCACAAACATAACAATAATATTTCAAATGCTGCAAACATTCATTCCGGCTATGCGACATCTTCAGTGATAGTTTTCTTACTAAATTGTCTTGGTACATTGTTGTCAGTATATATAGGTTGTCGGGTAATATAATTGTTAATATTTGGAATAATTGAAACATACATGAGTAGGTAAACCCCACCAGTTTTGTATAATACAAAGGTATTTTTAATAATATAAAATATTATTAAAAATCAAAAATCTG
This sequence comes from Melolontha melolontha, assembly GCA_935421215.2. Lineage (NCBI taxonomy): Eukaryota > Metazoa > Arthropoda > Insecta > Coleoptera > Scarabaeidae > Melolontha > Melolontha melolontha. The sequence goes on along the minus strand of OW285240.1, from coordinate 10,529,654 downwards.
GTGTGAAGAACACAAATGCAGGTTCACAGAAAATATTAATAGTGAACCTGCATTTGTGTTCTTCACACCAGATTTTTAATAATATTTTATATTATTAAAAATACCTTTGTATTATACAAAACTGGTGGGGTTTACCTACTCATGTATGTTTCAATTATTCTGATACATTACACATGCGGTTAAGCCGTAGTATGAGTGAAGGCAAACACAAAATGCAGTTTTCTAGAGAGATTGGCTGTGCTAACCTTTGGAAGGGCGTCGTTACTTCACATTGATTATGTGGACGGTATGCGAGGTACTTCGGCTGTCTGACAACAGGTAGCGCCGAATTTACTTCTGCGTTCGGTCTGGATAATTACGGTGATAGGGCGAGGTGGTTCTTTTCTGTGAATGTGTCTGGAAATATCCTTTCTCCAGCAGGGGCGTACCGATGAGCTTGTAGAAAAGCGAAATACGTATCTACGTCTCTGGGGATAGGATATATTCGGACACGTTCACAGAAAATATTAATAGTGAACCTGCATTTGTGTTCTTCACAACAGATTTTTAATAATATTTTATATTATTAAAAATACCTTTGTATTGTTAATATTATTAACTTGAGTTGTTGAATTTCAAGACTATACTGATTTATTTCACCAGATTCGTTTCCCTAAATACTAAATATTGAAAACCTTAAACCTAAAGATAATTACGAGAGTTCTGCGCTCAACAACTACATATGCCAGGCAGGCAGACACATGTAAACAAATAAAGACTACCTGCTTTCATCCCTTAATCCGCGCGATCTATTGTAAAAACATATGCACGTATTTTCCGTATTGAGGTTGTAAAACAATAAACCTTGATCCTCAACAAACGTAAAACTAAATACGGGTCATAAAATATTCTATGTAGTAATATAATTATATTTAAACAATCTTTAAACAATAATTGTGGTGGTTCGTTATTGTGCGCTTGTCTGTCTTTATGGTCATGTTTTGAATTTGTACGTTACTAAGTTTTATGGCCTTATTGTCTTGTTTTTTGTAGAAATTCTTTAAGTGTTCTAATATGTCCGAAGCAGTAAATACACCGTTTTTTCTATGAAAATCTACAAGAAATAGCACCATTTGTATGACAGCGCCATCTAGCGTCAGTTTTAGGTAAAAATAAATATCAAAAATGAATTCCGCGACCCCAAAAACAGTAAGATATCACAACTTTCCAGGATAATAAAAATAAATAAGCATTATTTTATCAAATTTTCAATGATCTTTCCTTGTTAGACAGCGTTCCAAAATCACCAACTTCAAATGCGTATAAAAAAAAATCTCGCACTGAACTAAAAAAAAACCCTTGAAGGTTTTGTTATGGATAATGTCAACTTTCATTTGCAATTGGTCTCATCCCATTCCCATTTTGGTTGTTGCACAGTGAATTATTAATAGGACAGTAGTCGAAAGGAGAGTTCTATCTCGCACTCGCTATGACGTACTGTCTATCTAACTATGTCTGATCTCTCATTCTCTGATAGAGCGTCTTATATACATTAGAGTGCCCTCCTTTTGACTATGTCCTTACTTAACTATCAACAATAGGTACAAGTGTGCAACTTGTAATTGAAAACGCTTGTGTCTAATAAAACAGATGGACCGAGGTCATGTTTTTGAATACAATACAAATAAGACCAGGGCCGCACCTTGACTACATCAAGTAATACAAACACTACCCAATCAGGTTATCACACAGCGAGAATTATTTGTTTCATATAAAGAGTTCAATATTGTCTTAATCTAATAACACCTCCAAGTATTGTTTAACCCATTATTACCCAACGTTGCGTAAACGCAACATTTTAGAAATTATTTATTTTTCTATAAATACTTAAATAAAACCGCTTTGAATATATATTGTGTTATAAATTGAACCATTTCCCAGCTCTTCGTGGGTACATACGTTGGAACAGTATTGAAACTAAATTCGTATTACTTTTATAAAACCGTTAAAATCATATTTGCGAATTTGCAGAAATTAAAAAATTCGTAAATATTTATATATTAACCTACAGCTAAGTTTTTTACAATTATATGCATATTAGACTCTTATTCTTTCATAGACGAAAATTCGTTCCAATTCAAATGACAAAACTCTTAGAAAATCAGCTTTAAAGATAATGTTGCGCGTACGCAACGTTGGGAATACTAGACTTGTTGTCTGCGAGTTCCGACAAGATTAGACGTGCTAGTGTCAAATAACGTGTTTTGAAAAGATTTGTTTCAGTTGCATACTAACAGTTAACGAAGTGAGTTGTGTAAATAAAATACTGTGATTTTTATTGAAATTTCCAACATTTGATAAAATTAACCTATTTATCCGTGAATAGTAAGTTACTTTATACTCTAATATGTCTCGTATAATCTAGTTATTATCGTTGTTATTCAGATTTATAAATATGAGTAAAGATTGGGAAAAGGTTTTGTTTAAGTATGACAATACGTTAAGCACGTATAAAGCGTTTGTACAATATGAAACAAACATGTAAATAATTTACATATCTGTAACTATGCACATGGACAAAACACCTCGTATTTTCAGCATTTACTTCTGCTTAATACATATGTTTCTGCCATCTAGGCGTCCTCAGTTAAGCTAGTGAAGCAATGTATACAAATTAATACAAACCTGTTATAAACAACTGGTTTGTATCTGTATTTAAATTTACTGAAATAGCCAGCATAGATCAAGCAAGTTCCGTCCTATAAGAAGACAACTATTTAATAATTGACATCTTACGGGCGAAAGAGACTTTCTCTGGAGGGCTACCTATCGTTCGAACAGCTAAGCTGCTACGGGAAACGATAAAATACGTATGTAGATGTAGTCCATTAACAACCAGCCAGATGGCGGTAAATATACAAAAAGGTTTTGTTTAAGTATGACAATACGTTAAGCACGTATAAAGCGTTTGTACAATATGAAACAAACATGTAAATAATTTACATATCTGTAACTATGCACATGGACAAAACACCTCGTATTTTCAGCATTTACTTCTGCTTAATACATATGTTTCTGCCATCTAGGCGTCCTCAGTTAAGCTAGTGAAGCAATGTATACAAATTAATACAAACCTGTTATAAACAACTGGTTTGTATCTGTATTTAAATTTACTGAAATAGCCCGCATAGATCAAGCAAGTTCCGCCCTATAAGAAGACAACTATTTAATAATTGACATCTTACGGGCGAAAGAGACTTTCTCTGGAGGGCTACCTATCGTTCGAACAGCTAAGCTGCTACGGGAAACGATAAAATACGTATGTAGATGTAGTCCATTGACAACCAGCCAGATGGCGGTAAATATACAAAAAGGTTTTGTTTAAGTATGACAATACGTTAAGCACGTATAAAGCGTTTGTACAATATGAAACAAACATGTAAATAATTTACATATCTGTAACTATGCACATGGACAAAACACCTCGTATTTTCAGCATTTACTTTATTGTAGTCTTAGGTTTAAAGTTTTTCAGTTTTTTTGTTTATGTGTCTCTATCTTTGTGGATATTTAATAAAACTAAATCGTTTTCTTTTCAAGATTTTAGTTATTTTTACCCTTGGGCCTTAATGGGTTAATAACACGCCTATAATATATTACATATTTTGAAATTTTTTAACAACGAAAATACATAATTGTCTTGATAAAACAATCAGAGATTAGAATTATCTGACATTTGATGTAAAACCAAATACAAATCTCCCTACTACTTTTAATCCTGCGCGAACTTACCCCTCCTCGCGTCAACTTAATTAGCGTTTGCTATACTTTAGCATAGACTAGAACAGACTACTTTGTTAATAATTGCAATACATAATGCAATAAAGTAATATATAACACGTACACAAACATTTTTTTCAAAATATTTTTATTTTATACTTCAATTTGTTTTGCCAATTATATAAGTACAATACAAATATCCAAAACATACTACCTTCTGTTTAAATTAATATTCCTATGAATAATATATCTATGCAAGCTAATTTATTTACAATAGGCGAATTATATATTCATACCTTTACATAACATTACTTGTCAAAAATATGTTTTGTATACTGTAACGCCAAAGAGTAACACTGAAACCACTAATGAGAGTGGAAAGAACGGGTGCTTTGGTGGTGTACACTCACCATTACTTTTAACCAAAATACAACATTGGCAGTTAATTGGTACGGTATCGATAAAAAGACTAGTCAATTGCTGTGGACAAATAGAATCGTTGTTTACTTCTTGACCGATATCTTCTTCGACAAAACGTTTTTCGGAATTTGTAAAATTGGAAATTCAATAACCTTAATACTCATTATTTTATATACTTAATTAGAATCCCGTAATAATGTAATAAGTAAAAATATTACAAGAATAATTTTAAACACCGTGCTTCTTACTTTAAAGCTTGTATGCATAGGAATATTCTTATACTAATAACAACTGCAGTGCTTTCTAAATAGGGTGCAATGAGTAATAACTAAATATAAATTTGAAAATCATGGACAAAATTTATAATTATCAATTAGACGAAGACCTTGTGCCATAAAATTCAAGGCTTTGGTTGCAAACTTCTCGGATTTTTCATGTCCAAAGTCTTCAAACCCTCTTATACGGTCGACAGCAGCATCATATTGGATGTATTCTTTATGTCCATCTCATCAAAGGATATTATACAAATTATGTCCTCCTCCTTTGCAGATTTCAAGCAATGATCAATAGGCCTAAATAAATGAGGATTGATTCCGGCTTCAAATTGAATTTTTTCCAGTTAACTTGCAAGTGTTCTTCTCGAGGGTAGAGCTACAAATTACTGGAGCAGACTATAACACTTTGGACTTCCTTTCTGAAATGCTAACTTTATCAGGAAGTGTTCACCTTCTGCCTTTAGGATTATGCTTTGCACAATGAACTTGAGCAATCAAAAAGTTCACTGTGGACAATGGCATGCCTCTAAACAGTTTTTTTTTATTACATTAGAATTATCAATATTGCATAAATCCTTCATATTCCTCGCACGCGGTCTACTCTCCTTCTTCAATTTTCTTAGGTGATCTTCTTTTTTCTTTATATTAAAAAAATATTTTCTCCCTGGCTGTTATTTTCAGACCACCAGTTCATTCAATGAATATCCTACAAAGAAACATAATTTTAAACAATGTTGTGCAAAAGTCTTTTTATAGCTCCTTCATACACCAGCCAATGGCTTATTGTGTTCAAGCAGCTGCCCAGGTGCGGCTCGTGATGACGTATTTGGGAGTGCAAGTACAATGATGCGAGTGCCTCGTGTGTTTTCGGTGTTTACTAAGAAAACGTTACAATTAGTACACGAGAATACACGAAGCACTCGAATCATTGTACTTGCACTCCCAAATACGTCATCACGAGCCGCGCCTGCAGCTGCCATATTATGATATACTTTAGATTTAAAACAATGATATTTAAAGTTAGTAATTATGGACAAAATCGACTATTTTCAAAGAGTTAAAAATTTAATCGCCGAAGGTCCGTATGTAGAAATTAAGAGAAATCCGTTACCTAAAATGATTAGTGAAGAAATTTCGAATTTTAATAACTTCTACCCAAAAGTATAAATTAAATGTTAGTAATCCTTTAGTACCAAGAATGTAATGTTTGCCGATGATACATAAACCAGGTAACTCGATGAGACCTATCGTTTCAGGTATCAACTCACCGACTTATTAGATTTCCAAATGGTTAATGAATGAATTTAAAAATTTACCCGTAAAACCAGAAAATTTGTCAGTTAGTAACTCCTTAGAATTTGTTAAATTAATTAAAGATTGTGAACTGGAAGCTGGGGAAATTTTAGTTTCAATCGATGTAACGTCATTATTCCCCTCGGTACCTATTCCAGAGACTATGAAATATTTAGAAGGCTTGCTCCACAAGAATAACATTGAACCTTCAAAAATAAAGGAATACATGAGATTGACAACTCTGTGCATGACGCAAAATTGTTTCCAAGTAGGAGAAAAATTTTATGAGCAGAAACCGCCTATCTCCTTTCATAGCCAATTTATTCATGAGTCAATTTGAAGTAGAATTTAAAAATAACGCTAAATATTTCCAGAGAGTCTGGATCAGGTACGTAGATGACATTCTCGCGATTTTTGATACACGGAAATGCGAATTAGACATGTTCGTTAATCAGTTAAATTTGAAATTTCCGATGATTAAATTTACTGTGAAAAAGGAATACAATGGCAAGATACCATTTTTAGATACTTTACTGATTAGGAATAAACATAAAATAGAAATCGATATTTTCCGGAAAGAAACCAATGTTAATAGATTCATCATCGCGGATTCAAATCATAGTTTTCAACATAAGACAGCTTCTTTTAATTTCTTAGTCAATCGGTTACTAAATTTTCCGTTAACAAAAGAGAGATATGAAATAGAACTGGATTTCATTAAAAATATGGCGAAATATAATGGCTTTGACATAGAAATAATCAATAAATTAATTAGAAAAACAAAACTAAAAAATGCAATCCGCGAATCCACAAGTTTGATATCTCAAAGTAACCAGGAGAAAAAGTACATGTGTTTACCATACCACCCCATCACGAAAAACATTAATAAAGTTGTGAAAGAACGAGGTCTCCAAGTAGCCTTTCGGTCCGAAAATACTATCAAAAGTCTCTTAGGGAATACCAAAGATAAAGTTAATTTTAATTCGAAATCAGGTATATACGAAATTAATTGCGATGATTTAATTTGAAATATATAGTCCAAACAAAACGACTAATAATAACCCGGTTTAAAGAACACATATCACATATTAAATACAATAGACCGGATAAATCTAACGTTGCCAACCATGCTCTAAGTACATTGCACAATGTGTCGATTAAAGGGTTGAAACTTGCCAATGCCATTAATAACCCCCGCGATCTTGACGCCTACGAAAGTATTCATATCGCTAAAAACAAACAAAATTCCATGAACAGAGATAAAGGACCGATTCCCTTCACCTGTCTCTTTTCAATCTTAGAAACGTAAATAAATAGGTCGTGAACGTTTCAAACTGGAGTATAAACAGATGTGGGTGCCTTTTTCCTTAAGAGAGGTAATTTTTTGTCGATCTTTTCGGTCGATATTTTTACATGTTTCAGTTAGTGTATACGTGGACGCCGTGTAAAGTTGTTGCGTAAGCTGTTGTGCTAGCTTTACTGTGCCCCATGTGCGACACCTTGATTAGTGGTTTTACCTACTGATGATGACAACTTAGTTGTCGAAATACGTATTTAGGATACGATTAATAATTGTGGTAAGGGGTTATATACCTTTTTTTTAAGTTTTTACTTAACCACAGTCTCCAAAGAAAGACTTTAAGATTATTGTGTTTAAATAGCAATGTATAAAAAGAAAATTACTTTGATGCTGATACATCTGATAGAGACAGTAGTTCATCGAATAAAGCATTGGAACTGCATCACGTTTCAAATCAAAAGCGAGCTTTGATAGGAATCAGGCATAAAGTATCAACTGCAAATTCTATGGTTGCGGAGCGAATTAGCTGAGATAATTCCCATTGGCTCTTTTCAAATTCTAGACCTACATTTAGGGATGCAACATCGCTCATAAAAACATCGATGTTAGAACATCGATGTTTTTCAAAAGTAAAATATCGATGTCGAAAATATCAACGTTTACTAACGATACATCGATGTTTCTTCGATGTTTTTGAAAAATTATTGAGAAGCTGAATTTTTAGTATAAGAATTAAAACACATATAGCAAGCGCCAATTAAGTTGGCGCGAGGAGGGGGTGCGCAGAAGCCGCTTTTAAAAATGTTCACCCCCACTACTCAAGTAATTGTCAGAATACATTTGTCATTGACGTTTGACGGAACATAATGTCTTTGCTAGGGGATCATAAAGTGACACACGCTTAAAGGTTAGAATTTTCTGACATTTGATGTAAAACCAAATACAAATCTCCCCACTACTTTTAGTCCTGCGCGAACTTACCCCTCCTCGCGCCAACTTATTTGGCGTTTGCTTATAGATAATATTAATTAAATTTATTTGTGAAAGTATGATTTTTTAATAATGGAATTCAAAAACATTAATTTTAATACCCTGGTGCCCAATAAGCGGTTTCTCTCTTGGGTTATTGTTGCCCCAGCCAGTAACGCGCCAAGTATCTTCGGCGCCGTCGTGCGAAATACTGATAGGCGCCTTTACCCTATATGTATTGAGCCAAAATTACCAGCCACTCTCCTACAGTTCAACATTGAAATTTATGACGAACTCTTTAGACTAGTTAGTACTGGTAGGTATTTTTTATTTGAGGCAAACAATAGGTTCACATACAAAAAAATATTATTAAAATTTGTATTGCACACTGAAACAATAATTGTAATAATTGTTTTATGTAAATTTGTTGATTTGTTGTAAACCTTCAAAAAATTTTTTAATATTTTTAAAATTTAACTTATCACAAGTGGCCGTAGGCGCCTTTAAGGCCTTGGCGCCGTTGTGCGCTGCACGACCTTGCCCATATGGACGGCGCATATATACCGTGTGCCCAACGTCGTGCGATCGATGGATATATAAGTAATGACTGGCCAATTGCAAGTATATTGGCCTTGCTTGAACACAATGACCGACTGATAGGAATATTCAATGTGTTAGAGAGAGATTATTTGATTCGTACTTAGATCGTATGTAGAATGTGTTAGGTAAAGAAAGGGAACGCCCGTACAGTTAGACAGTAGAACCCGATTGAATATACTCTCTCAACCCTAACCACATAAACTCGCTATTCGTCTTCGTCTTACTACATTGTGGTAGATCAATCACTCCCCGGCGTTCGGTATAGCAAATGTCTCTAAAACTAGTGGTTTGATTTAAGTGTTTTTTAATTGAGACAATATAATAATTAATAATTGCTATAACGAAATGTATGCATTATTTATGTTTATTTATATATCAAGAATATTTTTTTGTTGCTGTTTTTTCTGCATGACCCACTCAAGAGTTAGTGCTTTGACAAACATGATCATCTTACTTTCAAGAGCTTTCTAATAATAATCACTTTTTGATATTTATTTCGTTTAAAATACAATATAAGGAAATAAGTTTAAAGTGATCATAATTTCTAGTGGGATTACTTAAATGCAATTAAACAACATATTACTTACTGCCCATTGTACATTTGTTTTCTGTAGTATTTAATTGCATTTAAAACCAAACTGACTCATACTATATGCTTGAATTTTCAAATTACTTATGTTAATTACTTATATAACTACTTATAATCATTTGTTTTCTTTAAATATATAAATGACAAATATCCGAAACGAGATTTTTAATACAATTGATGATTAAATAACATTTAAGTATATTCTAGTGATTAATATATGCTTACTACCATTTCAAAATGTTAATTAATTAGTATACAATTAAAAAAATGTAAATAATTAGTACATCTTTATTTAAAAAATATATTGTATTAAGATACCTTTCAAATTTGTAAAGATTTATATTTGGCGGTTGCCGATCAGTTAATACAGAAATTGTTGGTGACGTTTCATTTTGTGAAACATAAAAGTAGTGGAAACTGGGAAAATATAACCTCAAAATGCGATTTTAAAGTATTAATTTCAATACTTTCCTTTCATTTTCGCAAAAAAAGACCCACATTTTTGAAACCAGCGAAATGTAAGCTTTCCATTCTTGTATAGTTTTTTAATTAAAGCTACGGTGACCATTCGGAACTCTTACCCTTTAAATATATACAATATACTTAAAACCAATAACTACATAAGATGAGAAGAGAGACTAACGAGACCGGCAACATCATTGAAAATTTAATCCAATTTTCTATCCTTATCTTTAATTGAAAATAAGTAGAGCTGTAGCAAACCGTATGTATTCGGTACTGAGTAACGGGTGCGCCATCTAGTACCGAGTAACGAAACGTTACACACGAATGCATTTCGTTACTCGCATTTTTCGTAGTATGGGTACCTACACTGTTTCAGTTCACGCAAGTACCGTTGATGCGTGTATTGAAACGTTTGCTCATCGTGTTTTACGGATGCGCGCGCTTATTCGGTGAATTTAAAAACGTACGTTACAAAGAGCGATGTTTGTTTATTACCTAAAGTATAATTTGGAAATTCGTCGTCCAAGTTTTTTACTGTTTATTAAAGGTATTGTGTGTGTAGAGAAAGTTTTAGATTGGAACAGAAACAAGGTTTCTACAAATTTGCAGGTTTAAATTTAGAATAACTTAAACACAAGTCGGGTTCAAAATACGGAAAAGGGAAAAAATGCGCCTTACGCAGCTTGGTATGTAATGAAACTAATGACATGACTAATGAATAAGTATGTTCGCCACGTCATACTGTACGCGTACGCAATACGACTTGATTCGTTGCTCTAACATATGTAATATAGCATGTTATGAGGTATCAGAAGTAACGAGTAACGTAACGATACGATAGTAACGAGTACTAATTGTTATAGTAACGAATACATACGGGTACGCTTTTTTTCGTTACTTTTATACCTCTAAAAATAAGTACTCTTTTCATCCTTATCGTTCAGTTGGGCAGTCATTTAAAGAGGGCACTGTAATCGTACAACATCGTGTCTAATCCCTATCAATCGTGTAAGTCCGGAGTATCATTTTGAAATGTTCTATAATTTTAATTTTATTGGTTATGTCATAGATAATTATAACAAGTATAGAATGAAAGCTTAATATCCCTAAGTGGAACTGTCATGGCGTCTAAACTGAGTTCTCCTTAAACACAAGATGGCTCTCTTCTCATTAATTACAGAAATCTAGCGGATACTTTAATTATGTGACACGTGATAGCGACTCGTTATTCTTGCAGCCATTTTTATTTTTAGTTCTTTCGGCTGTTTTTGTTTTGTTTTTTAATTTTTTTGTACATCACGGTTTATAATATCTACCATATAAAACATATTGTAGCGATTAGTATAGTAAGTAAAATATTGTTTGTGTATATAGTTTCTTAATAAATTGTTTTTAGTTTTCGAAATGGGAAAGGCTGGTTGTGCCGTATTTGGATGCGTTCCCTCAAATTCAGATTCTCGACATTGTTTCCCTAACCCTGATAAGTATGGGGAACTGTTTAGAACGTGGCTATCAGTTATTGGGAACAAACAACTACTTAAACTGACTGATGAATATATTTATAGACATTACAGAATTTGTAGTAAACATTTCTTGACTACCGATTTTGGACCTAATAAAATTTTAAAGAAAATGGTTCACCCTAAACTGTTTCTGACAGGTATCGAATATGTTTATATATGTAGATAATCAGTTTTGGACCTTTGTATTTTACATCTGATTTAGAAAATTGGCAATTTACATTTTTTTGGCTGTTTTTCTTTAATATGTTGCAATTGCCAAAAAATGGAAGAGATTATTTTAAATATATGCAAATTAGAGTAAAACAGACTTTAAATTGCTGACTATCTAAATCTAGTGCTTTATTTATATTGATACTGTGCAAGAACTACAAATATAGATCAATTATGAATAAAGTGAAAATAGATCATTTAAAAGTCATTTTCTATTTTTTTTTGTAGGAAACAAAAACACATGTGGGTCTAGTACAAGTGAGGTATCCTTAAAGCATGCTTGTACATCTTTTGTAGAGACATATACAACAGAACCAAAATATGAAGACACAATTGACACACAGCATGAATCCATGTCAGATTCAGGCACAGAAATAATGGACAATACCTTTACACAGAATACATCACCATTACCTGGTAGTTATAGATATATAGCATATATTTGTACATAAAATATCTAATATATATATGTAATAGGTACAAGTGGTTTAATGAATTTCGTTTCAATAAAAAAGGCAGCTCTTTTAAGTCCAACATCTAAAATATTATACACAAAAGGTACTTATTACAAGAAAAAATATTACCTTCAAAAAAAGAAAAGTCAAAAATATTTGAAACGTTTGTCAACTGCTGCCAAATTCTCGCAAACCCATGCTTTTCATAAATTGACAAATACATTTAATGACACTGCCAGAAACTTTTTTAAGAGCCAAATCGAATGCTCCACAAAAAAGAAATCTGGTCGTCAATTTTCAACTGACGACAAAATAACTGCATTAGCAATCTATAAACAAACAGGTTCTGGGTACAAATTCTTGTCAGAGATATTTTCTCTTCCATCCAGGGTTACAATAATTAAACTTTTGAACAATATTCCCATTGAACCTGGAATGAATGCGATTATAATAAATAATCTCACTGAAGTAGGTAAAACTATGAAAGCAATAGATCGATATTGCTTTTTAATGTTTGATGAAATGAGCATCTCACCAAACCCTAATTACAATCAATTTAAAGATGAAGTTGAAGGTTTTGAACATTTCGAAAATAATCGAACAGAAAATATTGCTAATCATGTCCAGGTAATGTTTTTTATAGCAAGCTATTAAAAAAAAAGAAAAATTGATATATTTGTTTTAGGTTTTTATGCTACGTGGTGTTAATAGTAAATGGAAATATCCCATATTATACAATTTTGTGAAAGGAGCAGTAAAAGGGGTTCAAATTATCAGATCCCTTAAAGAAATTATAAGAACCGTATTTAGGGCTGGATTTACTGTTTTGGGCACAATATGTGACCAAGGCACTAATAATGTTAGTGCCATAAATACATTAATCAAGGACACAAGATCCAATTACCTGAGAATTGGAAAAAATATGGATGACAATGTATTTGAAGTAGATGGACTTCAAGTTATTCCATTTTTTGATCCTCCTCATTTAATGAAGGGGGTACGTAATAACTTATTGGGTAAAGACATTTGTTTTACAATGAACGAAGAAAAAAAAATTGCTAAATGGACAGACATCTACACAGCTTGGCAGTTAGACAGCTATAGTGGCGAATTAAGAATAATGCCAAAACTTACAGAACACCATGTTGCCAAAGAAAAGATAAAGAAAATGAAGGTATCTATGTGCACACAGGTATTCAGCCATACAGTTTCTTCAGCTATTTACTTAATGGCCAAAACTGGTAAGTAATGGCTTAATTTTCTAGAATATCAGTTTTAGTAATTCATTTACAGAACATGGTGAAGGTAATTTAAAAATGGACAGGAGAGCCATTCAAACTGCGCAATTTTTAAAATTTTTTGACTCTGTTTTTGATAGTGTAAATGGCCATGCACCATTCCATTCTGGAGCAAAAATTTTAAAAACAACGATAAGTTTTACATCAAGCGACAACATTCATGTTGACTTTTGGAAATCTGCCATTCAAATAATTACGTCTATGTTCACTATAGATAATAATGATAGAAAAAAAGTTCCCCCTTCTTTTGGAAATTGGGTCATTACTTTAAAAAATTTTATTTTAATGACAAATAAATTAAGGACTATAGGGTTCAAGAAATTTGTTCCACGTTGCCTTAACCAAGATCCACTGGAAAATTTTTTTGGAAGAATAAGGCAAAGAGGTGTGCGATACACAAATCCCACATATTCTTCATTTTGTAATATTTTTAAATCACTACTTGTTAATCAATTATTAAGCAAGCATTCCATCGGAGCTAATTGTGAAGATGATGAATGCAACATGCTGTTTACTTTGAAAAATTTCTTATCTTTCAGTGGTGTAAGTATATGACATATAGACTGGTATTTAGATAAACTTTTCTTTTTTTTTCAACAGGATAATGCAAATCAACCGAAAATAAATAAATGTTTTGATTTGCCTATTGATTTTGATTCCATAAAACCTTTAGAGGAAAATGCGATGGCGTATGTAAGCGGTTATATTGCTAAAACTTTGAAGATAAGCAAGTGCATAATTTGCAAATACAATGTTTTAAGCAGAGGGGAGGAGGAACATTTTAGTGCCTTCATTAAGGAAAAAGAATATGGCGGAGGAATTGCAAAGCGTTTGCAATACTGCAATAAAGATATTTTAAAAAAATATATACAAATATACAATATAGCAACATATATATTGAAGAATAATATTTCTGCAGACAATCTTCTGCATAATATTGTAAATTTAATAAATACGAATGTCCAATTTAATTTTGTTGAATGTGAACATTCTGGAGCCCTGGAACAAAAAATAGTAAGAAGCTTTACAAAGCTGTTGATATTTAATTATGCAAAAGGTGCAAATAGAATACTCAATGGAAAAGATCGCAGACCAGTACCCAATAATGTGTCCAATTTGTACAAGCAAGCTTTTACCATGAACAATATGAATAAAGTCAGATAAAATATATATTTGGTTTTGATTTTATTTTTACTATTGCATTTGTATTAAATTAGTTTCGTTGAAATGACTAAACAATACAAAATTTTAAGACTTGAAAATGTTATATACCTGATTTTTTTTTACAACTATGTTATAGATTTATTATCACTGTATTAATTGTATTATAAAAATATATTGATACTAATTCTGTAACTATGTTGTAAAAAAAAATAAGTTATGCAAAATATTTAAAACAAAATGAATAAATTCCGAATTCAAATTTTCCCGTTCTCCTTAACCGGTAGATGACTCTCTTTATGGGTTCATCATTTATAATGGGAGCTTACATTCTATACTTGTTATAATTATCTATGGGTTATGTTATTTTCGTGGTTTATAGATACTTACAAGATGTTCCATATCGTTGTGAATTATAATACAATATCGGAATTTGAATTGAGTTATTGAAATATTTGTTATACAACCAAGTATTGACCAGATCTGGACTAGGTATAGTATTTTTTGCTGTTGAAAAAGTAAGTTGGATTTAAAAGAAATTTCATCATACACCACGCCATATTGTTTTACTAAAAATGCTTTGTTTGCCCAAAATTAACAAGTTCTTAAAAAAATATTTAATTACTCTCATTGACGCTTTTAATTATGCTACAAGTACTTTTTCCTTTCAGCATATAAATTATTTGAAAATGGCTTCAAAATTTTGTATATCGTGTGCGGCAAAGGAGATAATAGATGTGGAAAAATTACATTATTTTCCACGATAATAATTTTCCAGTAATGATGAATATATAACAAAACAACTAATATTTAGGCGTCCATATTTTTGATCCAAGACTTGGTTTGGAAGTAATGGGTTTAAAATTTTTCAAAGGAAGTATTAGGAATTTAAGTTAAGAATATGTGTTACAAATTTTACTCTGGAGCTGTACCATCCTTACATCTAGCACAAACAATCATGTTAATATCAAAATGCTCTGAATCTCAACTGTAAGGAGAAATATATATTCCACAAAGATTACCATTGCAAGCAATAGAAAATACATAGGTAATTGATTGCAATTTACCTACAGTACCTATAGAACACCTATTTGCAATTCAGTTTGTGTCTTATTACCCATCAGCAAGCAAATATATCAACAGTAAAAAGAAAGAAAAAAGGAAAAGCATATGTGAATGGAATAAAGAAAGAACATGCAGCGCATTTGAAAACTAAAATTAATATGCACAAAAAAGAGGCTGTACAATCAAAAATATATCAAAATTAAACTTAAATGAGTCTTCAATGATCAAAGATATATTTAAAGGTAAATTATTCTTGCTCTTTTTTTTATCTGTCTAATTATTTTATTTATTCAACAGGAATATCAACTGCACAATCATTACGTTTCCTCAACTTCGTTGTGCGAAGCATCTTCCAAAGGTAACGGAATGGACAGTAAAAGACAAGGTATTGGCTTAATGATTGAATTAGATTTTTTGTGGATGTCTTCCACACAGCATTATCATTTTATTTGATGATCAATAATAGATGGTTTGTGTCAAACAGACTTCCTTGGTACTGCACAAGGTTAGTAAGGAATTTATGGAACGAAAATACTACAAGAAAATTAAAAACATTAAATCATCAATTATTTATTAAGAAAATATGTTTTTTTTATTGTACTCTTAAAATATGTCTATTTTATACCATTATTGATATTAAAGATATTAATTTTTGTAGGTCTATATTATTGTATATTATATTAGTTATTTAGAATTGTATAGTAGTTATAATAAAGTAAATTTTATGTGAAGTATTCCAATTATTTGGAATGATCATAGTAAAGCGTACCACTAAAGAAGAATACAAATGTTTGTACGATATGTTTATACATTTTCAGTTCTTTTTCTTTATGTATTAAACATTGAAGAAATTGCTGAAAATGTAAAGATAAACATTTCGTATGAACATAAAAAATAAATACGACAATAAACTAGAGAAGCAAATTTAAATTTTGGCGGGTGAATGCGTCATCGTTGGACAGTGCCATCTTTCATTGACTGCCCAATTACTAGAGAAGGACGTAATGATCTTCCATTTCACTAAGACAAATTTTTGTTATTAGTTGTCGGTCTCGTTGGTCTCTGGATAAGAATAATATAAAAAACTACTTCAAACTACCTCGACAATATAAAATCCAAAATGGCCTCAATTGCCGTTCAAAGAAAACACATGTTCCCTTCAAATTTAATAGGATGCGTTGCGCATGCGTATGATTTGCGTTTATCAGCGCCTCTCACTAAGGCCTCATCAAGTATGTGACAAAGATAGTTATAAATTGCTGTTGCATTTGTTAAACAAGGATAGTTCACGGATTAATTTTTGAACCTTGTTACCGGTCTGTTCTATACTAGAGTCGCAGAACGGATTCAGTAATAAAAGTGCGTGATCACCTCATGAGCAAGACGACGAACAGTTCGTCTACAGTGGATACGCACTGATTCTGACGTAGCAGATCGAACACATTCTCACTGCGATATCTAAACTAGCAGTATCGTATTTGAGAAAACATACGACGACATTCGTTAAACGAACCCGGAAGAAATGGCCGGAGAAGGAGTAAATTATAATACGATTTACATTACTAATCTGGCGCTGAGACCCAACTTCAGAAGAAGATGTACCGATCAGCAACTAAGAGACGCTGAAACCATAATTCAAGAAACCACTGAGGAAGAAAACATCCCACATCTTTTGCGCAATCAATCACAAATATTCATGGTAGATCGCGACAATCCGATAGCAAAACTGGAAATTACCATACATAACACAGAAGAAACAAGCCCAATAAAACCGACAAAAAGCCAACCGGAACAGGAGAATTAAAACATAATCACCGACGCATTCACAAACCCGAAAAAAACTGCGAAAAAACGGAAAACAGAACACGCAAGCACACCGACAGAAACAAAAAATTCATACGACGCCCTCGATACCAAAACCGAGGAAAAAATGGAAGAAGAAAAAACCAAATTCACTCCACAACCGTCAACTTCAAACAACAGCACTCCCAGGGTAAGTGACAATACAAACATTACACATAACACAAAAACTGAAACACGAAAACCACACAAAATCGCACCAATAATTATAACTGAAAAAGACAAATGGGCACACATACGACACATACTTAAAACACACAGCATTAACACAGAACAAAACAAACTCGTGAAACCAGGCATACACATCGAACCGACAACTGACGAAGACTACCGAAAACTTAAACACATACTCGACAAAGAACATATACAATTTTACACTTTTCAATTGAGAAGTGAAAAGACACTAAAGGTAGTCATGCGAGGCATTCCTATCTTTATCACAGACACTGACATTACAGACGACTTGACTGACAAAGGCTACCCGACATTAAAAATTAAAATAATGAACGGCAAACACGGCATACCGGCACCACTAGTATTAATCGAACTAACGAGACAGTACAAATCTATATATAACATACACGACTGCTGCGGACTCACAATTAAGATCGAACAATTAAATAAACGGACAGACATTATACAATGCCACAAATGCCAGACTTTCGGACATCACCAAAAAAACTGTAATGTAAACTACAAATGCATGAAATGCGGAGACGAACACTCGACACATCTATGTACAAAGACGAAAACAACCCCACCAAAGTGTGCAAACTGCGGTGGTCCTCACCTATCCACATTCATAAACTGTCCTAACAACCCTGCAAAAAAAACCACACCCAAACCTAAATACATACCAGCACCACCCCCAACAACTAATCCCTGGACTCAAAAACAAAAAAACACTACACTTAACACAGTTGACGAATTAGCACTTGCCTTAGGCAATATGCTAATAACACTACACTCGACAAACGCAACAAAAGAACAGATACAATATTTCGTAAAGTGGCCTTTACACGATACTAGAACTGACTAGAACTATACTTTTTCTATAATAGATTCTATTCTAGGATTTTCTAAATACTTTTTTAGGTGTAAGTACAACAAATCAATGCGTGGTGGCGCTACTAAACAGCCATTAGCTTCTACCAACTTGATAGTATTTGTTAACCAATTTGTGACAGTTCTCAAATAGGGTTCGAAATTTTGTGGTTATAAATTTTTTGGTAAGATATGACTACTTCAAAATCAAAAGCTAAGTTGAGGAAGTTGATCAGAATTAAGAAAGTCTATGATATTTATAAAAATTTGATGAAAAAACTAAATGTTGAAAGAAGTAGACGTGTTTGGTGTAGGGCTTGGTTATTAAGAAGAAGTACAGTGCAGCTAGGGGCAAGTCACTTTTTGGACCAAGAACTAAGATTGGAAGACCCAGCATGTTTTAAAAATTTTGTGAGAATGGATAAAGACCAGTTCGATAAATTATATGATATTGTAAAATCATAAATTTCTAAAGCAGATACTGTAATGCGAAAATGTATACCATCAAAACACAGATTAATATTAACATTACGATACTTGGCCACTGGTGAATCCTACACAAGTTTGTCTTATACTATGCGTATATCATTAAGTGCTATTTCACAAATAATACCCAATGTGTGCGTTGCAATATATGAGGGTTTAAAAGAAATGTACTTAAAGGTAAATATATGCCTATAACATACACTAAAATGCTGCTTATATTTTTAATAACAAAATTTGTAGGTACCTTGTTCAGCAAAGGAATGGAAAGATGTTTCAAGAGCATTCAAAGAATTATGGAATATACCAAATACTTTGGGGGCCTTGGATGGAAAGCACATTGTATTTAGAGCCCCCAAATGTGCAGGTTCACATTATTACAACTATAAAGGAAACCATAGTATTGTATTACTTGCTATTGCAGATGCTAACTACAACTTTTTATATATAAATATAGGCACTAATGGAAAAGTCAGTGATGGTGGTATGTAAATATATATTATTAATGCGGACATTGTGAGTAAAATATTTTATACTGTAGGTGTTTTTAATGATAGCGATTTAGCCTACGCCATAAAAAATAATACATTAAATATACCTGCCGATGAACCTTTGCCCACTATGAATGTGCCTGTTCCATATGTCTTTCTGGCGGATGCTGCTTTTCCTTTGCAAAAACACATCATGAAGCCATTCCCATTGAAAAATATGACCAAAGAGGAACGAATTTTTAATTATAGATTGAGCAGAGGAAGACGCGTAATTGAAAATACATTTGGGATATTGGCAAATCGGTTTAGGATATTACTGATACCGATTCCATTGTGTAGGGATAAAGTTGTGATTATTACACAAGCATGTTGTGCATTACACAATTATCTAAACAATAATTCAATGAATGCAAGTATTGTAGACGACAATAACTTACAGTTACACAGTATTCGTTTAACATCAGGAAGAGCAAACACTGAAGTTTTACATGTTCGGGATATATTCAAAGAATATTTTAACAATGTAGATGTGTTAGAGTGGCAAAACAACATGGCTTAAAATAAAAATGAACTTGTACAAAGATATTGTTTTATTGTCTCCTCTCTTATGTTTAACAAAAAAAACTCTTACATATATTTTAAAATAAAGTGCATTCTATATCTTTTCTGCAAATATAAAACATAAATGACATTACTTCATTATTGAATCTCATTCTCATCTATAGTATTTTGAATTACCTGTACAATTTCTCTTTTACATTTTTTATAGGATGGTTTGTTATTATACACATCTATTAATTCATGGCCAATAAATTCTATAAATGATCTTAGGCCATCCGGAAGATGTTTTGCACCACGATCGTCTTGACCTTCTTCATTTAAAGCCTTCACAAACGCAGCTTCTACCACACTAGATTGTGATAAATCACTCTTCCCTCTCTTCCTTGTCTTTGGCGTATTTTTCCAATTGCTGTCACTATTGATACTTAACGATTTTGAATGGGAAGATTCACATTCTATTGTAAATGAAGCTGGAGAGAAGGCATCTGTTTCAACAATCACTTCATTTCCGTTTTCATGATGGTCATCCTCCGTATTAAAAAACCCTTCCTAAAACATGTTACACTAATTAACATCATATTAAATTATTTCGATACAATTCCTACCCAACCACTTATCTCAACTGTTGTTTCTTGACTGTTTGGTACGGGCAACAATTTTTGAGTTGCCGAAACATTTAAATTAGATTCTCCTTTGTCTTTTTTTGTATATGGTAATAAAAAAGTTAAAGAATCATATAACCACCAATTGGGGGCTAAGGTAAAGCATACATCTGCCACCGATTTCGTAAAAATAATTAAAGGTGGGCGTTTAGAGGACGTTTAGTTAAGTAATTTATCCTAATGAAGTTTACAAAGTTTTAAGAGGAAAGGCACCGCTAAGCTATCAAAAAATCAAATACGTTCAAAATGGCAACTAGCCTCGAACATTACATTTACATCCAAATACACACATATAAATTTTTCTTGGTATTATATAGTATCCTTCATTTATACTAAAGCCATTGGCGTTTATATTTTCTGTATATTAACTTTGATTAGCGTATATTTGGTAAATAAACGCTATGGAAAATTCCAATGTAAAAAGGATATTTGAGCGTATTTGTTTTTTTTTGTAGCTGAACGGTGCCTTTCCTCCTAAAACTTTGTAAACTTTATTGGGACAAATTGCTTCCCTAAAGGTCCTCTAAACATTCCCCTTAATTATTTTACTCCCCAATAATTATTCTTGCGAAAATCGGTGGCAGATGTATGCTTTACCTTAGCCCTTCTTTTATCGCTTCAAGTGCTTTGTGCCTTAATAATTGGTTATGATAACTTGGCAAATTTTGCTGTTAAGAAATAGTATTAATAAAATAGTATTTATAAATATTTTATTTATCCTAACCTTATAAAGTACCGGTTGCAATTCATACAGTGACACCAGTCTTTTTGTAATTTCTGCTTCCCACTTTTTCGGCATATTTATATATACTCACTAAAACAATGAAGCTAAATATGAAGTTTATATTTAATCATTCATTTGTACTCACCTAATTCTCGAAACAATAAAAGTGAAACAAACAAACAAATTTCGCATACAATTACCGATAACGCTCAACCGTACATAACCTAACTTCATTTCCAATAATATACCACCATATACTGACTTTGTATTTATTTTCCGATGTTGGCCAATCTGCCAAAAGTACTTCTGCGCATGTTCTAGATTTAATTTAGAAACAAAAATAGGACAGGATCTAGTTTTTAAAATAGTATAGTATCTAGTATAGTTTTAAAACTTGGAAGCATGTTTGTGATTTACATGATACTTCTTCTGACTATTTTTTCTAGTTTCTAGATAATAGTATAGAAAAAGGATGAAAATAGCATGGTGTAAAGTGGCCTTATAACACAGACAATAATAACACTTTACATCAATAAACATTAAATACATACACGACAGAAACGCAAAAAAGCGATGATGACCAGTAAACCCACACAAATGACTTAAACGCAAAAACATGACTGACACACAGACTACACATACACAACACAGGACCGCACAAAAAACACAACAACGCACGATTATTAATCAGACTCAAACACATCACAACCCTGGGAGATACGAAACGAAACAATGGAGTGGAAATGGAGGCAACTTCGACCACGAAATAAAATTCAAAGTCTCATGAAATCATGAGCAAGACAAAAATGCATTCTATTGGTCGGCGGCCACGACCGTTTCCATTAGGCGATTCGGCAAACTAAATTGTTTGTCACAGTATCACAGATGGCAAATTTTTATTTATTTTTACGTTTCTGTTTGCGTTAATTCTGTTTTGTCTGCATTTATTCTGTTTTCTTTTGGATATTTTGATCAGTATTTTTAAATACGCACGTAAGTAACTAGTAAACCGAAATGTAACGAATTATAAGTAATTTTATCTTCTAGGTTAGAATTCGACAGGAATTCAAATATTACTTCAATTTCTTTGTTTCGAGCTAAGTTATACGTGTTAAGCTATGGAATATTCACCTCCAAGAAAGAGGCCAGCAAAACACTTCTCAGTGGAAGAAAAAAACGTGGTTTTGAATATATTTAAAACCAGTCTTGATAAGCCAGCTACATCAAAAGTTGATAGTGGTGAAACGACTGCAAAAGCGGCAGGTAGCCATTATTTTTGTTATAAGAAATTATAACAAACTGATATTATTTTTATCATATTTATAGGAATTACCACTTGCAGTGTTTATAATATATTGAAAGAACATAACACTGAGCAACAATTTAATCCACCCAAAAAATATCAGAGGAAAAGGAGTGTTTTGGGTACTGTTGATGAAGAAACGAAAAACAGAATTAGTAGAATTGTTCATTCATTCTATTTTAAAAACGAACCACCAAGTGTGCAAAAAATTCTCGCAGCTGTAAATGAAACAAGATCTGCCTAATTTTAAAATAACGACATTCAGGATGATCTTAAAGGAACTAAATTTTCGGTAAACTATCTTAAGTTCTGTAACCTGAACTTTACTACATAAATATTATTTATATTAGGTATTACGTGTTTCATAGTAGTTGATGTTATATTTCTAGGTATGAAAAGAGAAAGCGCAATAGCATCTTGAAAGAAAAAGAAATTATTGCTTGGAGAAGAAGATACCTACGTCAAATTATTCAATTTCGTATAGAAGGAAGGCCTATATATTATTTAGATGAAACAGGGGTGAATGCTGGGCATACTGTAAGCAAAGTGTGGACTGATAAATCTGTTCTGACTGCAAGACAAGCATTCATAGAAGGGTTGTCTACAGGCCTTAAAAACCCCTCCGGAAAAGGAAAATGACTTATTATTGGCAATATAGGATCAGACAAAGGATTTGTAAATAACAAATTACTACTCTTTGAATCAAAAAGGACTGGCGATTATCACGAGGATATGAATGCGGCAAAATTTGAAGAGTGGTTGTAACAAATACTCCCTAATTTAAGAGAAGAATCAGTAATCGTTTTAGACAATGCTCCCTACCATAGTCGGAAACTAAACAAACTACCTACAGGTAGTACTAAAAAAAAGGAAATACAAGGGTGGCTCAAGAAAAACAATATCCCATATGAGGAAGATATGGTTAAAGCAGAACTTTTAGTACTAGTTTAAGAAAAATCAACTGGAGCTGAAAGATATGCTGTGGATGAGTTAATACTCAATAGCAACAGAAAGGTTCTCAGACATCTGCCATATTACTGTGAAATGAATCCTATTGAGTTAATATGGGCAGAAGTAAAGGGATATGTCGCTAGAAACAATACGACATTTAAGTTATTAGATGTGAACAGCTTATTCCAACAGGCTATCGATAATACTTCACCAGAAAATTGGAAAAATGCAGTGAAGCATGTCCTTGGAGTAGAAAGAGAAATGTGGGAACTGGATAATATAATCGATAAGCATATAGAAGTCATAATAATCACTGGAAGTGATGATTCATCGACATCGTCAGATGAAGACGAATCTACCTAATTTTACTGATATTATTATTTTATTTATACTTATAAAATGTAAAAGTTCTCATCAATAATAAAAATATTTCATTTATTTAACGTACTTGAATTTGTTTTATGATTATAGCCACTTTGAGTGTTCATATGTTTTTATCGTTTTTAAACAGAAAAATTATTTAAAATAACAGTTTTTTCATCTGGAAAATAGTTTATTCGTTCACATTGGGGGTTAGTTACTACGTGTTAATTTATATAGACAATACAATTGTAAAACGTTTTGATAGAAAACATTTGAATATGCACAATTTCTTATGTCAAATACTACGGCGATAACTATTTTACCGACATTGATCCTTGAATGATTCTATATGCCTGTCATACGGTTTTGGGGTGACCGTGAACCCAACGCGATTACTGAATCTGGTTCTGGTCGCGATTTGAATATAGTCTGTGACTTTAGTAAACTGGCGGACAAAAAAACTGTCCGGTGCATTTTGACGTTTGACAATATTTTAACTAAAATTACACGTTGTGAATCAGTTTATAAGTTTTGAAGTTATTGAGATGCAAGAAGTCAAAGCACACTGCCATATGGATTTATTTAAATATAGAATCTATAAAAATTCATATGCCATTTTTCTAGAGATCGATAATCCATTTTACAATGCAAAAAAATGAGTCGGACAGTTTTTTTGTCAGCGAGTTTACAAAGTCACTTTTCATACGAAAACTATATTACCGACCTAACTTCTGAATTTTTAGAATATTTCAAACTGCTCGCTGTGCCTTGTCAATACCACCTAGATAGAAGGCCTAACTACTGGTCAATGACGTCACTACGAAGAGGCCAATATATATTCAGTGCGAAAACGATCATCACAAAATGCAAGCCTAACTAATGTTTTTGAAATAAATTTTAAATGAAAATATTAGCCGTTTTCAATATAGTATTTTACTATTCTTAAAAAACATACGAAGCTATATACTTATTACTGACAATAAATACAAATAAAATGGGCATATGTAGTGGAAATAAATTAAATAATCAGTTTTAGAACTACTTTATTGTTTATAGACATCCGAATAGGTACTCTTCTACTGGCGCTCGCACTTATTTATACAATATTATATCTATCAAATCTAATATAATTATGATAGTTTTTTTACTACAGAAGTAATGATGGACTTTATTCATTCATTCGTGTGATTCAAAAAATATAGAGAACTGTTAACTATTTTTTTAATTGTTATCTCTTAAACTATATATATACACAAAAGAAATAAAACCACTAACAATTGTTATTATTTATTTCGGAAATATAATAGATTTTCTTGTTTTAGATTTTCTTATAACATTATTTTTTAATTTACAATAGTTATTTAATAATATGTTTGTACATTTCCATATTATATTTTTATACAAATATTCACAAGTATGTGTATCACACTTACTTCTATTTAATATTTCTTGCGACAAAACGATTTGCAATGTCACATCGGTTACATATTTTCGGTGATTGTTTAAACTTAGAAACTTTTCCTCTTTTTCTGGTTCTAACATTTTCTTAATAACTACATAGTTATATGTAATTAAATATACAACTTCTTCTACTGGATACTTTAGACTACCTCTGTTAAGATTATTAATAACATTATATTTATCAGCATGAATACTAATATCAGTCATTACCAAAAATTTTTCACAAGTATTACAATTTAATTTTTTAAGTAATGAATAACAACAGTAACCTGCAATATATGTCAGTAGGCTTACATTAGAAAAGGTACTGTCCAAATCCGCCTGTGTAACATTTATTTCCCCAGCAAATGTATCACTAGAAACAGTAGAAAAATAATCATGATCTACTAATATTTCATTATCAACAATGTCATGAATAATAATTTTTTTGTGACCAGAAACTGGTAATTCAATAGTAGATAATAACCTAATCTTTTTCTCAATTTCGTAAATTTGCCTTACAGATACATGATATTGACCTCCTGCGAGTTGTCTGTACTGCCCAAATCTTGCCTCTAAAGCATCCGTCTGAAACTTCCCAGGCAATACATATGACCATTTCAATTCACCTGAACAAAAATCAGTAAGTTGCAAAATGCAGAGTGTTGTATGTTGAAGCGCTCTTTGTGTTTGCGTTGATAATTTACCAGATTTAAAATTGAAATTATTCCAATGATCTAGCCAAGATGAAAATTTATATAGAAACTGTATTCTTTCATCATTACTTTTATTTGTTAAGGGTTCTTGAAACTTATTTTTAAGTCTTACGCCTTTTAAAGGTGTCTTGACATTCATAATATGCCACCAAGTAATTATTATTTTTAGAAATTCAGCTGTAGTGTTATAAAATCTAAGACTATATTTTTCACCTAATGTTAATAAGCTATTGACTACATGTTCATTAAATAATTGACAGACAAATTTTACATTTTGTCTTTCAAAATTCGTAGGCCACAGAGCTTTCACAGATAAGCCATAACTAAATTTCAGCAAGTCGTTACGTTCAATTTCATACATATCTCTTACAGTTTTTAAAGAAGCTATATTTATCTTTGAAAAATCATTAAAGTCAGGATAAACAAAATCAATTCCATCAGTTTTCTGATTTAACCAATTATTTCTAATGGTTTTAAATAAATGCACTGAATCAAACAGATAAAACAATGGCTTGTTAGAATTCACCGGATTAAAATATCGAACATGAAGTTCAGGTGGAGTTGAAAATTTGGTCATAGCTTTACTGTTTATTGCATGATTGTCACTTACTACAGCTAAAACATTTAATCCAGCATTTTCTAATCCTACAATAATATCTCTCGTTATTTTATGTAAATCATCAGCATTTAATTGTGCAACAGGAAAAATATGAACAACTTCTTTCTTTGACGACAAAATACTCTGAATCATGTACACCTGGGCTGATGTTGCAATTGCAGAGCTATTCGAACATGCTCCAACTATATTGCCTCCTTTGTAATCCATGTAAGGTTTAATATAAATTTCATCCATCATTAATACTATATTCCTTTCATGTTCTTCAAATGTTCGTACTTTCTCTTTAATATATTGAAGAAAATACATGGGATTCTGTTCAATAATGGGACTACAATTAAAATTAGAACAAATGCGTTGCAATGTGTTAGTATGTGGTAAAATTAAAGGACTGTGATTTCGAAAAAAATTGTACGCATGGGGTGAAATAAAATAGAAAATTGAATAAAAAATTAAGAAGTCCGTAGTATATTCCCTTCTATTTTTAGGAAGTAAAGAAAGTTTTAACTGTGACTTCATGAATAAAGCTACTGCATTGTCATCTGAAACATATTCATCTATTAAACCAATTATGAATTCATTCTGAACCATTTTAAGGTCACCATTTAAGTCATTTTTATTTATAAAGTTATCAACTTCCAAAATTAAACTTTCTATTTGATTTATATTACAGATCCTAATTGATTTAATATTTGAAAGGTGTACCATGATACCTTTACAATATACCTCTGGCAACATGTTCTCGCCAATTGTGACATATACTAGAAAGTGTGGTTGCACTGTCATATCAATAAACATAAAAATAATTGATGGTTCCTTCATTATACTACACCATTTGTTTGGCAAATTAACTAAATCAATTTTACTTTTTAAATGTGAAAGGTTCTCAACTGATACTTTTTCTAAATATTTACTTTAACTACTAATGCTTTCTTGAACTGCTGTATGCATCGCTTCTGCTTCTATTCTTTTTCGCTTCTCTTCTGGTCCTTCTCTTGACGGAGCTGAGCTACAAGAAAAATATGCTGGGCTGTTAGGGTATATACATGGTACAGCAGTCTTTAATAATTTTGGTTTAGCAAGAGGAGCTGTTAAACTTCTGCCAGTCCTCTCATCGGTTGCAGTTGTTTCCCACAAGATATCTGCAGGTTTGAAGTGCTTGTCACATACCTATAAAATAGTAAATATAAAGCATTAAGTTTTTGTAATAATTGCAGTGGCGGATTTAAGCTTGTAAGGGCCCTAAGCGCTACGAAAATTTGAGGCCCCATTTTCCAGACTTTTTTACACCACTATAGGTATGACTAAAAAGAAGCGCATAAAAAAACGATGTGTTTATATTTTTCTCTAATAAACATAAATCAATAATAATTATAGATACCAAAAAAATAAAACAAAACTCTAAAAAATATATTTTAACAGGATTAAAATCTTACATAAAAAACAAAAACAAATAAACATAAAAACTTTACTACAGAGCCACTCTTCGGACTTTTGCGCGCGAAAAATTGTCAATCATCTCATCGTAATTTATTTCTTGAACTAATTCGTTTTCAATAAATAATATGGCAAGACAACTTAAATTATCATTTAAAAGAGAATTCCTCAAATAATTTTTCACGCGTTTAAGCACCGAGAATGATCGCTCCGCAGTGGCATTGCACACAGGTATTGTGAGGAATATTTTTAAAATGGTTTCCATATTTGGAAATGTGGATCTCAAACTAGTTATTATTGCTTTGTACATTTCAGTGGGACTAGTAATGTTCATTTCTTTGGTAAAACGCAACCATTGTAAAACTTCATCTTTAAAAGTATTCTCTTGAATATCACTTGCGTATTTTTGACTCAAATTATTAATGCTTATTTCAATTTCTTCATCGGTTTGATCATGAAAAAAGAATTGAAAATCTTTTAAAGTTTCGTCATAGATTTGTCTTCTTCTAATAAGTTCAGAAGATAACGTATCACAAATTGTATTGTGAACATTTACAATAAATGCTATTCTCCCAGCCAAGCGTATTTCATTACTGCGAGAGTCATCAAATTGCAATTTTCGCTTCTTATCCCTAGAGCTTTCATCCTTAAAAGTTCGGTAATCATCTTCCATCACATTCAAAAGCTCAGTTGCTTCATTTTCAATACTTTCAAAATTGTTTCGAACATTATTCACAAATTCGGTTAGGGATTTCAAAAGATTTGATCCGGTAAGCAAATTGCACTTTATTTCTTGAAGAGATTTACTGGTAGAATTGATTCTGGATAACAATTTGTTCCACAAAACTGTTAATAAAACTGTTTCATATTCATCCATTTTTTTAAGTAAACCTTTAGCTTCCACCCTACTCACTGGTTGCTGGTTTGAGCTCTCACAAAACTCTTTCAACGCTTCCTTAATGTTCTGGTAATCTTCGCGAAGAGCCAACACTGCATCAGCTCTTGCTGACCATCTGGTGTCACTGACACGTTTTAAGTGTTTAGAATTGGGACGAGATAAATGATCTATTACAATTTTCCAACGACTTGTAGAGGATGAAAAAAATGTAAACAGATTATTTACGAAGGAAAAGAAATCAACTGAAGCTAAACATGATTCTGCAGCGCAATTTCCAACTAGATTGAGGGAGTGAGCAGCACATGGCACATAATACGCGGTTTCACTATGTTCTTTGATTCTTGCTTGTAAGCCGGTATATTTTCCTGCCATATTCGCAGCATTGTCATATGACTGCCCTCTACAATTAGTGACCGAGATTCCGAAGTTCTGTAGTGTATTTAAAACAACGTCTGTTAAATATGCACTGTCGTGATGCTCAATTTGGATAAATCCACAGAAACTTTCCTGAATCGCTCCATATTCTGTCACATACAGTAAAATAAAAGAGACTTGATCAACGTGGGAGACGTCTGGTGTCGAGTCCACGATGATGGAATAATATATGGCATTTTTGACCTTTGATGTAATTTTATCCAAAACAGATTGGGCCATAATTTTGATAAATTCATCAAAAATATGATGCGATAGATAATTGGTTTTACCGCTGCCACAATTTTCGTATTTCATTAAATGGTTTTTCAAAAATTCGTCATATTCGGCCAAATATTCAATGCAACTCAAAAAATTCCCTTTTCTCTGGGAATCCATTCCCTCGCTGTGACCTCTGAACGCCACTCCCAATTTTGTTAATAGTTTTACAGTAGAAACAACCCTTTTCAAAACATTTCGCCAATAATCCTTTTCGGTTTCAATTTGTTGAAGAATTTGTGTATCAATTCTTCCCATTGTCGACAATCTTTTACTCAAGTTGCACATTGAAATTCTGTGTTCTGTAACATTTTAAATTAATATTACCTTACAAGCCGAAACAGGGAAATTAAAATATTATACCTGGCGAATGCTCATGTTCCTTTAAACATTTATTAACGTTCCTCCAGTCATTGAATCCCGTAGTAGCAAATTTTGAAGATCGAGAGAATAATTTACAAACATAGCAGTATATTGACTTAGATGTTTCAGTAAAAATCAACCATTCCCGCCTTTCCTTTTCACCATTTGCCTTTATGTAATAGAAATTCGATTCTTGAAAGCTTCTGCAGTATGTTCTGTTTCTGTCCTCATATTCAATTTTTAAATCTGTAAGGTCGCCGATATTTTTAGGTTTATTTAACAGGTAAAAATCAATCATTTTATCTGTTATAAAACTAGGCCACAATGCAATATCACTTGGGTAGCTTACTGGAGTCATTTGTGATTTTGTCTCTAATTGAACATCAACATCCAGTATACCATTTTTATTTTGTTCAATACTTGTACATGCACTGGCGTCATTTTCTTGTACTGGTAAAGAGTCAATCTCTTGACCAACGAAAATATCTGTGTTGGTTTCAGTCTCATTGTCACAGTCAGAAATATCATTAGTTTCAGTTTGCTGTTCACTTGCCTGAGCTCCCGTAAGAAATTTACATAAGGCATTTCGTTGTCGCTTGGCATCTTCTTCCTGCAATCTTTTTCGTTTTCGTTTAGCAGCACCGGACTCGAATCGCTTCATTTTATTTGGTAGGGACACAGGACACAGAAAGTTGTTGTTGTATGTTCATGTTGTATGTTGTAAAGCTAAGATAAAGTAGGTAACAGATTTTGTTCATAAAATAGTGGAAACAGAGAACTGAGGTTACCTATTATAATGATGGGGATGGGCGCTATAATGAGTCGCGCGGGAAGACGCTAAGCACTGACTACTGGACCTGGCCTGGAGTGCACGTGCAAAGACTGCTGCAGCCAGGGGAAGGGGAAGGGAAAAATAATTGCGCGAGACTAGAAGAGCCAGAGCCAGAGTGGCAGTAACAGTAACCTGAATTTCCTGAACACATAGACGTGCAGAAGAGTCCCGCATCTTGTAAAATTCTATAAGGGGGATGCTTTAAAAATTTGGTTTTACCTGTTGAAATTTGGCCCCCCTCTGAGCGAGGCCCTAAGCGCGCGCTTTGTGCGCTTATGCTTAAATCCGCCTCTGAATAATTGTATTAGTCTATAACAAAAGCTACATGTTATTTATATTTTACTAATATTTTTTCTAAATTTATATGAATGCACATAGGTAACATTTTTAATTGTAAATAAAGTAAAGATTCAAAATTATTTTAATATAATACAGTAATGACGAACAAGATGTATTAATACTTACTACTGAATAATTAGAGACGGTATAATTCTGCCTTGGAATTGCAAGCAACCATTTCTTGCACATAACCTCATCTTTTGGGAATTTAAACACGTGTGCTTTATTGTTAGAATTATAATTTCCTTTGCAATTAGGAACACAACACTTTAACACCATATTTTATTATAAACAAGCACAGTAATAACGATATAACATCAACAACGAGATTATCACGTTCACTGTCCAAGCGTTTACTGACTGCACCTAATACAGTTCAATCAGAGATAATATATACTAGGAGATTGGTAACTCTTAAATGAAAAATGTTACCAATTTTTGGCCCTCTACGGGCTAGCTACAAACTATATTTCAAATGGCGGTGTATTTAAACATACTATTAACTTTTTATTTATTGGGAATATTTATTTCTTCCAAATAAATTTGAAATCGTTTAAAACTAAAACTTTTTATATAGAAACCATATAACAAGCTATAGTTATAAAACAATTCAAAGTTTATCATATGTAAGTACTTAAATATATAAATATTATTCAGCGAGGATGAAATAAAAAACAAAATAATACTTTTGCTTTTTTCTTTTTTTAAAATACTTGCTTCTACAATATTTATAAAATTCATCATGAACTAGCGGGTTATGATTTTGCTTGCCACAAAGTATATTGTTAGCACCATTACAATAATTATGTATAATTATTTTTGTAGTAATTTTTATTAAAATTTCTTTTATAAAAGTCATACTATGTTCTTCGCAATTTAAATGTAGAAATAAAACATTATTTTCCACGGTTTTTGAAATAATCGCCGAAATATTTTTTTTATAAAAGAAATTTGGCAAAATGTTACAACATATATTATAAATATCCTTAACTAAATTATATAAATTTGAATTGGGATAATTTAATTTCTGTGTTTGGATTACTGGTTCAGCTGTCATGTTTTTTTTACAAATTAAACAGCAATTTAGCTTCTGTAAAATAATTTTTAAAACAAAACCGGTTACATAGCCTACACTTGCTGCATCTATTTAACGATTGACATTTTCCTCCTGATTTATTCGATTATTGGCATATTCGATGTCTATTATAAACTGTCATAGGATCTAACCTGACTAATTTTATATTGCCTACTGCTCTTATCCATGACATGTACTTATCCATTTGCTTGGTCGGAAAAGGAAAACAATGTCGGGTTGAGTTCATGTCCTTGCAACCTGGTACGGAACACAATATTATCCTCCCCATTACTAATACATAAAAACAAATTATAGTGCATATAGTACACAACTACGTAAATAAAACTTACCTCAAATTAATACATATACTTGTAATAATAATTGTAGATATGTTAATATTTTAATACTTAAAAATTCAATAAATTATAAAACAACTCAATATATTATAAGCAAACCTATCTGATAGAGGGCCGACAGGAAAATGGGATTATACACAAACATACAAAATGGCGAAACCGTCGCATAAAATAGTTTTCGTACTTCCGGGCCTAAAGTGACAACTTCACTCCCTTGTGACAGGTACTATAGTGTCACATTTAATCCCTCCGGGATTAAATATTGACGAAACTCCCGGAACGATTAAATCAAAAACAAACGAATTTAAGGGATATTTTATTGAAAAATATAATTAATTAGAATGGTAATTAACGTTAATATTCAAATTAATATTGTGACAGTTCGTCATATTGACCAGTCTTTCCTGGGTTAATGCAGCAGGTAACTGACGAGTAACAGATAGGTCCTTTTCATATTGAACTGGTGTTTGTTTCGAAGATCCTGCGGAAACAGGAAGCGAGAATGAGGACTGTGGCATAACTATAGTGGACGAATCGGCGACTTGACCAAATATTTTATCTGAAATTTTTTGTTTATTTTTAATAGACGATTCAATATATCCCTCGGCCACGTTGGAGGATTTCCATCCTCCATGTCTCTTCAGCAGGTCTATTGTTGCTCCCGAATCAGCTAACAAAGACGCAGATGTGCGTCTAAAACAATGTCCCGTATAAGACGTCGCATTTTCTAATTTCAAGAAAGCTGCTATTTGCCGTGGAAATGTACCAAACATGTTTTTTCCTACTACTCTCGTAGTACATTCTTTGTTGATGTATTGAACAAAAAATTTTGAATGAGGTGTCCCTGTCTTTCGCAATGCCACATATTTCCGAAATATCGCCACAAAACTGATGGCACTGTTTTCTGAATTTTTGATCACAAAATTTCGGTCAATTTTATTTTTGGTGTTTCTAATCGCAATTAGGAAGGAATCGCCCAAATCTCTCACATCGTCGATTTCTAAATCAACCAACTCTTTTCCACGACAAGCTCCCGCAACGCCCAAAATAAGTGCAACCTACAAAAAAATTGATTTCTTAAAATTTCTGAATATAAACAAATTTCCAAATTTACCTTAAGCATTAAATATTTATCATCCGGAGCCTCCCGTAAGAACTGATCTACCTGCTCAGACGTGAGAATTCTTGACTTCTTTGGCTTAAATCCCTCATTTCTTCTCTTCAAAAAAGCTAATAATTTTGGAAATTTACTTATATCAATATCTTCTCTAATGTTAATAACCGATTTCAGCATTGAGTAATGTGCCCAGAGAGTTGAGGCACAAACCGCTTTTGATTTATCATTGAAGTAGACTAACAGCGCATTTTCAGTAGGTTGTCTCACATTTTTTAAGCGGCACCACTTTTTAAAAGCATCGTACTGCTGCTCGTATAGTTTTCTAGATTTCGGTGGTAACAATTCTTCACCTACTTCGGCTGCTCTTTTATCAATATCAGATACACCTTCTTCACTCATGATACCAATAATTATCAATAACAATGTTTCTTTACAATGACACTAGTAATGACAATGTTTCTAAATTATAATTGTCACAACGCAATGTTACTATGGTAACTTATTTCAAAGACAGTTTATTAAATGAGTTGAAGAGAGAAAAAACTGATTGAAATTATTGAAATAATTAATAAAATCATACCGGAAGTACGAAAAGTATCGTATATACCTTGCGACTGAAGTACATTTAATCCTTCAGGTAAATTATGGCCCTCCCTGCGGTCGGGCCATAAACTTTACCTTCAGGATTAAATGTACTACTTCAGTCCCGCGGTATATAATGTACTATTTTTCTTTATTACCACCTTTTGCTTTGGAATATTTAGGAATATTACCAACATCTCTGATACCAACATATCATTTTTTGTCTCTCTCTAACACTACAACAGAGTCCTCTACGGGCTAGCTACACATTAAAACAGTGTTTAATGTATGGCTATTCACGTTTACAGCCGTGAGTTCAATGCAGTCGATACACTATCGATGGCCTCTTTCTGATGACGTCACAGCAAAGTTTTATTGCAGTTGTGCGGCCTTCTATCTAGGTGGTATTGGCCTTGTCCACTCTCCTACCTAAAGAAAAATAAGTTTCCCTAATAGTAAAAAAAAATTAAAAGTTATTTAAATATTTCAATTTCTTTCGAAGCCAATAGATGGCACAAATACGATCCCTTCTCTCTAATACATACTCTCTAATACAGATTGTACTAATATCACTAAGTAACGGATTTCTTTAAGGATTTATCTGTTTATGGTTGGCATTGCTAAATTTTGTTTTGAGTCATTTTTGGTTTAATTGTGGTTTGTGATATTTAATGCTTTTAGGATTTTTGTTTTTTTTTTTCTATAAATTCTTAAACATCAATAATAAGAATTTTCTTTCATATGTATTACATGCATATGTTTAATGGCTTTTCCTCAACCAAATGCGCAAAGAGGTATAATGTTTTTTAATACAAATATTATATTTAGCTGTAAACATTTTCAGATTTAGCAAGCCTTAAAATATTAGAGGAGTTACAATTAAAGAAAAAATTATTATTAAAACAAGGAGTACAATCATCATTAAATTGCCAATTGCCATCTTTGGGTTCTCTAAATATTACCACACCTGATGGCCATTCTATGACGTCTGCACAAAGAGCAGCTCTTCAAACTGCTAATGCTCAGTCAACAGGCTACTTTATTTCTCAAGATTCATCATTTGGTAACTTGATTTTGCCTGTCTTACCAAGATTTGATAGCAAATAAAATAATGTGGCCATGTATTAAGTTACGACTTCTTGAAGAAATACTGCAAAATGTAAGAGATTTTGAAAAGCCAAAGATACTTTTAGAGCAATACATCACGCCGTCACATTTAGCATCACATATGCTACATATGATACAGGTTTTAATTTAAACAATTTTTTTTTTAAGTTTTAACTAATTTTTATTCAGAGCCAATATAATGATATCCAAGAAAAAGTGGTAGCAGATTTAGGAAGTGGTTGTGGTACTTTGGCAATAGGAGCTGCATCATTAGAGGCATCTTTGGTTATTTGTTTCGAAATAGACTTCGATGCAGTAAATATTTGTTTTGAAAACATTGAAGAACAGGAACTATCAAATGTAGATATAATACATTGCAATGTTGCAAACGGTATTCCTTCAAGGTAATACATTTA
The DNA here is from genome assembly GCA_935421215.2 of Melolontha melolontha. Lineage (NCBI taxonomy): Eukaryota > Metazoa > Arthropoda > Insecta > Coleoptera > Scarabaeidae > Melolontha > Melolontha melolontha. The sequence goes on along the minus strand of OW285240.1, from coordinate 10,493,846 downwards.
TTAAAATAATTTGCAATTTGGAATATGTAATTAAATTATATATATTCAGACTAAGATAGATTGTACATGGAAGTAACTACTATACATTTACCATACAAATTATTCAAATAATATATATTCTATACCACACTATAACTCTTTTTCTTCATAAATAAACTAGACTGAATAAGTGCAAATGCAATTATTTCATGATAACAAATACACCTTAGTTGTATCTTTCACAATTTATTAAATACTTAAAGCATACATGTTTGTAGTCATTGTATGCATGAACTAGATGTTTTTTTTTAAGTTGTGCTTAACTTAGATCATTAAATTCCTAATCATAATACTATATTCCTATATTAACTAACATGTTATAGAATTTATGGAAACTAGTTTATACATATAAGTAGTTGTTTAACAGTTTCACAATAATATAACTGTCATAGTGATACTTTATTATATGTAAGTATTTAGAAAATTTCATGCATTTATTTACTATTACAAGGGTGCATTGATATCTACTTAGCTTAGACCGGTCTCGTGGATAAAAAAATATTGCGATACCATAGCAACGAAAAATAACATATTAGAAGTGTCAGTGTAAAGTATCACGTTAAAAAGTCAAACCAAAGTTGCGCAATAAAATTTGAAAAAAAAGGGTGTTGACCGAAATTGTAAAAATTGATAAATTTGAGTATCGAGCCATCATCAAGTACCTGTATTTGAAGAGGTTAAGAGATATGCTTAATACCCTTGGCGATCAATGTCCTTCGTATGCCACCGTGAAAAATAGGATTGTAAGCTTCAAAAGGGGTAAATTTTCCTTTGAAGATGAACACCGATCGGGAAGGCCAGTTTCTGTGTCCGTCCCCAAAAATGTTGATGCAGTTCATGACATGATTTTGTCAGACCGTCGAATTGAGTTAAAACGAATATCTGAGGGACTGAATATTTTATATGAACGCGTCCATTATATAGTTCACGTCGAATTTCTGCAAAATGTATCCCCAAATGTCGGAATGTTGACCAGAAGCGTGCAAGGGTGGAAGTATCGCTTTCAATCTGTGCTCGGTTTGAAAATGATGCAGACTTTTTAAGCCGTATTGTTACTATGGATGAAACTTGGGTCCATTTCTACGACCCAGAAACAAAACAATCGATGGAATGGAGACACTCTGGTTCTGCAAGGCCTAAGAAGTTTTGCGTTCAAAAATCTGCTGGAAACTTCTTGCTTTGGTTTTTTGGGATTGCCAAGTAGTAATCATGATTGATTTTCTGGATAAGGGTAAAACAATAACTGGGAATTATTATTCGACGTTACTGACCATTCTACGAGAACAATTATGGAGAGAAGACGCGGAATCATCCAAAGGTGTGTTGTTTTTGCAGGACAATGCCCCTGCACACAAATCGCATGTTGGCATGCAATCTATTCGTGATTTAACCCTTTCAGTACCGGATTTGAAATAACAATGTATGTCGCTAGGACCAGTTTTTTTTACATGCCACCAGGACACGTGCCTAATATATGCGTCAGGTGTAAAAAAATTAAAATGTGCAAAAATTCATTTATTTATAATAGTATTGTTATAAATAGCATATGTACGTATATTTAAAATGTGTGCTTTGTATGGTACACCTCAAAACAAGGTTGTACACACAAACCAATGTTACATTTTGCACACATGTACCTAGACTCACTTCTTTTCTTTGCGTGAAGCGTGCTCTGCTTTGGCTGCAAACTATACATCATTGTACTTTATGATCAGGTACCAGGGCAGGAAAATGCCGCCCAATAAGCCGCTCAGGATTTTTGGTCATAGGTTTTACTCTGGTTTGGTTAGGCTGTAGTACATTGTATCTAAAATTGCACAAAAACTATTAAGCTAAAGTTTTCTCACTAACTAAAACTTACCGCTCAATAAGCTGTCTTATGATTTTCAGCTGAAAATTTGCTAAAGATTCTCTCGCATTTTGTGTTTGATACAATGCATGTGCGTTGAGCACGGCTAGGTCCACCATGTGGAAAAATAATTTTTGTACCATTTTACTGTTTTTCTCACATTCTGTAGAACTTAACATCATGTCCGACCTGTCTATAGCACCCATATTTGCATTATAATCCAGAACACATGCTGGTTTCTTGATAGGTTCCTTAGTCTTGAAATCCAACTTGTCCGACGAGATTATTTTGTCCTCATGAAAACTAGTAAGCATATGTACATCGCGACGATCTTTCCATTTAACGGCCAGTAAGTGCTCAGTAGATGTTGAGACCGTCTGGCCTTTGGTTAATTTCGTTGTCAAATTCGGCATACATTTCCTATTCGGACGAACTGTTTCGCAGGAGTTTGTTTTGTGTTCATGTAAGTACAGTTCATAACGTATAAGTTTTCAGTTCGTACTGCCCAAGTTGGAACCGCAAATTGTACTTTATCTCTTTCTAACACACATGAATACCCGCTGTAATACTACTCACGTTTGTCATTTTAAGTTAAGGCGTACGTCTTTGAAATATTATATTAAATAAAAAGGATAATTTGTCCAGGAGATAGTCTTGTGATATTCGGCTTGCTGTAAAATTATTTGAATACTGTTGTTTATTGACTTTGTTTCCGGTATTCCGACTTCTAGGTTAACCATTCTTCTAATTTGAATATTTAGTTTGTCATAAAAAATTTCAAAATCCGTTCTTTTCAGAACAATACTGATAATAAACAGTAATATAAATTAGTGACAATAAGTACGAAATTGTTTAATTATCACTTTGACATTTCTAACCCACCTATTTATTTTACAGAATATTTCTTAGATGCCTGGTAATTTGTTCGAATATTAAAGTAATAATTTGCGCATAGTTTTCTTAGATAGAATGAATATACTAGAAAAGAAACAATACTTTTGAACTATTCATGTTCCTACTTTACTTTTGACATGTAGGTTATGTATATGCTTTCTTTGGTTATTGCAAGTGACATACTAAAATTTTGACAATATTGCAAAACATGACGTTTATATTTTATGATGACAAACGGTTATTTCCGCGATTTATTTGACTCTGCAGTACTGATTTGAATCATATGCTTTGAATTTGGCCTTGAACTGAAAACTTATACTTTACTAACTATACATTGATAAAGTTGGACTTGTATACCAATTATCTGTGTACAACGAATGGCCTTTCTCCAAATATGGCTTCATAAGATGTGCCACAACTGAACCGGATATACCTAGGTCTTGAAACAGTTCTACGTCTGTTGTTTTACCAGTATAAACAATGACACGTATCCCGTTTCGCAGTCACATAAAAGAAAAGTTTGATACCGAAGCGATGGCGTTTAGATTTGATGTACTGTTTAAAATGTAAATGTCCTTTGAAAAGACCTAAACTCTCGTCAATCACAAGATTTACGAACGGATAAAAACATTAAGAAAAACGGGTTGTCATTTTAGTTAACAATTCTCGTATCTTATAGAAAGAATCACCTTGTTTCTGATCAGCGTTATTTGAAAAACGTAACATGCTCAGTATCGCTAAAAAACGATTTCTGGGCATTACCTGCGAAAATATTGGTGTGTGAAGTAGTGCATCCGTAGACCAATGTTCTTTCATATTATTTTTTCTATGACGTGCAGTAAGTAACATAACAGCTAAAAATACATAAAATTCATCCTCATCTATTTCTTTCCATTTTAGGTTTTGTTCTCCTTATTTTCCGAAGCATATTTATTAGTTTCGTCTACAATTAGCTTCATTACTTCTGAATTTACAAAGAACAGAAAATAGCTAAGTGCATTTGTTTTGTGTTCTAGAGATTCTTGTAAACCAGAATGTTTATCGTCGAACGTATGTATTGTGGGCTTGAACGCTGTATTACGCCAATTTAGTGATAAAACTCTTCTTTGTGCACTTTGTTCTTTAATTTCAGAATTATCATCATCAGCTGTAACATTATTATTTTGTTCCAGTTCCGTTTCATCCGAGCTGTCATCACTTGCATCGGATTGATTTTGATTAGGCTCGTATTCACTGCCGCTGTCAACGAAAGGTTCTTCGTCAGAATCTAAACTCGCTAAAATGCTTTCATATTCAGCTATTGTCATTCCACAAATCCCTACATTGTCATTGTCACGTTTCCTTTTACATCTAGAACCACTTGTATAACTTGTAGAAGCACTCGTACTTGAAGCCATAGCGTACACTCGCCTTCTCTATACTGCAATTTACCTAATACTAAAAACATGTCCCAACTTGTACACGGACACCCCCACCTATTTCATTCACAATAACTATACTTTTTAGTGTTGCGCAAATGTGCCGTATATATGAGGCAGTCGGCCAGCAGTTACTGCTTCAGGTACCTTATTTATCCGGATTGGGCTTACAGATGCAGCACGAAGCGACACATAAATACGGTAGTGGTCCTAGTAAAGGCGCTAAATTTAATACTGCCACATATATACGGCAATGGTCTACATAAAGTCATACAACTCTTACAACCCTGGTCGTATACAAACTGTCCCGTAAAAATCGCCAACATTCATAATTCCGTTATTTATTGTCCGGTTTTATTTAAACAAAAAGTAAATTTAATAGCATCAAAAACACTATAAGATAGCAGTGTTTTATTTGTTTTCAATTGTTTTCATTAATGTCAAACGACAGTCAAGTTTTTTATTTTAAATGGCAACATATATATTTTTGGCTATATTCGGATTGTATTTTTTTTTCTGAATTCAACGATGTATAACATGTTTATTTTTGATAAACGTTTATTGCAAAAAAAAAACTTTATAAATTTCATCTTTGTCTTCCATTATTTATAAATATTCGAATGTGTCATGAAACATTTGAAATGTAAGTATTATAAATATTATTATAAGAAACAAAACACTTTACAATAAATGTTGAAATTGCCCGCCACCTTGTTTAACACATATCTAGAGTTGAGGATGTTTGCGGTACGGCAGGACCGTATGTAGTGCATCCCCACATTTAAGTATTTATCTAAATATTCTCTGAAATGATTTGCCGGATCTCATAAATTAATAGAGTGATATTTTAGTATGCACTGGATATTGTTATTATACAAAATCATAATAGCCATTTGTATTTATGGATCATAAATAATAATACGCATGTATTTGTATTTGGTTGTGAATTCAATTTAAACTTAAAACGAATCGTAATATTTTAACGACAAGCCGTCCTTACAATACATGCATTCGAGACAAAGTGTGCAACTCTACGAATAACTTCCATAATTGATCGAAAATGGACATTTTGGAGCTGAAGTAAAGCCCCTATTCTTAGAAAATTTTATTACTGTCGTTAAGAACTATTATTATAAACAACAAAGGCCTTTTATTAGTGTTGAAGTTTTAGTTTCATTGAATTTCCATGTTGTAAGTAGTCAATTGTAAAGTGTTCATTCACAATATTCTAAAACAAGGTGTAAATTTAACTAAAATCCAGAAAAACACATTCTGATAATATATTACTAGATTAGAAGCTGTGTTTATTACTATTTATTATATTATTTTTATAACCAAATGCAATAAAAGCTACGAAAACAAAAGAAACCTCGATTTATTAAAATCTTGTCACACAGCCTTTCAAAGCCTGGCAGCACATATTTTGCATATATTTTATATATACTACCTACTTGAACTAGGTGAATGAAGTTAGAAGTTATAAGTTATAACTTCTAACTTCATTCACCTAGTTCAAGAGTTGCACACTTTGTCTCGAATGCATGTATTGTAAGGACGGCTTGTCGTTAAAATATTACGATTCGTTTTAAGTTTAAATTGAATTCACAACCAAATACAAATACATGCGTATTATTATTTATGATCCATAAATACAAATGGCTATTATGATTTTGTATAATAACAATATCCAGTGCATACTAAAATATCACTCTATTAATTTATGAGATCCGGCAAATCATTTCAGAGAATATTTAGATAAATAGTTAAATGTGGGGATGCACTACATACGGTCCTGCCGTACCGCAAACATCCTCAGCTCTACACATATCGCACATAATAATAAAAAATAAACTTTATAAATTTCATCTTTCATTATAGTAGACTTGGCCCAGTCCACTAGCATTATGTCAAGGTGCCTTAAGTGTCAGTTTGACTTTATTAAGTTTTCTGTATTATCCTGTTTGAACGTTTTGCCGCAACAAAAAGCGTATTTTCGTTAAAAATGAATAACAATGAATTAACGGACATGTTACAAGTGTTCTTTGAATGCAATAAAAATCGCCTTCAAGCAGTTCGTCGGTACAGTGCTCGTTTTCCGGACAGAGAAGTTCCAGGTTCGAAAATATTTCAGAGAATTGAAAAGAATTTAAGAAATTATGGATTATTTACCAAACCAAAAACACAAAAACGGAAATTCTCCGAAGATAAGGAATTAGATGTTCTTCTTGCAGTACAGCAAAATTCACGAACTTCGATTCGCGAAATTGCACATAATATTGGGGTATCAAAAACTACAGTTCATCATGGTATTTTAAGAAAACACAAACTTAAACCGTACATAGCTCGAAAAGTTCATGCATTAGAACAAAATGATCCTGGCCGAAGAATCCAGTTTTGTCGTTTTTATTTAAATGGATTAGAACAAGACCCGAATTTTTACAGAAGGATAATTTGGTCTGATGAATGCACTTTTAGCAACAACGGTATTTTTAATAGAAACATACATCGACAGTGGAGTGCAGACAATCCGAGATTTGTAATTGAAAATAATTTTCAAAGACGTTTCAACGTAAATGTTTGGTGTGGCATTTTAGGTGATCAATTAATTGGGCCACTTTTCATAGATGGTTGCTTAAATCAAGAAAAATACTACACTTTATTACACGAAAATCTCCAAAACTTTTTAGATGATTACCTTTGGCAAATTTAAATAGAATATTTTTTCAACAAGATGGGGCTCCCGCGCACAACGCCAGAGTAAATACTGATTTGTTGAACACCCAATTTGGAAATAGGTGGATAGGAACATCCGGTCCTATCGAGTGGCCTGCGCGTTCACCGGATCTTACGCCCCTCGATTTTTGGTTGTGGGCTTATCTACAAGATCGAGTTTATTTAACAACTCCAGAAAATGTTGACATTTTAAGACAAAGAATTATTAACACTTGTCAAGAAGTACCTGCCGATTGTCTTTTAAATGCGACCTTTGGAGTAATTAGGAGATGTGCGATATGTGTTGAACAAGGTGGCGGGCAATTTCAACATATATTGTAAAGTGTTTTGTTTCTTATAATAATATTTATAATACTTACATTTCCAATGTTTCATGACACATTCGAATATTTATAAATAATGGAAGACAAAGATGAAATTTATAAAGTTTTTTTTTGCAATAAACGTTTATCAAAAATAAACATGTTATACATCGTTGAATTCAGAAAAAAAATACAATCGGAATATAGCCAAAAATATATATGTTGCCATTTAAAATAAAAAACTTGACTGTCGTTTGACATTAATGAAAACAATTGAAAACAAATAAAACACTGCTATCTTATAGTGTTTTTGATACTATTAAATTTACTTTTTGTTTAAATAAAACCGGACAATAAATAACGGAATTATGAATGTTGGCGTTTTTTACGGGACAGTCCATATACAGTACAAATCTCTTCCCTATAGTCACCTACAAACGTGTATTACGTATGTGTGCGTTCAAGAAGCGAGGAGTGGGGACGCACGAAGCGATGCATACATGCCATTAGTTACAGTTTACTTGTTAAGTTGGATGGTTTGCTCAACTTTTGCGAATAGTCCGTATTCACGATGGATATTTTTACCCTTGAACAAAAAAAATATGTCGTAAAACAGTATCATCTTGGTCGCAGCATAAGAGAAATTGCACGGGTATTTCAAATTAACTTTCAACGTACCATTGCGTTTGAAACGATAATTACGGGCGAAAATAGTTGAATCTATCCTAAATATTCAACCGCAAACGATTTTAAATGTTCAGAGAAACTTTTATGACAGATTAGGACATTGCTTGTTTGCATTAGGAGACCGTTTTGAGCATACAATACATTAAATAGTTTACTTTTTATTTTTTTAATTCTAGTTCTATTTATTATGTATAGAATATAGAAGTTATTATGATTTACCGCTTTATTTATTGTTATTGTTATAGGTATATCTGACATTGTTTTAAACGTTAAAAATATTAAAATCTTCCAAAAAGCCCACACTTATTTGTGTTTATTATTACATAAAGTCCCTATTATTGACGTAGTTCTACATTCATCGACGTTTATACTATGTACGAGTATATGCTTACTGCTTACATCCAAACTGATCTACAGTACATACATACATACATGCTATGTGCGTCCCCACTCCTCGCATCTCGAACGCACACATACGTAATACACGTTTGTAGGTGACTATAGGGAAGAGATTTGTACTGTATACGGCAGTGGTCCTGAGGAACCGTTCATACTTTGACTAATATATACGGCTATGGTACAGAAAGGGTTAAGGTTCGAATTACTCGAATACCCACCTTATTCACCAGATCTGGCTCCGCCCGACTATTATGTCTTTCCTCAACTGAAAAAAAGTTAAAAGGTGGTAAATTTTCTTCTAGCGAAGAGGTGATAGAAGCTGTGGAGGCCTGGTTTGCAGAGCAAGATAAAAATTTCATTTTGAAGGTCTAGAGACGTTGCAGGATCGCTGTATTAAGTATATTAATTTAGGAGGAGAGTATGTTGAATAATAAAATATTTTGACTTTCAAATTTTGTTTGCTTCTATAGTAGGCTAAAAAATGTTCAATACATATTTTGAATACCTAATTTGAATAAGCCAAAAATATGGATGTAATTTAGATGTACAAAATTTATTCGATCTGTGGAAATGATCCTTTAGCAAAATAGCATATTTTACTTTTCAGTGATACATTTTATCGACCATATTTTTAAAAATTAATTACACGACTAAAGTCAAGAATACGTGTACCAAATATTTTTGGAAAAAAATATTGGAAACCATAAAGGACATCGAAAGAAAACTTTCAAGATAAATATATGGAAGAAATGAAAGAAATCAAATTAGAAAATGAGAAGATTAGAAAAGAAAACGAAGAACTGAAAAAAAGAAATTAGAAGTGCCAAAGGAAGATTAGATAAACTCGAGGATATGAATAGAAGAAAGAACGCAGTTATGGTAGGCTTGAAAATAGATGGGAGTGATCAAGATCAATTAAAGGTAGCGGTGGAAGATATTATCAAGAAGTACATGGAAATACAAATTGAAATTAAAGCGGTGAAACAACTGGGTCCAAAAACTTGCTTAATAGAACTGAAGAATATAGATGATAAGATAAAAATAATGAAAAATAAGGGCAAATTGAGAGGGTTTATGGAACAAAATATATACGTTAACGATGACATGACAAAAGAGGAAAGAGAAATACAAGAAAAGATACGAAGAAAGGCCAAAGAAGAGAGAATGAAAGGAAAAACTGTTAAGATAGGATTCCAAAAGTTAATAGTAGAGGGAGAACAATGGAGATGGAATAGGGAAAAGGGGAATTGGAATAAGGAGGAACGAGAATTGGCACGAAAAAAGAAAATCCCAAAAATAGTGTCAAAAAACTAATAGTAAAGACTAGTGAAAATAAAGATGATGACCCGGACAAGAAAAAGGATATGATAAAGGAAAATAAACAAAATAATGATCAGTATGATAATGATGATACACAAAAAATTAAAAAGATAGAGAAAAGTAAGGATAAAGAAAGTGAAACATGGAAAATTGGTACTTGGAATATAAGGAGCATAACGGGAAAAGAAAAGGAATTAGAAAAGGAGTTTGAAGAGTTAGGAGTGGATGTATTAGCAATTACGCAAACAAAGAAAAAGGCACAGGGAATTATTAAGACGGACAATGGTCATATTGTGATATATAGTGGTGTAGGAAAAGAAAAAAGAGCAGCTGCAGGAGTGGGATGCATTATACACAAGAAATTAGAAAACCAAATTTATAGATGGAATGCCTGGTCAGAAAGAATATTACTAATAGAGATGAAGGAAAGAAACAGAACGAAAACAATAATAGTGGTGTACGGGCCAAACGAAGATGATACATCAGAAAATAAGAATAAATTTTGGGAAGAACTAACATTAGTGGTGGAAGACGCGAAAGGTATAATGTTTGTAGTAGTAGATTTCAACAGTAGAGTTGGCATAAGAGACGATGAATATAGTGAAGTATTGGGAACAAACGGGGAGACTGTTAGAAATAACAATGGAAAAAGAATGCTGGACTTCTGCATTATACACAACTTGGTAATAACTAACACTCTTTTCCAACACAAAGATATACACAAATATACTAGAGAAGTCAAGAGTAGGGGGGAGAGGTCCATAATTGACTACATATTAGTTGATAAAAATAACAGAAGAATTGTGAGCGACACGAAAGTAAGAAGAGAGCCGGAAATAGGAAGCGATCACTTTGTGGTTATATCAAGAATAAAAGAAAAAGTTCAAAACAAGAAAAAGCAATATATACAGAAACAAGACCAAATAGAATCACTTAGAATATACAAATTAAGAAGTGAAGTCATTGCTGAAAAATTCCAGAAAAGGATAGCCGAAAGAGTAGAAAATATAGAAATTAATGGAACTATCGAAGAAATTTGGAATAGGTTTAAAGAAATAATAATAACTACAACGAAAGAGATATGTGGCGTAAGGAAAAATAAAATGAAAAAACAAACAAAATGGTGGACAAATGAAATAAGACATCAAATTAAGATAAAGAAAAAAGCATGGAAAACATACTTAGCAGAACAAACAGTGGAAAAATACGATATATACAAAGAAGAAAGAAAAAAAGTGAAACATTTAGTAGTACAAGCAAAAAAGGAGACATGGAAAGAATTTGGGGAAAAGATGGAAAAAAACAGTAAAGAGAACCAAAAACTATTTTATAGAGTCTTGAAATCAGTAAGGAATGAAGAAAGGTCAAAATCTACACATTATATACAAAATAAGAAGGGAGAGATCCTAAGCGATAGAATGAAGATTATAGAAAGGTGGAAAGAATACTTTCAGGAATTGTTAAGCGGAGGAGTGGAAAACGAGAATGCTAGTGAACAACAAATAATAGGAGAAGAAGAGACAGAAGAAATAATTACCATGGACGAACTGGAAGAAGCAATTCAAAAACAGAAAAATGGAAAAGCGCCAGGCTGTGACAAAATAACATCAGAAATGATAAAAAATATAGGACAAAGAGGAAGAGAATTAATGTTGAAAATATATAACAGAATATGGAGAGAAGAGGAAATACCAAACGATTGGAAGAAGTCATTGATAGTACCAATATACAAGAATAAAGGAAATAAGAAAGAATGCAATAATTACAGAGGAATATCCCTTCTAAGTACTGCAATGAAGATTCTCGAGCAAATAATAGATAAAAGACTAAGAACAAAACTCGAAAATACGATACATGAGTCACAAAGTGGGTTTAGAAGAGGAAGGAGCACACAAGACCAAATATTCTCTGTGAAACAAATAATACAAAAAGCCTCTAGAGAACAGAAGAAAGTGTTCTTAGCATTTATAGACTTGGAAAAAGCCTTCGATAAAGTACCAAGAGAAAGATTGTGGAATGTATTAAGAGAAAGAGGTGTCAATGGCAAAATAAGACGATTAATACAGAAAATATATAACCTCAATACTAATGCTGTAATAGCTAACAATTTAGAATCGGAGATATTTAAAACAAACGAGGGACTGCGCCAAGGGGGAAGTCTGAGCCCAATGCTGTTGATTGTTTATATGGATGACATTATCAAACAGTGTGCATGTAAAAGTAAAAAGTTCAGGGTTGGACACCTTAACTTGAATGCAGTCGAAGTTTCTGAAGGGGCATTCGCAGACGACATAGTAGTTATAGCCGACAATGAGGAAGATCTGAAACGTAATTTAACAACATGGAATATGACACTAAAGGACAGTGGAATGACGATGAGTAAGAGTAAAACTAAAGTAATGGTAGTTGGAGATGAACAGGTAGATACGAAAATCGTAATAGAAGGAACTGAAATAGAACAAGTGAGAACATTCCAGTACTTGGGAGTACGAATTGATGGAAGAGGGACCCAGGACGCTGAGATTAATCAAAGAATAGAAAAAACAACAAAGCTGTACCACAGCATGAGGAATAATTTCATTAACAAAAAAGAGATATCCCGAGAAACAAAACTAAAAGTATATAAGGCAATTTACCGACCGATATTAACATATGGCTGTGAATCCTGGATATTAAATAGAAGACAAAAGAATAAATTACAGGCAGTAGAAATGAAGTATTTAAGAAGAGTTAGAGGAGTTACAAGGATGGACAGAATAAGAAACTTGGAAATACGATAAGATTTGAAAATGCAGTCAGTGTTAGAATACATTGAACAAAGACAGCTAGGATGGTGGGGACATTTATATAGAATGGAAAATACAAGACAAACAAGAAGGATATGGGAAGCAAGGATAATGAAAAATAAAAGAAGAGGAAGGCCAAGGACAACATGGAATGATGTCATAGCAGAAATACTGGGAAGGAAAGGCAAAACATGGACAGAAGCGAAGAACATGACAAGGAATAGAAATGAATGGAAAACGTTTATAAAAAGCTAGAAGAAGATAAACGCCCTACACCATTGTTATGGTAATAGGGATTTTTGGATTATATATATAAGAAAACTTTCTAATAAAGCTATTGAGGAAAACGTGCTAGAATGCTACAATTAAATAAAATACGTTTTTTATCTTATATATTATTCAATAATCATTTTTATCGTAAATTTACAAAAGTCAGTTTAGATTGGCAATACAGTATACATATATAAAAAAAATTAAAAAAACAACGGACATAATAGAAACAAGATGAACAAACGATACAGGCTATCTATAATAAAGATCAATACAAATCTAATATCACACAGCAACGTTGAAAAATCACAGGCAAAATATTCTTCAGTAATATACGGGGCTGGTCCACAAGCCATTTCTTCATTACAGCATGTAATTTTCGGCAATCCAGGTCTTTTATTTCACTTGGCAGCTTTAATTTAATCCCCAAATGGTTCTTGCTTAATTGCGTTTTATTTATTCTATGAAAAGGGATGGTAATATTTCTTCCATTTCTGGTGTTATAATGGTGAAAGTCATTATTTTTAGTAAAATTTGCTTGTTTTTCATGGATATAATCAAGACACGAAAGTATGAATAGAAATGGTACAGTCAGTATGTTGTATTTAAATAGCTTTCTGCAGCTGGTTCTTCCGGAAACTCTACTTAAGGGTCTACTTTAGTGCCCGAAAAATTACCATTTCAGAAATATGCAACCCACATTACAACAGACCAGGTACCAAGACGCCCTGCTGAGAGGGTCGAAGATAAAGAATAGATATATTATTATAACAAATGTAACTTAATAGGTTTTAATATAAAATAAGTAGTGTAGTAAAGCTACACAATTTTACTCATACATACCTAATTGAAATACTTAGATGCTTGTGTAAAGTAAAAGACAAACAAATGTATTAACTTGTTTTCCTCTAAAAGTGGTTATGGCATTACCTGTCTTTCTAATCCTTCTTAGTCATTTAAAGTTAATCACCTGGTTACTTGGAAAAATGTATATAATTCGATAAAGATATGACCATATGATAAACAACTTTCTGCTCCCACCTATCTTAAAATATAAGGGGTGGGAATGTAAAAAAAAAATTATAAATATGATGAATACTTGAACATAAGGTCAATTGGTTTTTACCACCGTGTGCTTTGCATGTGATTATAAGTAAATTTGCTGTGCTTTTGTTAGTTCTTGTCAATTGTGCTTGTATTTTTGGAGCGATTTTTCTTTTTTGGAAAATTTTGCTGTGCGTTAGCATTATATTCGGACTATTTTCATTAGTTATTCGTATGCGAAAGATTCCATACGTATATTAGTGTTGGTGACTGTTGTAATTTTGAAATATAATCAACAATGGGACTTCACTCCCAAAAAAGATTGACAACCGCTGCAAAAGGGAAAAGTAGAAAACAGTTGATGAAACAAATTCGGATAAAAAATCGAATAGTGTCTCAACGTGATAATATTGTAGATAATCAAATTGTTTTCACTGAGACAAATTCGGCACGAGACGACAGTTTTGATTCGGATATATCAGGTGAGGTTTTTATTGAAACAGAAAATTTAAACAATATTGCAAATTTTACTCTTGCTGGACGTAGGATTGTTGATATAAATTATCTGTTTACTGTTCTAAAAGGAATACGACATGATATGTTTGGCTGTACTTTTCAAAATGTAGAAATAATAGCGGAAAAACATTTTGGTTTTAAAAGTGTTTTTACGTATAAATGCAACATGTGTGGAATAACCGATACATTCAGTACTGAAAATGAAAATAAAAAATGTGGAGTAAATGAAGCAGCGGTGTGTGGAACTGTTGCAATAGGGGCTCACAATTAACAGAATTTTCCGCAGTTTTAGACATTCCTCAAATGTCTTCAGCAACGTATGCGCGCATAGAAGAAAAAGTGCTAAAAAATACAGAGGAGTTAGCATTAAAAGAAATGCTAGCTGCAAGAAAGGAAGAACGTAAGTTGGCAATTGAAGCAGGAGAAATTGATAGCGACGGAATACCTTTTATAACTGTAACAGTGGATGGAGCTTGGTCAAAACGAAGTTACAAGTCTAATTATAACGCTCTCTCGGGCGTTGGCTGCGCAATTGGGACCAGAACTAAAAAAGTTTTGTACGTAGGAGTAAAAAATAAAATGTGCAAATTGTGTAAAAATAACGATAAAAAAAATGTTCCGTCTCATAAATGTTTTCAAAACTGGAACAGTTCTTCAACTTCTATGGAAGCAGCTATTATTCTAGATGGGTTTAGAATGTCAATAAAAATGCATAATTTGCGATATAAAACTATTATTGGTGATGGGGATAGTAGTGTATATAAAAAATTCAAACAGCAAAACCTTACGGACCAACATATTTTATTGAAAAAATTGAGTGTCGAAATCATGTATTGCGAAATTTCTGTACGATAATACGAGAAATTTCAAAAACTCCTCGATCAGATATGTGTATACGAAATTTTTTACGGCAGAATATTCTTAAATTTAGAACAGCTGTAGTTAGTGCCATAAAGTACCGCAAAAATGAAAATGTTTCTTTTCAACAAAAAATTGAAAACTTAAAAAATGATATTCTCAATGGACCTGCCCACATATTTGGAGAACATAGTAACTGTGCTAGCTATTTTTGTAGTAAAGATGGTAACAATTGAAATACTATTGATTGCAAACATTTCAAAAGCAGTGCTCTATATGATATATTTTTTCAGTCTTTGAATAGAGTAGCCAATTTATCCTCCAGTTTACTTTATGACGTAGACAATAACGCCGTAGAATCCTGCAATTTTGTTGTGAATAAATTCGTGGGAGGAAAAAGAATAAATTTTTCGCTGGGAGGCTCGTACCAAGGGAGATGTTTTGCGGCAGCCATAAATTATAATAATAAAGAGACATTTGTATATACATTTGTTAAGAAAACTAATGGGGATAATTTTAACGGTGTATATTTGGAAAAATTCAAAAATCTTAAACTACATCAAGCGATAAAAAAGAAAAGCAAAAAAAATAAAATTCGAAGTCAAAGTGCTGATTCGGATTACGGAGCGTGCAAAATCGTGGTACCTGACATGCCTATTCCGGAATACGAAAGTAAGAGAAAACAATTTCTTGATGAATTGTCATTATCTGATTGTCCTAATATTCAAATTAGGACGGTGAAGCAGAGACATAACAACGAATGGGAAAAAGAGAGACAGATAAGATTAACGGCAAGTAACTTTGGCAAGATTTGTAAAATGAGAGAAAAAACAGACACGGCTAGTACAATAAAACATATGCTGTATACTAATAGATTCAATAATAAAAAAAACTACCAAATTCTCTACAGTATGGCATAGATAATGAAGAAAGGGCCAAGCAAAAATTAATGGAAATTACAAATTTGAAAGTTGAGGCATGCGGTTTGTTCATTGACGAGAAGAAAAAATTTTTAGGCGCCACTCCAGACGGATTAATTGGATTCGATTCTATTGTCGAAATAAAATGTCCTTATTCAGCGCGTGATAAATTAATACATGAAGCCATTAACGAAAAATTAATTAATTAATTATTGCACCTTAGATGCAAATGATAGTAACAAAATTTTGCTAAAACCTTTTGATAATTTTATGTATCAAGTGCAGGGACAACTCCACATCACCAAAAGAGAGAAATGTTATTTCGTAGTTTATACTAAACACGATTTGAAATATATAGTAATAGAACGAAATGATGATTTCTGGAATCATCATATGATTGAACATCTGGAAAAATTTTATATGAATGCAATGCTTCCAGAAATAATTGACGCGAGGTATCATAGAGATCAATCTATAAGAAGTATGAAAAAAGATCTCTATTTTTTTTTATTCTAATTATTTTTAAATACAAACTATTTACTTATGTAAATGCAGAAATTTATTAGCTGCAAATTAGTTTGTTCACATATAAATGACTAGAAAATTCATCTTTGATGTTCAGTCTCCGATCCGCACTTAATTTTCGGTGATTATTATGGATCAAAATTCTCTTAAAACTCAATAAAAGGTAATTTAATTAGCCATTGAACCAGTTGCAGCATTTATTTCAATATTTCCGCCGATTTATTGGTTGATAAGTTAATATTGTTATAGGTAGAAGCCTGTGGAGCCAATTTACATAATCCTTCGACCCTCTCAGCAGGACGTCTTGGTACCTACTCTGGTACCTACGTGTGCTGTAATGTGGGTTGCATATTTTCAGGGACGTTGAAGTATCGGGTTGCCTATTTTTGACTTTTATTTTTATTGATAACTAAACAACTATTACATCTAGACAAAAACGGGCTGTATAGCTACCTAGATATTATAAATACCTACAACACAAACATTTCATAACTCCATTAGCTGGCCTGATTATCTCTCAATTTGTCCGGATAGATTTTCTGTTTCTTACCGATAAAAGTCAAACCGTACAAAAATTTTGAAAAAAAAGTAAATACCTAGGTACCTAGTTTTTATTGATACATGGTCATACATACATCGAGCGGTCTTTCAACTTTTTATTTGAAGCCAAAAAAAGGCCGGAAAAATACATTCATTTCAGTGTGGGATTGCCGGGTATAGCGTAGAGCCTTAAGTCTCTGATACTATATTTTAAACACTGCTTGGGAGCAATATAGTTAGTAATAGAATATTTAGATTGGACTCAATGTAATATTGGCTATATTGTTTACCCTTTCTGATGAACCTTTCATAATAATTTATGCAAGTGTGTTCAATTGCAGTTCAATAAAAAGGTATTTTATATTTTATTAAGAGTTTTCAGAAAATGAATTATCATTTGCACAATAGTACAGTCCTGGATTAAATAAAAAACAGTATATTCATTTGAAATAATTATTATACCTTACTTGTCACAAAGATTAAAAAACTAATGTCTTGCACATCTAAGGTATCATGCACTATAAGTGATGCTGAAAATGATCTACATCCACTTCAAGGCGGAAATTTGTATTGGGTGATTCATTAAGAAGTACTTTTTTCAAAAATAAAAAAATTCAATTTTATCGGGTAATCTTTATTATCATGCAAAATAACCATGCTTTATATTTATTCTTTAAGATTATTGCTTTCAAATGTTGGCCGTAACTACGGCTAACATGGTTCGGAGGTTCCAATTTTCGATGACGCGTTAAGCATTTCAAGTGGTATTTTTCGATTGACGCGAGTAATGTTATCTTCCAATTCTTTAATCGAAGCCGGCTTATCGATGTAGACTTTGGACTTTACGTAGCCCCAGAGGAAAAAGTCTCGAGGTGTGATATCGCATAATTTAGGCGGCCAATTCATCGGTCCGAAGCCTGAAATGAAATGAATGGTTTCACGAGCTGCGTGACAAGTAGCGCCGTCTTGTTGGAACCAAATGTCGCCGAGATCACGGACTTCAATTTTAGGCAGCAAATAGTCCGTTGTCATGGCACGATAGCGGACGCCATTCATAGTTACGTTCCAGCCGGCCTCATTTTTGAAGAAATATGGTGATGATTCCACCAGCTCATAAACCACACCAAATCGTTGTTTTGTCTCGATGTAATGGCAGCTTTTGAACTGGTTCGGATTGCTCTTGAACCCAAATATGGCAATTTTGCTTATTGACGTAGCCATTAAGCAAAAAATGGGCCTCATCGCTGAACAAAATTTTTGTTTTTTGAATCCTCTCAAGACTTTCAAAAGCCTGAAACGGTGACGATTTGGAAGGTCGGCCGGCTTCAATTCTTGCACGAGTTGAATTTTGTATGCTTTTATATCAAGGTCCCTATCTAAAATACACCAAGGTGTCGCATACGACAAACCAAGCTGTTGAGAACGGCGTCGAATCGATTCATCACGGTCATCGCTATATTTTCTTCACTACGTGCTGGATGTGGTCTATTTGGTCGCATATTATCCAATAACGAAAATTGGGTTTCAAATTTTTTGATGTGGCCCATAAGTTGCTCTAAGCGCACGAAACACATTCCTCGTAGATCGCTGATTTTCGTAATACAGCTGAATAATTTGTTGACGTTGTGCAAGGCTAAGTCTTTCCATGATGAAATGTAAAATAATACTCAACAAAAATACCATGACAGTTTGATCTGCCATAAAATCCCTACAGGAAAAAGTACCTCTAAATCAATCATATGATATATTTTCTCGTAGTAATGGCATTTAATTGCAGCTTCAAGAATCATTTAAATTATGAAATCGGTTTTGAAGTACAGTATCCTTTAAAGGTTCAAATAAGAAAAATCTAAGATATTAAGTATGATTTGACGGGATGAGCACCGTTTATTTTTCGACTACACTGCGTACATAAAGATCTGTCTTCGTTCCCTTTTCTCATTTATACGATTTACAACAGGTTGTCGGACATCTAAATTTTTACAGTTTGTAAAAAATTGATTCATTTTTAGTACCGTTATTGTAGGCCTAACATGCCTTCAAAAACTTTCCTCATTAGAGACGACCATGCCTTTTTTTTTAATGGTTGGTAACAGTGCACGTATTCTGCCACAAAGGTATAATTTTGATAGTTTGGTTATGTCATGTAAGCGTTTATAATTTGAATTTATGTATAACAACTATCAGAATGTGAAGTTTTCTAAGCTTCGCATGAGCACCAGTTTTTGATTACTTAATTACTTAAAAAACAGCATGCTATTGAGGAAGGTTTTTGAGGGCACGTTATTTTTTAAATTTAAAAACGATATGACCGACATTATCATTTGCAAAACTACCACCAGCGTAATACCATTTAATAACTTGTACTTTCTCTTCCTTTGTGTACAACAATATGTTAAAAACAATCAAAAGGAAGCTGTTTTATAAGTTAAAAAAGAAATATTGTAAAATTAAAGAAAAATAATAAGGAAGCCAAATGAAATTCTTAAGGCCGGTATTATAAATGATAAAATCTGCAGATTTTATTTAGTAAGCAAGTAAATTTAATTTACTCTATAGATTGAGTATTATAAATAGCGAATAAGGAAACTAAGCAAGTAAATCTACCAATTAATTTACACCCTAGAAAACCGTGGTATTAAATGTTATTCATTGGTTAAATATTTTCCAGTCCGTCATATCTTTATTTTCTGTTTAAGTGCTTTTAGTTTTTTTGTTGTAGATTTCATAATTTTTTCGATACTGTTATTATGAACCCGCCTTTCGGAACGAAACATAATGAAGGCATCGACATGGAATTTCTAAAAACTGCTATTAAATTATGCAGGGGCACAATATATTCGCTACATAAAACATCGACAAGGTAATTATTGAACTTTTATTTGTATTTTAGAAAACATATTTGTTTGTTTCAGAAAACATGTGTTGAAAGTAGCTAAATCTGAAGGTGTTAATGGCGAAGTCATAGCTGAACTACGATATGACCTTCCAGCTACATATAGGTTTCACAAAAAATCATCTGTTGATATATGTGTGGACTTATTTCGATTTAAGCGTGGAGACGTTTAAGTTTTAACTTATTAGTGTTGTTTTAAATTTTTTGTAAACAATAATAGTGTATTGGTACATTATTATATATGATATGTATATAGACTTCCTTGCATATTATCATGTTTTTATCTGATCATTGCCATGATTGAGAATTAATAATAAGTATTTTATTGTCAGCATTTTATACATTTTGTGAGAATGAGAAACAGAATGTACGAGTATATAATATATACCATATGAGCAAAAATTGTTTAGATAAGGAATGGCCATGGTTGGGAGAATGGTTGTCTTTGATAGGTTCAGTCTGTTGTTGGTTCTACATGTTGGTTGGATGTTAGTTTCGATTCGAATTTTTCTTCGACATGAATTAAATGTCAGTTTCGATTTGAAGTTTTATTCGACATGGGATTCGTGCAATTATATAAGCGATTCATAATTGAATCTTATGTTTGTAATGAAAATCTTGAAAATTGGGAATGGATGTACAGTACTCAAGCTTGCCTGGTTGAATTTCCACAACAGTTTCCTGATCTTGTGTTTTTAGAAGCTGACTTTTTCAATGTGGTCCGGGTGTAATGTCTGGCCATCTAACTATGTGATGTCAGACGTGGGTAGGATCGCCATGTGATGTGCCTGGTCCCAAGGGGCACATCGCTACGTTAACACGCAGGTACACCGGTTTGGTGAATAACAGACGGAGACATTTTCGTTAACAAATATACTTTAATAACATAACGATATATACAACAACAATAATAACGATGTTTACATTGCAACAACGAGGTACAGACTAAAGGAGGATTACTTGGTCATACTCGCTCTTAGCTGTGCCTCTGTCGACTCTGTAACTAACTCTGACTCTTAGATGCATTACCATCTGTATTTATACTTGAGCGCGTCCTTCCTTTGGCCTGGTGATCTACTTATAAGATAAACAGGTGGGTAAAGCGTGTCACTTGCCGAGGTCGTATTTTGGATATTGGCGAGGCCGTGTTTAGAGTTCTATCTAAACAAGACCGAGGCTGTATCGCGTAATAAATCTGTTCTAAATACCTGACCTGGTTCGGTTATTACACGGAATTATGTGCGATTGTTCAGAGAAACAGGAAGCGTAACACATAAGGATGGTGGTGGCAGGCCAACACAATGGAGACTATTGAAAATGTTGAAGAGATTATTAACGAAGTACCAACAACATCTTTGCAAAAACTCACACAGTAAATTCCCGTATCTTATGGTTCATGCAGAACAATTTTGAGGAGGGAGAATTGTTTATTTCCTTAGAAGATGCAGGCTTTTCACGAATTGTTATCGCCTGATCATAACAGGCCTGTGTTATACTGCCAATGGTTCACCCAACATTTATTGCACAACAATGACCTATTGGATTTGTCATTCCTTACACATGAGGCGTGGTTTCATTTGTCAGGATATATCAATTCACAAACCATGAGGTTGTGGAGTGTTGAAACCCTCACATATTTCGTGCGTCTCCGTTGCATTTTCGGAAAGTTGAGGTATGGATTGGTGTTTCTCGCAGACGAATTGATACCCCTATTCTTTGAAGGAACCATCAATCCCCAAAGGTACCGAGACATTTTATATCCCTTTATAAACTAACTTCACGAAGACGAGCTACAACAGGGATATTTCCAACATGATGGTGCCACTTCTCACAAGGCTCCGCAATCTATCGCGAATTTTTTAATGATCGTTTGATCAGTTTACGTTATGAACCTGAATTCCCGCCAAGATTACCAATTTTTCAGACACCAGTTCGTATAATTCCTGAGTTGCAAAACCGAATAGTTGGAGAATGTGCTAATATCACACTCGAAATGCTCCCACACGCATTTGGCAACATGAAAAGGCATGTAAATTTATGTTTGCATGAGAATGGTGACCATATTCACCATCTAATATAATAAATTGAAAATAAATTCATACTTAAATAACTTAGTTTTATTTGACAAGCTGATTAGCTAACATAACTAATATAATTACAACTACTTCAAATCAAAACTGACATTTAATTGGCAACAACAAGCTGAACCTATCAAGTATAGTAATCCTAACCATGGTCACCCTTATCTAAATAATTTTTGCTCATATGATCTGGCGCGTAGACAGAAATAAATTTCGGGAGGGGGGGGGGGGGGTTAAGATTGCAATTTTAAGATATAAAGAAAATCATATTACGATTTACAATTTTAATTTCATTTTACGGCTTTGTAAAGAAAAACTGTCTAATACTTCATCCGGAGACAGGATAATGTCCCGATGTATATTAAGAAGCGCCAAACCGCTCAATCTATCTTCATTTATTGTATTCCTTAAATACGTCTTAAGCCTTCTTAATGAGGAAAAAGAACGCTCATTAGTGGCAGTAGTCACTGGAAGAATTATTTGAATTTTTAAAAGTGTATGTATTGTTTCATAAATTTCTTTGTTACAAATGGTCAATGCCTCAGTGGCAGTTTTTGGTTTCAGCTCCAGATTTGCCAAAGTTGCATACCATAATGACAATTCTGATATTGCAGATTCTTCTATCGGAGATACATTTTCTACGCTTCCGTAGAATCGCAGTAATTTTAAGAACCTGTTTCTAATGTCCATAGACACAGAAAAGTCGTGTTTTGGTAACAAAACTGTAAAGAAGGACAAAATATCTTTATGCGCCGTTAAGCGATTCTCAAGCTGCACGATGAAATGGTCTAAAAATGGAATAAAAACACTTTTTCTATAAAATTCTTCTGGCGTACTAGCTTCTACATTGCTTCTATTTATTTGCCTTCCGCTTTTTCTCGGCATTTCGATATCAATTTTAAATTGTATGCAAAGAGAGATTACTTCTTCATACAATTGCGAAAATTCTTCATCAGCTTTTAAACGAATCTTCGATAATTCATCCTGAATAACCGATGCTAAATTTAAGGCTTCCATCAAAGATATATTGTCTGTCTGTAAATATTTACTAAGCGGTAATGTTATAGCAAATAACTTTGAAAGACATTTTAAGGAAACTTGAAATTCGCAGCTACCAATTGCTCTCAATAATTGATTCGCCTTAGAAGAAATATCTGAATCTATTTTTACGTCCTGAGATATAGTTTCTAAAGCATCAACCACAGCATTCTGTAGTTCCTGAAATATTAAAACCGAATCATGTCTTTCGACCCATCTTGTTGGACATACATTTCGTAGTTTAGATGACTTTGATTCGGGACAATTTTCAATCACACTATCTAAAGTATTTCAGTCGTTTCGGAGTGTTAAAAAAGTTGCAAATACTTTGTATACATCCAATGGCATTACGAACGTACGAAATATTACAAGCGTCTGAAATTGCCAAATTTAAAGAATGAGAACAACAGTGTACGTACAATGCTAGCGGTTGTAATGCACGAATATGAGCTTGAACTCCGCTGTTTTTTCCACTCATTGAGCTAGCTCCATCATATCCTTGCCCATACAAATATCTGATATCAATTCCAAAAAGATTCAGAAACTCAATAATTCTCTTTGCGAGTCCTTCTCCAGTTCCACTTTCAACAGGAATAAATTGAAGGAAGTCTTCTCTAATACTAGTTTCTTCCTTATCCCAATAACGGACACATAAAGACAGCTGTTCCACTGTGGGTATGTCTTGAGTTTCATCCCCTAAAATTGAAAAACCTTTGGACATATTGATCTGTTGTATAATTTTTTTCAATATTAACTCATTACAAATTGATATCATTTCATTTTGTATAGAAGGGCTTATATACAATTGGTTTTTAGGCGTTGCATTAAAGTGCGACTTTAATGTCTCATCTCCAAAGCCCATTCTAAATCGTAACAAAGCACGGAAATTTCCATCATTGCTTAATTCTTCATTAATTAAAATATTATGATCCCGATGGCCCCGGAGAGCGATTCCTTGACGTCCGCAAAAAATAATAGTTTTTATTATTGGCAATTGACTCCTGTTTCTTTCGCTCTCTTTCTTTAAAGTGTCATTAATTTTCACATCGATACTAACATCTTTTTTATTTTTAAGTGCTTCATAACAGGTTGTTTTTATCATACACATTTTATGATAATCCGTTATCTCATGATTTTTAAAATCTTCCAAGGCATTTTTCCAATTTTGGTAAGCTTCCGTAACAAGCTTTCCAACTTTTTGATGTTTTCCTTTACCTACATCAGTAAATTGACGAAACAGAACACAGTTTTTGCAAAAAGCTCCATCAGCTGTTCTTGAACAAACAAGCCATTTATAATTAGTCATCCAGTTAAACTGAAATTTTAGATGTCTTTTGCCGCTTTTTGGAAAAATAAATGTAGACTCGGGTATCCAAATCTTACAAATAATGTCACAAATTTCTTCAAAATTTAACTAAAAATTAAGTTTTTTCAAATGCTCAAATGATATACTGACTCTTGCCTTTTTCCCAATATAAGAAATTACATCATTATTAACTGGTCCTTCTCGAACTCCAACAGACGAAGTGGATGTAGACGGAGCATTGTTGATAATTATTGAAGATTGTAAGTTGTTTTCATCATATTTATCAACTTTATCACAAACACTTTCATATTCAGTTAAATTATTGCTTGTATCACTTGATTCTGTTTTGCCTGACTTGGATTTAAAATAATTTAATAAGGTATTTGACTGTTTTCTCTTCATATTGGTTAATAATTTAAATTATAACACACTTTTAATTTTTAAGGTTAAGCAATGCTACACAACAAACTGCACTTTGTCGAATAAACTAAATAATTGAGCTATAGAAGGAAGTGACTTGTAGTTTTGTGTTTGGTTGGACAATTAGGGTTCTAAGAATTATAAAAAAGCATAAATTTTCTTTTCTTTTTAGAAAAAATGGAACGAAAACATTTTTACCCAACCATAAATATAATACATTTGTCTACTGTATACGCTAATATAAGTATTTCAGTTTTCTTAAAATTTCTGTTCTTTTTTTTGGTATTTTCATCTGAATGACAAAACACTGTTTTATTAATACATTTTGTTGTTTCGGATAATCATTGTATACTTTTTCAAAATGATATAAAATCTACAAACATTAAACAAAAATATATTATCATTTTTTTCTTTCTTTCTTAGTGTTATCTATTTTAATATATTACATCACTACATTATTATAATGTTGTATCTGTAGCGTCTGAGAGTTGCGGTTATTTTACAATGAATGGTAGAATTGTATGCCTTCTTTCACATAACAACCCTATTGACCATTGTTTCACCTAATTTCTAATTTCAGAACATGCATGTACATACCCTAAAGAAGAAACTATATTTATACAAGTCAATCGTCTAATTTTGTATATTAATGTATGTATACAAACACAAGAAAACAATATATATTGAAACATTTTTATAATAGGCAAAATTAATGGTATTATTTAAATATTTAGGGGGGGGGGTTATAACCCTAAAACAAACCCCCCCTCTGTCTAAGCGCCTGCATATGATACAATACAGCTATTAATTAAATTCTTAAAATAAACGATTTGAAAGTGTATTACGCCACGTAATATTATATAAATTCAAGGAAGGTTATACTGGGTGCGGCAAACAGATTAAGTTTGGAGCCAGGCTAAATACGGGCGGTGGTGGGGGTAGGCTGGTGCACGTGGTCTCATTCTGTTCCGTCGGTCACCTTATTGAAGTAACCAAAATGGTTTGGACTGAAGTACATCGTGGCTTTAGCGTGCGCGCATATTTTGAAAACAACCGATCTTTGGTCGTAATACAGAGTTTTTCGGCGACACTTCAACATTCCGCCCAACAATGCTGTTAATAATGGGAACACAATTCGGTCTTGGGTGAGGCAGTTAGAGGAATCTGATTGCACGTTTAGTAGACGTACACATGGCTGACGTAGGTCTATCAGAACACCAGACAATGTTCAGCTGGTGAGAGCAGAGAAGAAGTCTGGAATAGCTTACAGCAAAGAGGAGTGAATAGTAAATTAATTAGAGCTATCAGAAGTGTGTATAACGATAACACTAGCTATGTCATAAGTAAAAACAGGAAGTCGGAATTATTTAAAACAGAGGGAGGTCTGAAGCAGGGTGGGGTGCTCAGTCCAGTACTATTCAATATATTTATGGACAAAATACTAAAAGAATGTAAACCGAAGCTAATGAATATGATTATAGGATACAAACATTTAAAGCCGATTGAAATAACTGAATGTATATTTGCTGACGATTTAGTAGTGATGGCTAACAGTGAACGAAATTTACAAAAGAATATAATTGAATGGAACCAAACATTGAAAAAATACAACATGAAAGTCAATACGAAGAAGACAAATGTAATGATGATATCATCAGGAGTAGAAGAACAAATAAAGATATATATTGAAGATGAAAGAATAAACCAAGTGTCACAATACAAATATCTAGGAGTAACGATTGAACGAAATGGAAATCAAGAAATTGACATTAATGAACGAATAGGAAAGGCGGCTAAACTATACCATGCCATGAGACAGACATTGATAAATAAGAAAGAAATATCTACCAAAACCAAGATGACTGTATTCAAGACAATATACAGACCTATTCTAGTTTACGGAAGTGAAACATGGGCACTCACAAACAGGTTAAGAAGTAAAGTGCAGGCTAGTGAAATGAAATATCTAAGAGGGGTTAAAGGAATAACACGCAGGGACAGGATAAGAAATGTTGATGTAAGAGCAGAATTGCAAGTAGAATCCATTTCAGAGTACATCGAAAGAAAACAGCTAAGATGGTGGGGCCATCTACACCGGATGGAAGAAAACAGACCAGCAAGGAAGATATTGGAAGCCAGAGTTAGAATTAAACGAAGACCTGGAAGACCGAGAGAAACATACGAAAATATAGTAGCGAAAGCGATACAAAGAAGAGGACAGACGGTAGCCAATGCGAGGAATATGGCGAAGAACAGAAAACAGTGGAAAGACTTTGTAAATATAAAATAGAGTATAGTAACAACTTCCCCTACACCGCAAGGTAAAAAAGGGGTTAATGATTATATATATATATATATATATATATATATAAATTCATGGAGTTTTCGGCTTTTTTTATATTAAATATTTTCAAATTAGTTTGTTATTTTGCGAGGTAAGCGTGAATGTAAACATTGCTGTCTACAAATTACAACGCAAATTATACAAAATTTATTTGAAAAATTTTGTTTACTTTGGGACTTGATCCCAAGTTTACAGTTTGCCGGACTGTCGCTCTAACCAGAGAGAGAGGGACACATACTTACACACATACACACACAATATACAGTTCATAAAGTATAAGTTTTCAGTTCGTACTGCCCAAGTGCCAACCGCAAATTGTACTTTATCTCTTTCTAACACACATGACTACGCGCTGTAATACTACACACGTTTGTCATTTTAAGTTAAGACGTACGTCTTTGAAATATTATATTAAATAAAAAGGGATAGGTTGTCTAGGAGATAGTCTTATGATATTCGGATTGCTGTGAAATTATTTTAATACTGTTGTTTATTGACTTTGTTTCCGGTATTCTGACTTCTTGGTTAAGTAATCTAATTTGAATATCTCGTTTGTCATCAAAAAATTACAAAATCTGTTCTTTTGAGAACAATACTGGTAATAAATAATAATATCAATTAGTGGAAATAAGTACGAAATTGTTTGATTATCACTTTGACATTTCTAACCTATTTATTTTACAAAATATTTCTTAGATGCCTGGTAAGCCTCTTGGTTCTCAAGCTCAACAGCTTGTATTAAATCTTACAGCCTATTTTGAACGGGAAAAAGAGAATGGTGGGCCAGTTATGTCCATCGATCGTGTTCATGAGGTAATTCACATAATCACATAAGGCAGTTATAAAATTAGTTTTATTTTAGAGGGTAGCACAAGCCCTTAATATTTCTAGTAGAACGGTCTACACTATTAAACATCGTAGCGTTCAGAATCCAGTCTTATCATCTCCTGGCAAAAACAGGTCTTGTAGGAAGCCAAAAACTAAGGATTTACCAGAAGCAACGAAAATGGAAGTTCGAAATATTGTTTATGACATGTATAAAGAAAGTATGTGTTTAATATATTGTAAACATTTATTACATGTTCAAATTTTTCAGAAAAACATCTTACCTTAAAAACTCTTAAGAAATGTTTTGGCAACGAAAGAATTTATTCATACGAGTACAACTTCTTTAGCAATATTGCTTAAAGATATTGGTTTTAAATACAAGAAATAATGTAACAGAAGAGCACTCACAGAGAAATTAAATATAGTCTGCATGAGAAATGTGTTTTTAAGGGAATATATGAATAACTTAAATTCAACTTTACGTCAGGTCGTGTTCCTTGATGAAACTTGAATTTTTTCAAAAGGGAATAGAATGAAATCCTGGCAAAATGATAATATAAAAAGTGTTAGGAAACCCGAAGGCTATGGTGGTAAACGGTTTATAATTATTCATGCTGGCACAGAAAATGGCTTCATTAAAGGAGCTAGTCTGATTTTTCCATCAAAAGCAATCACTGGTGATTACCATGGAGAAATGAATGGTGACTCCTTTAAGCAATGGGTAAATCATCAGCTTATACCAAATCTTGAAGTACCATCACTAATAATAATGGATAATGCTCCTTATCATAGTGCTATTCAAAATAAACAACCGAATACCTCCTCAAAAAAACAGAAATTATGGAATGGTTGAGAAAAAAAGATATAAGCTATTCACCTGAAATGTCTAAAAACGAGTTAATTCAATTAGTAAAATATCATAAAGAAGATAAAATATTTATTGTAGATGAAATAATAAGAGAAAGTGGACATGAAGTTTTATGGTTACCTCCCTACCATTGTGATTTCAACGCAATTGAAATGATTTGGGCTAAAGTTAAAAATTATTATAATTCAAATATTGGAAGAAATGGTTATTCAGATAAAAGAGTAAAAGAAATGTGGAATGAAGCTCTGCAACAGTGTAATGAAAATACTTGGTATAATTGTGTTAGGCATACGGAAAATTTAATTAAAAAATGGCACGAGCGCGAGCAATTTCTTGATAGGGCAGAGATTGCTCCAATAATAATTAATGTTAACGACTCTAGTTCTGAGTCAGAATCAGAAACTGACTAGTTTTCATTTATTTTTGTAATATATATCCCATTCACGTTAAAAATAACATATTGCAAATAATACAATTAATATTTTCGAAGATTTTATTGGGTTGAAACAATCAAGTTTACTTCTCTAAGCATTAATAATCAGGTAACTTATCTTAGGATGGCAAAATATTTTTGTATTTATATTTTGTAGAAAATTGACATAGTAACATTAATATTGCCATAAAAATCATCAATGTGCATTATTTGCATGCACATAATATGAAGCTAAGAAGAAATTACTGCCACTGGTTCAACGAAACATTACATGATAAAGATCTCGAGGCAACATTTTTTATTTGAATGAAGTTTGTTTTTTTCTTATTGGTAGTGCACTAACTTGTAAAATTATCAAATGTAGTTATCAGAAGATCCTTATGTGTTTGTTAAATATGATCTTCATCTAATAAAGTATTAATTTAAAAGGGAAGCAGAAGCCCTTAATATTTCTTGTAGAACGGTCTACACTATTAAACATCGTAACATTCAGTATCCAGTCTTATTGTATCCTAGCAAAAAAGGTCTTGTAAGAAGACAAAAACTAAGGACTTAGCAGAAGCAACTAAAATGGAAGTTCGAATTACTGTTTATGATATGTATAAAGAAAGTATGTTTTTAAGATATTGTAAATATTTATTACATGTTAAAATTTTTCAGAAAAACATCTTGCCTTAAAAAATTTAAGCAAGGTTTTGGCTATGAGAGAATTTGTTCATACATGTACAACTACTTTAGCAATATTGTTTAAAGATATGGTGACTCCTTTAAGCAATGGGTAAATGATCAGCTTATACCAAATCTTGAGGTACCATCACTTATAATAATAAATATTGCTCCTTATCATAGCGCTAGTCAAAATAAATAACCAAATACCTCCTCAAAAAAGAAATTATGGAATGGTTGAGAAAAAAAGATAGAAGCTATTCACCTGCAATGTCTAAAAACGAGTTAATTCAATTAGTAAAATATCATAAAGAAGAGAAGATATTTATTATAGGTGAAATAATGTGAAAGTGGACATGAAGTTTTAGGATGACCTCTATACCATTGTGACTTGAGCGCAATTGAAATGATTTGGACTAAGGTTAAAAACTATTATAATTCAAATATTGGAAGAAATGGTTATTCAGATGAAAGAGTTAAAGAAATGTGGAATGAAGCTTTGCAACAGTGTGATGAAATTACTTGGTATAATTGTGCTAGATATACGGAAAATTTAATTAAAAACTGGCATGAGCGAGAGCAATTTCTTGATAGGGCAGAGATTGCTCCAATAATAATGTAAATGACTCAAGTTTTGAGTCAGAATCAAAAACTGACTAGTTTTCATTCATTTTTGTAATATACCATGTGGCCGCGTGCGTCTGCACTATAGCGAAACCTGTAGTGTAAGCAAAACACACAGAGGTGTCCGTGTGTTAGAACGGTAAAGAAGTAGACGCAATGTTCCAATGGATTACAAGAGAGCCTAGTATATCGCATATCCCTATGATGCACTCGTATTTGTCCAATAAATTCACATTTAGACGGTGTAGTCGCGCAAGCGCATTAGCTGTCGCTCCCGCATATGGGTGTTAGTTGCAATGTTTATATTGTCAGGGGAACTACTCGCTCACAATATTTAATAAACCGCGTTGTTGGTGTACGTAACGGTCATTTAAAAAATGGAGTATTATACACCGGAGCAAAAACTCTTTATGATTAAACAATTTTACGGTGGTAATTCCGCGGAAGTAACTCGAGCTTTATTTGCAGCTAATTACCCTGAAAGTCAAATTCCCAATGCAAGCACCATTCGTAGGACAGTTAATCGGTTCGAAACTACATTTTCTATAGTAACTAATAAAAGTAAAGTTGTTCCGGATAAGAATATAAGTGATATAGAAATTCGAGTATGTGCGTTAGTCGAAGTAAATCCCACTATGTCGTCTCGATAAATTGCCCGCGAATTGGGTATCAGCAAAACAACGGCTCAAAATATTTTACGTACTAATAAATATCGTTTATACAAATTTACAAGTTCACAAGTACCTTTTCCCGATGATTATTATCGCCGTATGCAATTTTGCGAAAGAATGATAAATAAATATCACGAAAATGAATTCTTATAATACGCCCGCTGTCGGTGTGGCATTTCAAGTTGGCACGCCCATTATAGTCGACTAGTAGTTACTAATACATGCATCGCGCTATCGATGGCGGCCACACTGTATACTCCATTCACATTAAAAATAACATATTGCAAATAATACAAGTAATATTTTTGAGGTTTTATTTGGATGAAACAGGGAAGTTTACTTCCATAAAAGTTCACTAAACATTAATAACCAGGTAACTATCTTATTTTGACAAAATATTTTTGTATTTATATTTTGTAGTGTGCATGCACATAATATATAGCAGCGAAGAAATTACTGCCACTGGTTCAACGAAACATTACATGATAAAGATCTCGTGGCAAAGTTTTATTTGAATGAAGTTTGTTTTTTTTCTTCTTCTTTTTTTTTTATCGGTAGTGTACTAATCGGTGGCACGAAAGTACCCGCTGCACTCATTGCACAACACAGGGTTGTAGTTTTTCCCCTTTCCAGGCTTGTAATTGCCCCAACTTGCTTTTGTCCTTTGGGTCCGACAATTCGCGCTGGCTTATGGCATGTTGTAATGCCCGTTTCATCCATGTTAAAAATTTTTGTTGGGTTAAATTTATGAGTGGTCATAACTTTTTCTAAATTTTCGAAAAATCTGTCCAGTTCTATTTTGTTAAAAGCTGTCACTCTGTTTAGCGAAGTTGCTTCAGGCTTTCTGAAACTTAATTCAGCATTCCTAGCCATAAACCCATATAACCAATCTTTTCCTCCTAATTTACTGATTTTGTTGAACGAATTCGGAATTTTGTTGACTTCGGCATATTCATACGCAATTAAACGTAATTGTAGGGGTGTTAGCCCATAAAACATCCGTGATAGTGTAAGCAGTTGTTCCTTAATTTCTGCTACCTGTTCTTTACTAAAAACGGTGTGTCTTTCCATGCTTGGGGCATAATAGCCTTTTCTTAAACGGTCTCGTAAACTACTAAAGGGAACAGAATATCTTCCACTCGCCTTTATTGGAGGCTTTATTGGTTTTACGTATACGAGCTTTTGGCATCTAAAAATTGAAAGAAAATCAGAAAGTAATTACAAAACCAACGGCGGGCAACGCCGCTCACTTCGGGCAATTGCGCTCAGTCTGAGCGCAATTACCCGAATGGTCGAAAAATTCTAAAAACATTGATGTAACCTCGAAGAATTAATCTTATGAAAAATAATAGCAGGTCAAATTATAACAGCACTATACAAAACACGTTTCTCTCACCACTCGATGATATCGACTGCAAACAACGTGAAACGTTCACAATACGCTGGTAGTACTTTAATACAGATGACGCGCTGTACACAACTCCGATTGAAGTATGTATTTTGTTTAAAATGAGTGAGCGCAATTGTCCGCTGAGCGCCATTAGCCGTCGCTCCCCTACGCAGCCAACGCAAGACAATAGTTCATCATCAATACCATAAAAATTCATCAGAAACTTACATAGAATAAGAAATGTTTGATTGGAAGTGGGCTTTTAAAGCTTAAAATCGTATTCAAGTTAAAATGACTATTCAGGGGCGGCGAACATTTGTTATTTTATTTTGAAACAATTCACGTATAAATTAATTCGAAACACTAATTTTGATAAATAGCGATCATTTCAGGGAGTTGAAGTAGTATTTAATTTTCAATGTTGGTACAGAAAGGAATTTCATTTTAATTAATTAAACTATTTAACAGCGCTAATCATCAATCTTAATATTAATTAAAAGTTAGTCGCCGATACTAATTTTTTTTTCAATGTTTACTATATTTAATATACAAAATCTTTGTCAAGCTAAAATTATAAAGGATTATTATTCGTAATAAACAGCGTGCAGAGAAAAGCAGTGCGGATGATACCGCGCTTGTTAGCTCTGATTATTCTTGATTACTTTGTACATAACTTAAGGGTACTGGAGAAATAAACTTTAAACATTTGCGCTACTTTGGAAGTTTATAGAAGCACAGAAAATGATACAAATTATCGATGTTTTCCAATTACGAACGACAGCAATATCAACTTAATGGATTTACGAATGTTTTGTGTGTCAAAAATATATAGTCTGTCTACGATTATAGACGAGACGAGTCATAGTCGTGTCACACAGCGTTGCCAAGTTTAGTTTATATTTTTCTATTGAATGCTTTTTGAGTTATGGTTAACACCAATAATGACAGTTGTGATGTAAAACACTGACAACATAACTTGTACCTCGTCTGGAGTTGTAAATAGACTTCTATGACAATAATCCTGTGAAATACATACGATTATTATCATAATAAATATCAGAAAATTTAGCAATGTTCAGAAATTAATTGGCAACACTGAAAACAAAGTGTAAGTTCCCTTTCATTTCTTAAAATATTGTTTTCAGCAAAACGATTTGATTAAATATATTTTCGTAATTTGTCAGATACTTTTTCTGCGAATGACTGAGTACTAGACAAAAACACGCATGAAATCCGAAATCTAGACAGTTTTCACATATTACTATTTTTACCACCAATTTTTCACGCGATGTCATTGTAAATAAAGTATTATTTGGTTGCAAACAATGTTTTCATATATTTTGTTTAGTAGACAGTAGAAAATAACTACTTTTCTGTGTTTTAAAGCAAAAGACATCTGAACTCAACGTTTTTGTTCGTTTCATATGCTGTCATAAGTTATATTAATCTCGAAATGTTCTAAATATCATTTAATTATTTACATTTATACGAAACTAAATATGTACTATATATATATATATATATATATATATATATATATATATATATATATTGTAAAGTGCCAATCGATGCGCTGAGTAGGATTTAACTAAGAATATAGTATATGAATTAATTATTAAAATTGAAAATCTAAAAGAGTGAAAGGTTAATGATTTTAAATTTAAAATGTGGGCGCCAATATACAAATATCCTTAGTCGAATCAACGCTATCTGTCTCTTTTTAATATAACTAGCTAATTGCGGTAGAGCTTGAGTGTAAAAGTTAATTTTTAATAATCTCAGGGTTCACGGTCGGTCAGGTGTATTATCTGCAGCTACAAACCAATCAGTGTATTCTCCACTCAAACACAACAATCACACTTCACAAATAAAAGATTGAATTAGATAAATAAATAAAAATTTAATATCACAAAAATAAGAAAACTGTAACAACAAAATTGAAAGATAAAAATAGGAAACTGTATTTAATATTATATAAATTATGCAAGATGTGACAAAAATTGAAATTAATAAGTGCACATGTGGGAAATGGTGATGAGGTTATGTGTACGAGATAAAATAAACAAATATTTACTAGTTTTTATATCTTATATTATTTTGGTGAGTATAAGCTTATTTGTAGCTAAATATCTGTAAAATTCAACGCTTTAAATTGATGCTTACTTTAAAATTAAATTTGATACATGAAATAATAATTTGTAGCGATTAATTTGAGCAATTATAACTTTTAAAATTAAATAATTTGGAATAAACGTTGTAGGTGAACCTGATGTTGATCTCCTAGATCTGATATACTTCTCAATATGTGGATATTCGGCAGACCAGGAAGCACGGCCTCGTTCACCGTC
Source organism: Melolontha melolontha (assembly GCA_935421215.2). Classification (NCBI taxonomy): domain Eukaryota; kingdom Metazoa; phylum Arthropoda; class Insecta; order Coleoptera; family Scarabaeidae; genus Melolontha; species Melolontha melolontha. The sequence continues at coordinate 10,458,833 of OW285240.1, read as the reverse complement.
TTTGGCGGAGTTCGTCGAGTTGAGTGGTGTAAATCGTTGGCTTGCCCTGCTCTCTGCTTCAAATGATGCTTAGGACGATATCTCACGTTTGCGTTGAGGTATTCTTGAGATTTTTTCTTCAAAAGGTGGGCCTTTAATTTGGTTATCGAATGATTCAACACTAGGTAGGAGATTTTCACTTTAAAGATGTTTTAAAAATTTATTTTAAGGAAGTACACTCAAAAACGGCCATTTATGTTCAAAGTTTTATATCAGATGACGCCGATCGCGTTTTATTTTTTATTCCAAAGCCTTATTTCTATATCGAAATAATCTCGTAATTTTAGTTTAATTACATCAATTTAAAATGTGAGTTTATACAATGTTTTGATTTTAACATAAAGGGAAAATTAATTTAATATTTTACATTAACCTAAAATATGATTTGAATATAAATTTAGTAATGTTTTCTACCGTAAAGTTTGCTTTAGCGGGGTTCATATAATTTTGAATTGGTGGGCGTGTTAACTAGCGTCGATATAAACCTGATGTTGATAAATTAAATACCTGTTGTTTCGCGCGTATAATTTGAATTATGAAAAAATGAAATTAAAAAATAAAAAGTTAGTTAAAATCAAAATAAGATAATGATGAATTTTAAAAGTTATCGTCGTATTAATTTATTTACATTTCGATGTTAATTTCACAAATTCCGTCCACCAATTTATTGTTTATACAGGTGTTTATATTGATTGTGTACCTGTACTTTCCATTGTAGGTGCTGGAATACCTGAGCTGGTTGTACCATTACATTATCCCCGTGAAAAGAAAAACGAATGTACTGAAGTTATTTCTTTTCCCAGATATGAAAAATGAATTAAGAACATCAACTTGTTTATCTCCCTCATCATGTGTCCACATGTTTATAAAAAAAAACAAATAAACAAATTCAACTTGGAACAAAATAATAATTATTATGTAATTCTCTTTTCTAATATATAAAACTATTTATTATTCACTTCAAACTTTTTTTTTAAATTGTAAATCATGATTATTTATTTTAAAAATCTCGTTTCTTTTTATAATATTTGTCTTTATATTCATTATACTTTCTGTATTCGTTTTGTTTATTAACTTCTTTTATGTTTTATTATCTCTTTATAAATGTTACATATTCCATACATTTTAATAGCATTATTATATATCTTTTAATAAGGTTTTCTTATATTTAGTTTGTATATATGTATTAGTAATATTTTTGTGTTAGTTAAATCTTTCTTTATTAGTGTTATACTTAATAATGTATTGTTGTTCGATCTGTAACATAGTTGTAATACTGGGCTTTTCTCTGTGTTTTAAAATTGGTGTTATATACTTCATGTACTAATTACATTAAATATTCAGGTATTTGACTGTAGTGTTATAATTGTTAGGGTATTTTGTTTATTTCTTTCATTGATGGTACATGCTTAATAATTCTTTTTATAACTGGTTATTCTTAATCTTTAATTATAATTGATATACTGATCTAAGCTTTAGCTTCCATAATAAATAATACTTTCATTATACATACAAGACGTTCCATTCACTTCTCTTATCGTAAAATGCCATTCAGTAATATATATTTTCTACCTTATAAGAAGACACTTTTGTCTATATTTTAATATTTTCATAATAATAATAATTCATTTATTTTCATATAATTCTATACCCCTATCATATATTAATTCCTTCTAACTTTAAAATCTTTACCTAGTCCCTCTTATGTCATATCTACACTCCTTTATTATTTATTCAATCATACTCTCTCTTTTTCAATACTAATACGTTTAAACTTTCATTATTTACCTTTCGCATGTTTATAAGTGAATTGGTTCCCCTTTTAAACTCTATTGATAATACCAATATTATTTTAAATAATTGTTCTATTGTAATTTATTTTCATCATCTGAATATGTGATGTTACCTTCTTTTTCTCAGAGTATATAACTCTTAATTATAGATATTTAGTAGATATATTTGAGCTCCAGTTATGTTTGTTTTCTCTTTAATTTATACATTATTATTTGACTTGTTATATGTTCATTTATTGTATCATAATGTGTTCTTCTTTCGTATTAAATTGTGTTTATCATCTCTTTGTTTATGTTTAATCTAAGTGTAATTGTTTTAATTTATCTGTAATTATAACTCGTATCCCCGTATAAAGCTTTGTTCATCATAGTGTGTATATTAGAACACCGAGATTCTGTCATCGTATTTATTTAAATATTTATTTTTCGACGAACTATTTTAAAGATATCAATGTTGTGATCCCTGTGTAGAAATATCATGTTGCCTCTACCTTGAGATTTATGGAGGTTTTTGTTAATTAGTGTGTATGTATTTATAATTTTTGTGTGAATGTGTATATTAGTATTGATATTTATATTGGATAAATTATTAAGGAAATTGTTATTATTTAAGTATTCATATATTACAGAGTTGTTTATCATGCCTTCTTTATTTAATATTTTATTTGTGTTATCATGTATAATTAAGTTTGTTGAAATTAAAGCTATGTTTTGTATGTACGTGATTTTTGATTGTGTGTTGTTGATTGCATAATTATGATTAATATTCTTGATGTTAATATGGGATAAGTTAAAATTAACGTTATTAATCCCCGTCTTCCCTATGTTAAAGTTATTATTCTCCCTTGCATTGTTTATTAAAAAGTTCTGATATTCTTTGTCGTTTATTAAAAATTGATTAGGAAAATTGGGTTTAGTTTTTCTTCTAAGCGGTATGTTAGTATTATGATTTTGTATTATCTTAGTTGTCTCCTTATTATTAATATTGTGCATATGATTGATTGTATTCTTATCCAGTACCTCTTTATATGTATTAATTGTTTTATTATTGGTTGGTTTTTGATCGGCATTTTTGAAATCTATCTTGTTATTTTGTTTATTGCGTTTAGCTTCTATTATGTTATTTGTGATATCTAAGTTCTTGCTTATGTTGTTGTAACTAGATCCTATTATGTTATTTAAGTCTAATCGTTTTTCAATGTTAATGGATTCTATTTTGTTGGTTTTGCCTAATCGTTTTGCCCATTGTGAATTTAGAAGATTGACTGTTTCATCAAGTTTAATTAAATATTTTAACTCATTTTCCTCCATAACTTTTTGTGCGATGGAGATTTCTGCTATTTTTCCCTCCAGATCGATTTTAAAAGCACTTAATTTGTTGTCTATATTGGCGTTGTTAAGTTCGAATTTTTCATTAATGTGTTGCATGTTGGTTTCTAATTTAGTTATTAAATTACTACTTAAGTTATTTAATTCTTGTTTTAAATCAATGTTATCTTGTTTTAGGTTTTTGGTCGTTATATCCAATTTATTATTTGTAGAATCTAGTTTGTTATTCATGTCAATGTTATTATTTTTCAATTCATTATTAGTGGTTTCTATTTTATTAGTTAAGTCAAGGTTATTAGCATCTAGTTTGTTATTGGTAGTGTCTATTTTATTAGTCATTTGATTCATTTGTAACATTAGAGCGTTTAACATTTTCATTACCTGGCTATCCTCTGGAGAACTTACCACTTCAGATCCGGATGTTTGAGCTACTGGAATATCTCCTTGCTCGGACCTGTCCTCTTCAACATTATCTTTTGTTGCCTTTGATCGATGTCTGGTGTCCATGTTAATGTTAATTTATTTGTTATAGTATAAGAAAGAATTTATTTTTTTTTTTTTGAAAAATTGATAAGAATTATTATGATTGATATTAAAGAAGTATGAATTTAGATATTAATCTGAATAGTTATATGACACACAAAATTAATATAAATTGGCAAGAATTGAAAACAATAAATACCCACAAGTTGATTTTCCCTTTCACTAACCTTTTATTCCTGAATATCCCAGTTAAAGTTGAGGTTCCCTCGTAAAATGTGATATTGATTTTGCTATACAATGGACAAATCAGATACACAACACAATACACATAAATACCTAATACAGTTCACAAATTTTTTAAACAAATATCTGTCTGTGTAAAAGTTGGTTGAGCACTATTTTTATAACTGCAGGATAATACTTGGCCGTCACGTTCGGGCGTCAAATGTAAAGTGCCAATCGATGCGCTGAGTAGGATTTAACTAAGAATATAGTATATGAATTAATTATTAAAATTGAAAATCTAAAAGAGTGAAAGGTTAATGATTTTAAATTTAAAATGTGGGCGCCAATATACAAATATCCTTAGTCGAATCAACGCTATCTGTCTCTTTTTAATATAACTAGCTAATTGCGGTAGAGCTTGAGTGTAAAAGTTAATTTTTAATAATCTCAGGGTTCACGGTCGGTCAGGTGTATTATCTGCAGCTACAAACCAATCAGTGTATTCTCCACTCAAACACAACAATCACACTTCACAAATAAAAGATTGAATTAGATAAATAAATAAAAATTTAATATCACAAAAATAAGAAAACTGTAACAACAAAATTGAAAGATAAAAATAGGAAACTGTATTTAATATTATATAAATTATGCAAGATGTGACAAAAATTGAAATTAATAAGTGCACATGTGGGAAATGGTGATGAGGTTATGTGTACGAGATAAAATAAACAAATATTTACTAGTTTTTATATCTTATATTATTTTGGTGAGTATAAGCTTATTTGTAGCTAAATATCTGTAAAATTCAACGCTTTAAATTGATGCTTACTTTAAAATTAAATTTGATACATGAAATAATAATTTGTAGCGATTAATTTGAGCAATTATAACTTTTAAAATTAAATAATTTGGAATAAACGTTGTAGGTGAACCTGATGTTGATCTCCTAGATCTGATATACTTCTCAATATGTGGATATTCGGCAGACCAGGAAGCACGGCCTCGTTCACCGTCTTTGGCGGAGTTCGTCGAGTTGAGTGGTGTAAATCGTTGGCTTGCCCTGCTCTCTGCTTCAAATGATGCTTAGGACGATATCTCACGTTTGCGTTGAGGTATTCTTGAGATTTTTTCTTCAAAAGGTGGGCCTTTAATTTGGTTATCGAATGATTCAACACTAGGTAGGAGATTTTCACTTTAAAGATGTTTTAAAAATTTATTTTAAGGAAGTACACTCAAAAACGGCCATTTATGTTCAAAGTTTTATATCAGATGACGCCGATCGCGTTTTATTTTTTATTCCAAAGCCTTATTTCTATATCGAAATAATCTCGTAATTTTAGTTTAATTACATCAATTTAAAATGTGAGTTTATACAATGTTTTGATTTTAACATAAAGGGAAAATTAATTTAATATTTTACATTAACCTAAAATATGATTTGAATATAAATTTAGTAATGTTTTCTACCGTAAAGTTTGCTTTAGCGGGGTTCATATAATTTTGAATTGGTGGGCGTGTTAACTAGCGTCGATATAAACCTGATGTTGATAAATTAAATACCTGTTGTTTCGCGCGTATAATTTGAATTATGAAAAAATGAAATTAAAAAATAAAAAGTTAGTTAAAATCAAAATAAGATAATGATGAATTTTAAAAGTTATCGTCGTATTAATTTATTTACATTTCGATGTTAATTTCACAAATTCCGTCCACCAATTTATTGTTTATACAGGTGTTTATATTGATTGTGTACCTGTACTTTCCATTGTAGGTGCTGGAATACCTGAGCTGGTTGTACCATTACAATATATATATATATATATATATATATATATATATATATATATATATATATATATATATATACATATATACATATATATTGTACCTTTCATTATTTCTGTGATTAAATGCGGAGATAAGTAACCTAAAATTAGAATTTAAAGGAAGCGTTCTTTTTTTTATTTGTACATATCACACTTATTACTTTGTATATACAAATATTTTTTTATTAAGTTTTAAAATTAAAAACTGATTTATTTTCTCGGCTGTTGTTGCAGATACTTCTTGGTGAAACATTTTAACTTCATACAGTAAATAATAAAAATAAATTAAAACATTTGGCTTGTTTCACTATGAGATTTATTTAAATTCTCTAACATTTGTTTCGGCTGTTATGCCATTCTCAAAGAGATAGATTTATAGATCTCTTTGAGAATGGCATAACAGCCGAAACAAATGTTAGAGAATTTAAATAAATCTCATAGTGAAACAAGCCAAGTGTTTTAATTTATTTTTATTATTTACTGTATGAACTGATTTATTTGTAAGTAACTCTATTGTGCCTTAAAAATTAAATGAATGATTTTAATATTTGTTTTTACCATGTCAAACAAATGTTTTATAAAGTTTCTCAGTTTGAACTTGCCAGATTATTTTTTAATAAATGCTTTAAATAGTGTATGTAAATTTAGTTAGAGGTCACTAATAAATGTAAGAAAGCACTCTGTGTCAATATAAAATCGATTTAAATGCTAAAAATAAATGAAATAATTATAACTATTAATTACGTGAAGGAGTAATACCAGTAAATTATTGTAAATAACCTTGGAATTCATATAATCAGTTTTTATGAAAAATTTTACGTAGTCATTGTACTAATTTAAGTGAGACTTGTTTTATTAAATTAAATTTTCGATTAATTTCGTTAAATGCATTTTATGTTAAATCCACATATTAATAACTTTGTACTTATATTTAAGTATACTTGCATTAGTTAATATAAATTATTATAAATAACTTTTAATGTTATGTTCCTTTTGTCCTTTTAATAAAATTTTTCAAAATTGGATCTTTCTTTTACTAATATTGATATATACAAAAAAGGTTTAAGTATATCAATACGTTAAGCACGTATTACGCATTTGTTACAAATGAAACAGACATGCAATATACACATCTGTAACTGTACACATGGACAATGCTTATAACCAGAGATAATATATACTAGGAGATTGGTAACTCTTAAATGAAAAATGTTACCAATTTTTGGCCCTCTACGGGCTAGCTACAAACTATATTTCAAATGGCGGTGTATTTAAACATACTATTAACTTTTTATTTATTGGGAATATTTATTTCTTCCAAATAAATTTGAAATTGTTTAAAACTAAAACTTTTTATATAGAAACCATATAACAAGCTATAGTTATAAAACAATTCCAAGTTTATCATATGTAAGTACTTAAATATATAAATATTATTCAGCGAGGATGAAATAAAAAACAAAATAATACTTTTGCTTTTTTCTTTTTTTAAAATACTTGCTTCTACAATATTTATAAAATTCATCATGAACTAACGGGTTATAATTTTGCTTGCCACAAAGTATATTGTTAGCACCATTACAATAATTATTTTTGTAGTAATTTTTATTAAAATTTCTTTTATAAAAGTCATACTGTTCTTCGCAATTTAAATGTAGAAATAAAACATTATTTTCCACGGTTTTTGAAATAATCGCCGAAATATTTTTTTTATAAAAGAAATTTGGCAAAATGTTACAACATATATTATAAATATCCTTAACTAAATTATATAAATTTGAATTGGGATAATTTAATTTCTGTGTTTGGATTACTGGTTCAGCTGTCATGTTTTTTTTACAAATTAATCAGCAATTTAGCTTCTGTAAAATAATTTTTAAAACAAAACCGGTTACATAGCCTACACTTGCTGCATCTATTTCACGATTGACATTTTCCTCCTGATTTATTCGATTATTGGCATATTCGATGTCTATTATAAACTGTCATAGGATCTAACCTGACTAATTTTATATTGCCTACTGCTCTTATCCATGACATGTACTTATCCACTTGCTTGGTCGGAAAAGGAAAACGATGTCGGGTTGAGTTCATGTCCTTGCAACCTGGTACGGAACACAATATTATCCTCCCCATTACTAATACATAAAAACAAATTATAGTGCATATAGTACACAACTACGTAAATAAAACTTACCTCAAATTAATACATATACTTGTAATAATAATTGTAGATATGTTAATATTTTAATACTTAAAAATTCAATAAATTATAAAACAACTCAATATATTATAAGCAAACCTATCTGATAGAGGGCCGACAGGAAAATGGGATTATACACAAACATACAAAATGGCGAAACGGTCGCATAAAATAGTTTTTTCTTTATTGCCACCTTTTGCTTTGGAATATTTAGGAATATTACCAACATCTCTGATACCAACATATCATTTTTTGTCTCTCTCTAACACTACAACAGAGTCCTCTACGGGCTAGCCACACATTAAAACAGTGTTTAATGTATGCCTATTCACGTTTACAGCCGTGCTAATAACCTATATTTCGGCAATATGGCCGAGATCGAGTTGTCAATATGGCAAAATGTCAATTAAAGTCAGTTTACATAGGCACAAAATGAATTTAAATTAAATCTACGGCAAATATTTTATTGGGGGTTTTGGTACAGTTTTATTAATATATATTATATATTGATAACATTTCATAGTAAATGAAATATATACAATACTTAAAAATATTATAATTTACTCATTTTTCTCATAGACTTTATTTCTACGTTAAATTCCAGAAATTTAGTATTAAAATTCAAGTGAAATTTATTATTTCTATTAAATAAATATAAACACATAAATATAAACACAAATTTATTGTCTCCCATAAATTTTATGGCCTTAGTAAAGTGGGCTTCATAGAAAAAGAATACCCGAATCCGGCAACTCCTTGAAGAGAGACGTGAGATAGACAACAGCGCCGTCTTGCGATTCTGCTAGCGTAACAAATAGAAATCTATAGTTGCATTCTTTCTAGGTTCGTAGATTTACTGTGACAACGAAATTTAAAATACTAGTTATAGCGAATTATGTACTAAATTATAAGTAAACATGAACAGCCTTATGCATAGTCGTTTTAGTGGCTACTAACACGCTACTAAGACCATTTTAACATCCTACTAAGAATTTCCGTATTCATAGTCGCGTTTCATGCGTACTAACAACGTTTTAACGTTAGTAGGCTACTAAATCCTTAATAGCGTTTGAGACCGTGTTTAAAGTGTCTATCAAAGCTAACCTACAAAAAAAAAAGCGCAAACTGTCAAAACATAACGAAATGATACAAAATTGAGAGTAAAAATCATATCAATGAATTCATTAACTGTAAGTATACGGATAATCGGCATACAGCAATTTTAATAATAATGGAAGTGCATGGTGTCTCATTATAATTTCATTATCAACAAAATTTTAATTATTATTTTTTGAATGCTGTTTCCAAGTACCCACGAGATGCAATGAAGCAAACTGATGAGAAAAAGTCTGTTTAATATGTATTTCTGGTATGATTTATTTACAAATTTTATTTGCAAATATTAGTTCTGTAGCAGGTGGATGGTGTGATATAAATGTATTTATGTAATATATTTAATATATATATGTCACTTTGTTGGCTATAAATGAATCATTTATCTTAAGGGAAGTAATATGATATATTTATTACAGGATTTGTTAAAGATTCAAACCGTCTTCGAGAACATTGGCAACAGATGCAAGCACCGAAAAATATCAGTCAGTATTGGAAAAAGTTTACTTGAAACTGGAGCTGAAGTTATTGAGTGAAAATGATAATTGAATATGTTTATTATATATTAGATAAGTATGACAATAGGATGATATGATGTAACTTAAAATATAGAATAAAGTAGGTATAATTATATCTAAGTTACGTGTAAATACTGCATCATGTATAAAGTAGGTATGAATATTTGTTACATGTGGATACTTATAAATGTATATATTATATTTAATACTAATAAAAATTTTATCAAAATATCCCTAAAGTATTTCAATAAATAATAAATTATGTATTAACATTGTTAAAGTCTACTAATTAAAATATCTTCCTATATAATTGTTGTCGGAATAAATTGCTGTGGATATTGTCATGTGAATCCATGTTGTTCCGCTAAAATAAATTCAGTAATAAATATGTTACAAAGCCAGTTAAATATGTATATACCTATATCATCACCATAAGCTTTGGGATTTCGTATGATATCTACCCGTGCTTCCTCAACTTCTTGCAACTCAGCTTGTATATCAACTAGATCTTCCATACTTTCAAAATTATATCATTTCAGTAATACAAATTTTAAGTAAGATTATATATTACACTTACATTTTTCTTATATCAAATTTAAAAGCAAAAAATCATAAAATTTCTTAAAACAAATAAGATTATTTAAAACGTATTTAAAATAACCTACAATTCCAATAGGTAAACTATTTTAAATGTCTCCTTCATGCAAAATGCGCATGCCTGCGAACTCCGTTTTCACGGTTGCCACATGTTTTTTTCTACTAAGATCCTATTAGTTAGTAGCCACTAAGTATGATGAAATACGCGACTATGAATACGAAAAGATAAAAGCATCTTAGTACGCTCTTAGTAGCTACTAACTAATAGCGTACTAACACCCTATTAACTTCGCGACTATGCATAAGGCGGGAAATGTATATAAAATAGCTAATTAACTTCTTTTTTATTTAGCAATCAATAGGATATCTTTTAAATAATTTGCAATTTATAATACATTCCAGGTTTACTTATAATTTAGTATATAATTCGCCAAAATATTTTATAATAAAAAACGTAGTAATAATTTGCTACTGAATAAATTCATTTATATCAGAATATAATATGTCCTTGGACTAAAATGTATGGGTAAAGAATAATAAAATACTATAATATATTATAAAAATATTTATTAGATTCATTTGTACAAAATATTTGTATTATGCCAATTGTCATCTAAATACATCGACAAAAGAGTTTTTGGTATGAATCAATGTCAAATACAAAACAAATGAATATTACATATACATGCTATGTGAAAAGAAGTATTTATATGATTTGATACAAAGTATATAATATATATTGTATATAAATAAGCAACACAAAAAAGAAAAAAATATACACAGATTGAAAAGAAGTATTTATATGATTTGATACAAAGTATATAATATATATTGTATATAAATAAGCAACACAAAAAAGAAAAAAATATACACAGATTTACAAATAAATGAAAAAATATTATCTACGATGGGGGTGTTTAAAAATTCAAGCCGTGTATTAGTGACTATTACATTTTACTTTTGGGCTTTTTTAATTTTAATTTCACTTTAATAGTCACTAATACACAGCTAGAATTTATAAACACCCCCATCATAGACACCATTGTAAATATCATCTAACCACCACCTCATCACTAAAACTAGGTATATAAGTTACATTGTTACATAGATTAACTAAGTTTTAAGAAACTCTTTGAGAATGTAATAACAGCCGAAACATATATATTAGAGAATATAATAAAAATTTGTGAAATATAGCCAAGTGTGTTATTCCTACCAAATACATCAATAATTACTAAAATGTTTCACTAAGAAGTATCTGCAACATCAATTGAATAACATTTAAAGAAAATAGTCCTAGAAGAAGTAATTTCTTACTTTCTCCTTTGGCAAAACTTTCGCTATGCTAATCGCAACACAAGATCACAAGTGCTCGTTCAAATACTACAAACGTTAAATTACGCTAGCAGAATCGTCAGATGGCGCTGCAATCAGTGATTTTTCGGTCCATTTAACTTCCCTCCCCTGGTGGGCTTCAAAAATAATGGAAGAGGTGTAACCAATCAATACATACTAAATATCAAATTGAAATTTCTGGACAGTTGAAAAATTCAAACCAATTTGAACAGTTTGTGTGTTTCTTGTCTATTAGAGTTTACGTAAGTTATTTTTGTAAAAATATGTATAAGTTTGTTTAAGCTATTGTAGTATTTTTTAAGAACATCATTTTATTCTTTGATTAACAATAAATAGCTTTAATAGGGCTTTAAAAGTATAATACATACTCTTTCTTGAAATAATTTTTGCCATTACGTTTTTTAACTTTTTTTTTTAACTTGAAGGTCATATATTAACGCCGTTATATGTTTAAAGAAGTTATTTTAATTTTAGTATTTTTTAAGAACATCATTTTATTCTTTGATTAACAATAAATAGCTTTAATAGGGCTTTAAAAGTATAATACATACTCTTTCGTGAAATAATTTTTGCCATTACGTTTTTTAACTTTTTTTTTAACTTGAAGGTCATATATTAACGTCCTTATATGTTTAAAGAAGTTATTTTAATAAATGTTTAAAAAAAAATAGTTTTAAATGTATATTCACATTTTTAATATTCTCTTTGGAAATTTGGTCGACAATTATTATAGTATTTATTACAATAACTTTGATACTGTTTTTATTGTTTCCTTCTTGAATCATTTTAAATATATTTTCTGTATTATCTTTTGTACTGTAGAATGGAGTCTTGGCAAAATGATTTGAAAGAACTGACTGAAAAAAATGTCAGTGAGTTGAACCGTTAATGGTTCGTATTGGCATAGATGATAAAGTTAAATTAGATAGGATCAGTTTTTTGAAAGAGAGTATTCAAGCAATTTATGGCCAAGTGCAGCAAGATTTAAAGAATTTTCAAAATAAGATGATAGATAATAGATAATATTGAAGAATTACTGCAGAAATCTGAGAACCTCTGCAAACTACTTCGAATCCAAATGCAATATGGACCAGGAAAATTGAATTACTGAGTATGTATATTTATTTAATTTCTTTCTAAGTATGTAGAGTATTGTAGAGCAATTAATTGTAAAAATTGAATATATTTAATATTATTGCAATAATTAGTAAAAGAAAATATTAATAAATACTTATGTAAAACTAGGAACGAGTCAAGAATCAATGAAAGACTAGACGAAATAAAAGTCTTAAACAAGAGACAGACTGAAGTGTGTACTCATTAGGCAAGGAACCAGTCCTCTTCCCGGATTCACAAGTTTTACCAACAATAAAGGAAATATATGACTTTAAAAATCACATTGAAACATTAGGAATGAAAAATTTTCAAGGTAAGTTGATTAAATCAGCTTAAGCATAAACTATGAACGATTCTTTTTTTTGCTTATTTGTAGAAATTTATTAAAAAACTACTGGAAGAAATTGTATGTTTCTGGGAAAAGTGCTATTTATCAACTAGTGAAAGGGCAGGGTTTGTGTTCTTTCTAGATGATTTATTTATTGAAGACCTTCTAATGTTTCATAATATTGAACTTGATAAAATGAAGGAATATTATGAAGAGAATAAGTGAGTATTAAGTTTACTTAAATTATGAATATTTCTTGATTGCAAATAAATTTTATTTAATAAAACAATATTTATCGATATATACAGCATGTTCTTAAAATTAGGAAACAAATTATAGAAGCTAGCTGCTAATACCAAAAAACTCATATCAATATATGTCATATATCTTCTTCTCAACACTCATTTATTAATAGTGCTTCCAAACACATAAATTTCTCCACTGTCTTGAAAAACCTTCCAAGATGTCTAATAATTTCAAGTTTGGGACTTGTAGGAGATCCAGTCTGCGTCCGATTGCTTCAAAAATAATTATTGGGGTGTTTAGAGGACCTTTGCGAATTAATTTATTCTAATAAAGTTTTTGGCGCAAACGCACAGTTAATCTACAAAACAAAATAAATACATTGAAAATGACTACTAATTTATTACGTTTTCGTCCAAATACACATAAAACATCTATTATTTTTTTGCCATTGTATGGTATTCTTGATTTATTATAAATGCCATTAGGGTAAAGTGGGGTAAGAGTGAACTGTTTTCTTAATAGATGACTTTATTGGCTCACCAAAAATAAACTAATCAAGTAACACGATTGGTATTTTGCAAGAATGTGCTTTAAAATGTTGGCTTTTTAACAAAAGTAATTTAAAAAATCTAGAGTGTATATCAAACTTTAAAAAAAAGTTATTAATATGTGGTGCAAAATATTTACACTAACCCCACCCACGGGGTAAGTGTAAAATGGGTATCTGCATTCAACATATATTTCTTATCACAAATAGTAGAGGCAAGAGTGAATTCTACGCATTTTTCCGGACTTAGGGCTATTTTTGGTTTTGAAATCAAACAATTTGTTGAAAAACTGTGAATTTAATTAAAATTTTCTGCAACAACGTTATAGAGATACATGTTATATATACACTTAAAACTTAATTCTGAGCAAAGTACATATTTTGTCAACTTAAACTTTAATGATTAGCATATGTTATAATTATCAAAACTGATTTTGAAGAATAATTTCCCCCGGGTAATGGTGGGTTCCGGAAGTAGTAATTCAATATCGTTAGCATCAGTTGTGGATACATCTTCCACTGCTGGCCAATAGAACTTATTTCTTATACCCTTTCTGAGAAATGTTACTTTATATCCATCTCCAAATTTTTCCAAGACTTTACCAATGTAATATTTGACGGTCTTTTTTGTGGGAAAGCGCACTAAAACGTAAACACCTACGTCTACATGCTCTGGACGGTCTTCTTGATCTATTGATTCTTCTATATACTGCTCCTCTTCAGAGGAATCTTGTAGTATTAGTTCACACTCTGACTCGCTGCTAACACTCTCTCTTGCTTTCTTGTTGCTCTTTGTTGTTTTTTCTAAGCTAGCATGAAACTTTTCGACATGTTTTCTTGTTATTACTTCAGCCCCTATGGCTACACGCTTGCGTTTACCACTATTTTCAGGTTGAACTTGTTTAACTGTATCCAATAACAAATTTTCAAAGCTGTTATTGACTTCAATATTATTATCCCTTTCACTTGTTTGCTCATCATGATGTACTTCAATAGCATTAGTATTAATACCTCGCATTTGTTCATCCCAACGTTTTAAGGCGTCTGGATTGAATTTTTCTCGTGGTATTACAGTAGAATTGAAAGGATATATTCCTGATTTGCAAAATCCGTTCTTTATGGTTTCTACTTTAATATGTTTCCAAGTTCTTCCAACCAGCTTGGCAAATATCTTTTTGGGGATTCTTTTCCCAATATGCTTTCGCTGCCACTTTGTTATTTCTAAATCCCAGTTAATTTTAAAAGATTTAAAAACCGCTAAATCTAACGGCTGAAGGAGATGGCTCGTATGTGCAGGTAGCTTAAGAATAGTAATAGAATGTTCAGAAGCAAATTCTATTACTCTTGGATCAATATGAGTAGAGTGACCGTCATACACCAACAAAATTGGGCGTTCATCTCCAACTGCCGCGAGAAAAGTTGTTTTCATATAATTAAAAAACACGTCAGAATCGATCCATTCATTTGCTGTAGCTGCATAGCTAGTTCCAGGAAAAACATCTTCATCGTCTTCTTTTGGCACCCACTCATCCCATATGTATTTACCTTTAAAAATAATCAAAGGAGGTGCTTTCGTTCCATAAGCACTTACTGCTGATAGAATTGTAGCATTTTCCCTTCCGGAAGTGCTTGTTACCCTGGAAGATGGCAATCCTTTTCCACCAACGATTTTTGTTCTGGATGGATCAATGCAAAGCCCAGTTTCATCTAAATTCCAAAACTGGTTTGGTTTATCCTGAATATTTAGCTCATCCAAAATGCTTTTCAACAACTCAAAATAATTGTAAATTGTAAACGGGTCGCACGCTCGAGTTCTAGCATATTCTACAGCTTCAGGCTTTTTCAATGACAGATTATGCCGCCTTTTAAAATTAATAAACCAGTCATGTCCAGGATTGGAATCTTTGAAAGGAGTGGTAACGTTATTCCTTTTTACCCACATACCAACTATAGAAAACACCTCTTTTCGGCTTAACCCAAACCCCCACTTCTCCATTGTTCTTAAACAATTGGCCAATTTCGATTCATCCGCTAACGGTATTGTTGGGGCTCTTCCATATGATGTACTCTTTTGCCCTAGTTTACCAGACACATGAGTTGACAGTGTTGCTTTTGGAATTTTATAAACTAAATGCGCCCTATGAAGCGTCATAACATTGCTCTTAATAGATTGTATAGCATTTGTTAAATCTTCTTTCGAGTATTGCTTTGCTCGATCACTCGTTCTCACGTACGTTCGAACCATACCTGCAATTCAACTTCAGGTTTACACTTGCCCCTTTAAAATATTTACTCTTGCCCCTACACCGCTCATTTCAGGAGGTAAGAGTAAATCTGCGTGAAACTTTAGGTTACGTAAACAAACTTGAAATCAATTTTAAAATACTTATAAGTACGTTACCTTTAGTGTATAACATCCGAAAATATTTACCTATATTTTATATCGCCTAACCACACTTGAATGATTAAATACACGTGTTGTATCTCGCAAACTAACCTGTTACCGCTACCATTAACTTGACGAAGGCGTGCAGGATTGCCAACCGTAAAACTTGAATACTCTACTGCTGGATGCGTTCAGTAATGTAACTCCCGTGTTATACCCATGGTTGCAATCATATAGTCACAATGATTAGAAATTTAAGAATTATGTTTACACTTTGCCCACATTTACTCTTACCCCAGTTTACCTTAACTTTTATATTTTCTGTGTATTCGCTTTTATTAATCGTTGATTTTGCAAATATGTAAACGGATTTGAAAATTTAACTGTCATCTGTGAACAAAAATTGTTACTGTTCGTATGTATTGCAATGTTATTTTCCATAATGTCATTTTTAACAGCAATTTATATGTTTCATATGTAAAGTTGTAAATTTCCCGCTGTAAAGTGTAAATTGATCGCTGAACTTCGGTTAAAATGTAAGTGTTTTTTTTTAAACAACCCAAGCTGACCCAAGTTAAAAAAATAATTATATATCTTTCTTTTACTTGAAGGGAAAAAAAAATTATAATATATCTCACAAATCATATTTATATTTGGTACACACAAGTTGGCACTTCTGTAGTAAATTTTTGTTGACACATCGCTCCATTTGATAGTCAAATTTTGAATTGCGTTTATTTACAAAACTCTAATACTTTGCTAATTTAACCTACTTTCTAGAATCAATAATAACCGAGATAGCAATAGTGCGCACTTAATTTGAATCAACCTGTATATTTTCTATTTCAATGCCATTTTCGTCCTAGAAACTTTATGATATCACGGTATGTCCTCAATGCACCAATAACAGGATGTGCATGTTAGTAACTTGTGTTAATAACAGTAACCTTTAGGTTACGGCGCCTGATACTACTGACTATGACGTGCCGCGTATGGAATCGTAAATAGATAATAGTTACATAATATGTTTTAGTCTCTAGAAAATGTAATTTTTATTTTAGGTTTATCAAAGGCAGATCATTCTATAATTCCAAAAATTAAAGTCAATGACATGACATTAAATCAACGCAAGCACATTAGATACTCGCATGAAAGGAACAAGCGTTTGGAGAAAATCCGCCGCTTAAGCAAGATGTTGAAGACTCAAAAGAAAGTAAGGGCAGCTAATGAAAGCATAGATTACCAGGATTTTCAGGTTAGTAAGTGTTTGTTTATGCATCACAAAAATTTTCGAAATTGTCGATTTGCAATATGAAAACCAAGAATTGCTATGTAGTTTTAAGTTTCCTTTCGAAGTTAGCCCTTTAGTGCGCATCTTTTTCCTCATTTGACTTATTTTTAGAAATTAGATTGGAGTAGTTTGAAATTGTATCTTAGCAGGTCGGTTATAATTTGAGTCGTACGGTATATGGGGGCGGTAGCCTGGCACCTATTATTACTCCAGAGTTCTTTGATCTTTTGGGTAATTATTTTTATTATTCTGAGCCAAATTGGGATTGAAAAAGCATTGTTGATGTTATAGCTGCATCAGATCATAGTTAGTTCATCAGATCCATAATCTAGTGACCTATTTACTAGACTAATACGGCCTTTATTCGTATTTATTTAAATAAAATTTAATACTTTTTATTTGGAATATTTTTTTAGGGTAACCCATTTTTATTAGAAGCCCTTTTTTCTTTAAATTCTCTTAATGGATTCTTCAAATTCTTCAACCATCTACTCTAACAAGACTAAATTAATAAATAATAAAGAGAGCGGTTATTTTTCCCCACATTCCGGAGTCCTACTCAGTACAAGTTAATATGTGCAAATCAGGGGCGGCTCGTGATGACGTATTTTGGTTTGCAGTACAATGATACGAGTGCCTCGTGTGTTTTCGGTGTTTACTAAGCAAACGTTACAGTTAGTACACGAGAATACACGAAGCACTCGGATCATTGTACTGCAAACCAAAATACGTCGTCACGAGCCGCCCCTGGTGCAAATGTTTTCAATATACATCGCGTACTGATATATGTATATATATGTATATACCGGGTTTTTATTTAGTCATTAGTCATTACTAAAGACGGCAGACTATGTGCCCACACTGTCAAGTTTAATGTAATATAATAAATTTAATATATATATATATGTTTATATACTGAGAAGGATTGTTCGACGTTGAGAGATGTTATATTTGCATAGTTAAAGCGCTCTTTTGTAGCTGTACAATGGATCTTCAGTATTGGTAAAAAGTTGCCCTAATTTTGTAAAATCTACATTTTTATCTAATACACCTTATGTGTATTATTTATTAAATTTAACAGTGTGGGCACATACTCTGCCGTCTTTAGTCATTACACATAGGTATAATGCATTGACTGACTTATTTTACGTATAGCAAAGACGAAAAAGAAGTTTTCCGCCATTACTCCATCCCATGACTTCCGAAAGGCAGCCCTTTCTTTCTATTTCTTTGAATTTTTGCTTCCCACACTCATCTTACCAGTCTATCCTCAATCATCCGTTGCATGTATCCCCACCAGCCCAATTGTCGTTGTTCGATAAAATGCAGTATTGAATCAATTTCTAGGCCCTGTCTAATATCTATGTTCTTAATTCTATCTAATTTAGTGACGCCTCTAACTCTCCGCAACTACTTCATTTCTAATGCCTGTATCCTATTTTTCTGTCTTTCGCTAAGCACCCAAGATTCGCATCCAAAAGTCAATATCGGTCTATATATAGCTTTATACAAACTGTCCCGTATCGTAATGTTAAAATTTTAGGAGTGTAAAGTAGACTTTCATTTCAAGTAACAAAAACGCAAATTGTAGCTTATGTAACATAGCATTAATAGATAGGAGGTAGCTTCTTCTTTCTATGTGTTCTCATTAGTAAAGCACGTATGCAGTAAAGCAGGTATCACTAAATACCCTTAAAATATGCATAAAGTTTTATTAAAATATGCTTTAATATACTTTTTTATTATTTTTTTTGCGACATTGACGAGATACAGTGTCTTAATATAATTTTGGATAAACTTGTATAACATATTTCGACATTAAAGAAGGCATTGTGTCGTAATTAAAATCGTTTAAGAGAAACGTAGTTTTCAGTAATGATACAGAAAAAGTTATTAGAGACCGGACACGAGAAGTTGATGACTCATTGCCCACGAGCGTACTATTAATCATTTGTATTTTTAAAGTTTTTAATTTTATTTATATAATTATACTTATAATAATAAAACGGGTATATATACGGCTACAAGATACGAAATACATTTTATTTGTTCATTTTGTAGTTCAAGTTGAGTAAAGGAGTATTAATATTTACTAGCAATACTTTCTCAAGGTTCTCTTCTGTAAAATTTGTTCTCTTTGAATGAAATACATCCTTGTAAATACAAAACGTCCTTTCTACATCGCAACTGGTTATAGGTGCATACTGGAAATATTCTTTTATTTCAGCGAATTTGGCAGTTAAATTTTGAGGAATTGTCCCCATACACAATTGCCGCAATGTTATTAAATCTAGATTTCTATTAAAAACTGCGTCAAACTTCTGCCGAAGCCCACATCCGAAGTCACTTGGAATATTTTTCAAATTATTAATAGCCACATCTAATGTGGTTAATCCATCTCATCCATGTCAAATTTCTAAAGTGTTCCTGAAGAAAGTACAACTGATTTTTTTTGAAATGTGGAATTTGTGTTAGTTCCTTGCACTCAGAAATAGTTCGAGCATCGTCATTTAAACATTTAACGAAATTTTGTAAACTATCGAAATGCTCTAATAAAAACTAGTAGCTTCCAACCATGTAACTAGTTACTACTGGAGAGGGAGGCAGTGACAAAGATGGCAGTTTTTCCCTGTAAAGAGCTACTCCCAATAGTGCTTCTCTGAAAACTTTTTTAAAAGCGGATACAAGCCTATCAACTTCTGGAAAGGTGCCTCTGATATATTCACAGATTTTGTGCAGAACATGTGCTACACAAGTAATATGCAGCATATTTGGATGTTTCCTTTAATAGCCTGGCTGTTTTTAATATATATGCAGCACTGTCACTGACAAGTATAAGTATTTTTTCTTTGTACCTGTCGTCCGAATGAAGCATTTGGTGCATATTCTCGTAAATGGTTTTAGCTACTGTTTCCGCATCAACTGTATTTATAACTTTTGTTGCTATTACATATGCGTTATATGGAATGGTTGGATGTAGTACACCAGCTACAACATTTACCACCACACAGCGTCCTAATATATGGACAGTTTCATCGGCACTTATCCATAGGTACTGATTGAAAGATGGCTGCTAATGCGTTCTACTACTTTCGTGGAGCATTATTTTAAAGTGGGATTGTTAAGTTTATTTAGTGGAATATTAGCTGCCATAAAAGTTTCACAGAGTTTTTCGTTAAAGTTGTCAGATTCCAACGGTTCCAATTTCTGTGCATATGTTTGCGATGCTAAGTGACGTACGTGCGATTTCATGGATTTTTTAACGATATTTTTCAGATTTTGCAATAAATTTCGGAATCACTGACAATGGACATACAATCAGTATGACATCAATCCAACTCGCCATTGTTTTACGATGCCGTTCTCGACGTTCTTCCATATCATATCTGAAAAAGTAACTTAAACAGATCTAAATAAATGAAAACTAAAAATGTATGCGTAAGTTATTGAAACTGAACGAAATTCAATGCACACTTACGTCGAAATAATTGGGAGAAGTAGATTCAATCAAACGATATTAAACAGGATTTAATCACAAAAATTACGATGTAATTAACAGTTAAAACTATGAAAACAAGAAACTAACTCACAGCACTTCATTTATCTTACGAAATATAAATTAATAAATAAAATAAATTATAAAAACCCCGCTTCTATATACGCTCATGAAAGCAGAAACTTAACTGTAAATATCCAACAAAAAACGTCGCAATTGTCGATGAAAACAGATCTGCGCGCTAGCCAGATCAATAGTGCATTCAATAACTGCGTGATGTGCTTACAGATGTTGTAGACTATTTATATCGTCCGTCGTAATGATGACGTCATTTCAACCCGATGTGTCCGGTCTCTAGTAATAAATATTTACTGAAAATTGGCGCCCAACGTTGGTATTACTTTATGTTGATTGCCAATTTGCGTTTTTATTTATATGTTCCTTTGAAGAAATTTAAAGAAAAGGGAAATCCTAATAAAGTATTCATTTATAATTTAAAAACATCTAATTCATTGTAACTTATACAGGCTGTCCAGAAACTCTCCTGACAAACGAAGACCGGAGTTTCCTCAGATAATTTTAAGACAATTAAACCCAAATTCACCTAGTCCGAAAATGATTCCTAAGGGAGCTAGAGTTCTTTGAAGATGGCGCCTTGTATTTATTTTTTTTTTAATTCCTCCAGAACGCTTCTATTTAGAAAAACAAAAACTGGTATGCTTATTTATCCTCCAGAGATGAATCGATTCCATCAATTGCGAATTTCTAGTACCGGTCATAGGCGTCCGTTTTGGGTAGGTCAACGGTTATTTTAAGGCATAACTTTTTTGTCTTTAACTTTTAAGCATTAGTGACACTAGATTATTAAATTTTCAGGTATTCCAGTACTAAAAGGTACTCTTACTTTAAGTCGGTAGGATACACCGTTTTCTAGAAAAATCGATTTGTAAATTTTTCGTTTTTTCTTCATTAAAGTTCAATTTTTTATTTTTTGCAATAGTTAGCTCTGAACTGCCAACAGAAGTAAAACCTACGTTTTTCATTGTCAAATTGTTGTCAGTTCACGAAGTTTATCTTTTCATTTTTTACTTTGTGTTATTCAAACACAACGATTTCAATTAAAAAAAAAATGGTTTTTACTAATGAGGAATACGCCGATATGCATTTAGTTTATGGCGCAATGAGGTGTAACGCTCGAGCGGCGCAACGTAGATACGCTGAAAAATTTCCCAATCGTCAGCATCCCACTCACTCAACATTTACAGCTCTTCATCAACGATTAAGAGAAACAGGTTCAGTGGTGCCAAAAAATAATGAAACAGGGAGACATAATGATGTAACAGCAGAACATGAAGATGTTATTTTAATGGAAGTTGAGGAAAATCCAGAAATTAGCGTTCGAAGACTATCTGCCATGTACCCCACAATTTCAAAATATTCCGTAGGAAATATCTTACACAAAGAAAATTTATATCCTTTTCATTTTACAAAGGTGCAAGCACTGCTAGAAGAAGATTTTCCTGCTCGCGTAGAATTCGCTAGATGGTTACAAAATCAGAAAAATCAAGATGAAGATTTCTTCAGGAACATTTTGTTTGGTGACGAAGCTACATTCTCAAAAAAAGGAATTTTTAATGTACATAATGCACATTATTATTCGTACGTTGGTGACAATCCCCACGTTGTTCAAGAATTTAAGCATCAGCATAGGTTTAGCATAAACGTCTGGATAGGAGTAGTTGACGATTATCTACTTGGACCTGTGAAATTACCTGCTCGTTTAAATGGTGCTGATTACTTACATTTCCTGCAAAATATTTTACCTGATTTGTTAGATGAGGTGCGTTTAAATATTCGGCAAAACTTATGGTTTCTACAGGACGGCTGTCCGGCCGACTTTAGCAGGAATGTACGAGACTTTCTAGATAATAACTACGAAGACCATTGGATTGGAAGAGGCGATCCAGTTGCTTGGCCAGCAAGGTCGCCGGATTTGAATCCTTGCGATTATTGTGTTTGGGGATACATAAAAGCATTTGTTTATTCCGTTCCGATACAAAATCGCGCACAACTCTGGCTAAGGATACAAGATGCTTGCAACGAATTTAGAAATAACTTTGGAATTTTTGCAAGAATTCGGCGTTCTCTAAGCAAAAGGGTAAACTTATGCATAGAGACTAATGGTCATCACATCGAGCAACTTTTGTAACGATCTACCTTTGATACTTGTTCTTTTTTTGTTAGTTTCGTTCCATTGCAATAAATAATTTGTTTTTAATTTATTAAATTAATTTTCATCCATGCCTTGATAGTCCAAGCCAACTTCGTCGCTAAAAATAAGTAGGTACATAATAAATTGAACTTTAATGAAGAAAAAACGAAAAATTTACAAATCGATTTTTCTAGAAAACGGTGTATCCTACCGACTTAAAGTAAGAGTACCTTTTGGTACTGGAATACCTGAAAATTTAATAATCTAGTGTCACAAATGCTTAAAAGTTAAAGACAAAAAAGTTATGCCTTAAAATAACCGTTGACCTACCCAAAACGGACGCCTATGACCGGTACTAGAAATTCGCAATTGATGGAATCGATTCATCTCTGGAGGATAAATAAGCATACCAGTTTTTGTTTTTCTAAATAGAAGCGTTCTGGAGGAATTAAAAAAAAAAATAAATACAAGGCGCCATCTTCAAAGAACTCTAGCTCCCTTAGGAAGCATTTTCGGACTAGGTGAATTTGGGTTTAATTGTCTTAAAATTATCAGAGGAATCTCCGGTCTTCGTTTGTCAGGAGAGTTTCTGGACACCCTGTATAACATAGCATTAAGAGGAGGTAGCTTCTTCTTTCCCATGTGCTCTCATTAGTAAAGCACGGATTTACATGACTAAATGCTTTAATATTTTTTTTATTTATTTCTTTTTGCGACATTCACGAGATACAATGTCTTAATATAATTGTGGATAAACTTGTATAATATATTTCGACATTAAAGATTTCGTAGATTGCATTGTGTCGTAATTAAAATCGTTTAAGAGAAACGTAGTTTTCAGCGATGATACAAAAACAGTTGTCTATGGCGCACCAAATACAGTCAACATTGATAAACAATAAGTTGTATAAGTGTAGGAAATTCCCCCCCCCCCCCCCCCCCCCCCCCCGTAGTCTTGGTATAATCTTTATTTTATGTCGAGTGAATGGGGAATTTCTTGTTCTTTTATTCAATATTTGATGTACTTATTTACGTAAAAAAGGTCATAAAAGAGGCAAGTTAGAAAAAGTCAAGGAATTTGTGTCGTAAGACATCGAACTCGTTCTTTAGAACTATCTTTCTTTGTCGGGTCCTAAATTTGGACTCGTGCGATTAGACTTTATGGCACTCATTCTTCAATATACTATTAGACGCTGAAAAAATGCATTAAATTCGTGCTTTACTTATATTGGTGACCAAAATTGAAGGAGTTATTTTTTTGACTACTTTAAGATTTCTTTTGTTATTGAATGATTTTCGTAAACATGCTTTGTTTTCAAGATACACGACGATAAAAGCTTTTCAGAAAAAAAGCAATTCTTTATGACTTACTATTACATGTAAAGATTCTTAACCTACAAAAACTGCTGAAAATCACCAACTAGGATGCATGCATCTAATCTTCTCCTCATTGACACCGAGATATGTTTTTATTGCGTTACACTCATCAATTATCTAATTTTTCAAATCTTCATTTTCCACTGGAGTTGTGTGTACTGTCTTCAGATAACCCCATAAAGAGAAATTCAAAGGATTTATGTCTGGAAATCGAGCAGTCCATAGGTGAGGTCCTCCGCGACCTACATGTGTTGCATTTAAAATTTCGCGAGCAACCACACTAAAATATGCTGGTGCACCATTCAGTATAGATATTATATTATTCGTTGCCAATATGGCAGACCCTCTAGAAACCCAGGTAGTGATTCTTCCATAGACCTCACCGATAGGATATATATAATGGCCAAAACACCCCATAGCGAGGCTTAGTAACCTAGGGAAGCTTTCTAAATCCTCATTTTCGGGGTAGCTCAGTCCCCATCCTAGCTCTTCATATCTTCTGGCTTATTTCCTTCCAGAGTTTCCTATTCTGTGTCTTTTCCTGCCAGTTGTTAACGGCTGCTCCCCGTAAATCTTCTACTACGTCCTTTAGCCATTTGGATCTCGGTCTACCTCTTCTGTTTTTTCCTCGCGGCTTCCAGTTCAATAGTAGCTTGATTGCGGATTCTTCTTCCGCCCTCCATACATGCTCCAGCCATTTTATTCTTTGCTGTTTTATTTTTTTTTACAATATCTTCTCGTTTGATTTCTTGTTGCAGTTCATCATTTGTTCTTATTCTAAACTCATTGTCCGTAAGCTTTATTGGTCCCATTATGGTTCTTAATATTTTCCGTTCGAGTATTCTTAGATTTTCTTAGTCTTTCTTAGTCATTGTCATCGTTTCTGAGGAACTGGTCTTATTACCGATAGGATGCTCTTGGTAGAAATACTGGTCCACTTACCAGTTACCCATAATTCCAACCTAAATGTTTAAATGAAAATTGATAAAAAAGTGATCTTCAAGTACCACATGTGGGTTTTCATCAGCCTACGTACGGTTATTATGAAAGTTCCTAATTGCATTTTTTGAAGAATGTGTTTCGGTTTAAAGAATCAGCGCCAGTAGTTGATGGATTTGTATCAATGTACGCAGAAGCCCATTGACAAAATGCAATGCGTGGGGAAAATCGGCAGGATTAAGTGCCTGAATATGGTATGTATACAGGTACACAGTTCTATTACCTACATTCAAAGCAATTGCTATTTCTCTGGTAGAATTACCTGCATCTTCCCCTACCTTTTTCAACACATTTAATTCCAATTCTACCGTTGTTACTGTATTTGGTCTCTGCAATCCTCCATTACGTGTAAATGTGTCTGTTTCATGAAGACTGGTGAATATTTTGGAAGATTTTTTTTATCAGGAACATGACGTTTGGGAAATTGTTCGTTGTATAATAGCCTAGTTTCTAACGTTTGTACATAAAATGCATATCAATAATCTCGGCGGTTGTATATCTGTTCATAATAGACAGCTTCACTAACAAAAGTTTAATTATCAAACGAAAATACGAGACGCAATCAATTTTAACTACTTTCAAAGAGAAAAAATTACAAGTTGCAATGAAAACGTTATCAACAACGTATGAAATCTAATGGGTGCTTTCGATATCTGCACTAACCTGCTGTGACTGTTAACAATATCTGTTTTTTTCTAGTTGGAATGTTGTTAAAAAGGTAAAAACATATTTCTGGACATTTTTTATATTTGATAGGTCCAGAGTACACCATACTTTTATTTATTAGGGTACATTAATCATTTTAAAAATACCCAAACTTGTAATCCTGTATCTTTGAAACAGAGTATCTTTTCGAAAACCATCCAATTACAAATAAAAAAAACTGAAGTAGTCCAAAAGATAACATGAATTTTAATCGTATGTCTAGTAAACAGGGTGTCCTTGAAAGAAAATAAGAGTATTGTAACAACCTGTGCCCTAAAGGGGCAGGCATGGATCGCCATGTAACGTGGGCCGTTGGCAGCCACACAGATTAGCAGGTAGTGCGACTTATCGTTGTAAATGATACACTAGAAGTTCGGGTAACATCTTATAATTTAATCAACACTTAGAAATTGGTTAACAAACTATGTACATTATAAATAGATACAATTCTGACTTATTACTATTACAGATATTGTCTATCTAGTTCTCTATCAGACACTGAATCATTCTGAATTACTCTGAATGTTCTGTATGTCTTTTACTTATCCTACAGTCTATATATATAATAGAGAAGTCCTCGGAGAGTTAATTAGGCCATAACAAACCCTGGCCTACCGCAGTATGTATACATAATATATACATGCTTAAGGTTGTGTTTATTAAACACTAGTTTTGTTTTAAAGGGAACGAGGATATAACCTCGTCCGAGAGTATTTGCTTATACATGCATGTTGCGTTATCACACCATCCTCCTTAGGGTTTAAAGAAAACCAACACTAAGGTGTTTGCTTTTCTTTAAAACCTTTCTCTCCGGTTACCTTCCCTATTCCTATTGTAACATCATACAATACAATACAATAATATAATACAGTACAGTAATATAATACAATACAATAATACAATTTATACAATAACAATAAATATTTAGCGAATAAATATATAAATCGTAAGATGATAAATATCCTAATAGAAATTGTAATGATAAATATATAACATAGATTGTAAAACTTTAAATAAATTTTCAATGTACTGCTAAATAGTACGTTTTACAAAAAAAATAATAACTATAATAATCGGGCCTTTGTACACTGTCTCAATCTTGTTAGTCTGTTCGCTTTTTGTATTTTATTTCTATATCATGTTTCCGTATATATCTAATAGTTGACTTACTTTGTATTTGCAATTCTTCCTTCTAATTTTTTAATCTTTCGCATTCGATTCTCTGTCTTGGATTCTTCATGTTCGCTTGTTTGTCTTAAATTCTTTGCTTTGATTGTTCGTTTCCGATTCCTTATACTTGATTGTTTGTCTTCAATTTTGTGCATGATCGTTTGCTCCCAATTCTTATGCTCCCTTTCCAACCATACTTTAAAATAAATCGACTCTCCGTTTTTCTATCTATTTTCCTCCATGGAAAAAAAATTATACTGGAAATCACTCTTTCGTGTATTTCCCTGGACAGCACATATTTCGTGTCTGTCATGTTCCTGCGCAGAACTATCCTGTGAAGCTTATTCTGACTACAGTAAGGTGGCACGTGCTGCTGATCCCTTATGCTGTAAGCCTTTTCTTCAATCTAGAAAAACTTGAGACCAGTTAACAAAACACACTTTTGTTATAACTGCAATCTCTAAAAAAAAAATTCTGAGAGCGTTCTTTGTCGTGCAGGATCACTTCCCTGGAAGCGCATGCTCGCTTCGTCACGACCTAGGGGCGAATTGGAGTCTTTTTTGCCTTTCTCCTACTTTGAAGTTCGTCTGATTCGGTTGGTTAACGTTTTCGCCAAGTCCACAACTCTAGGATGATCTGTCCTGTAGGTTGCACTGTTGTTGGTGTCGTAAAGGTACAATCGATAGGTCTCTGTTGTCTTATAGAGCTCCAGACTTGATTAGGATGCTATCGTATTGTCCCGTTACTAACCATTATGGCATTGGAATCAACTTCTAAGGCATTTGTGACAAAAATTTCGGAATCTTTACCAATAAAATTAATGCACTACTCCTCGTATATTGGTTTTTATTTTATTAATTCGATATTCTCTTTTATTGCGAACTTTTGAATGCGTCGGCACTATATTCTTTTCAATGCCAAGTATCGTCGTTTAGAAATAAATGATGTGTTTGCATATAAGCGAACTTGACTCGAGTATTATTAAACTATACATATTCTATTTTGAATTCGAAGTTATTGTTTATTCGCGACTAGTTTAAATATACATGCTATTGTTTATTTGTTCGTTTAATAAACAATATCAACTGCAACATTCTTGTATGGCGCTTATTAAAACATGAAGACGCATGCATTTTTATGCACGTAATTGAACTTATGAAAAAGAAATATAACATATATCTTCATTGTTTCGTGTATAAATATATATATATATGCGTCTTCTTTAAAAAAAAAATATTTAAACTTTTGCATTACTAACAAAATTGCGAAGTGTACGGCCGAAATCTCTCTAAGTTACATAGTACATATTAATTTTTAAATGAACTTGACCTTTACATAAAGAATACATTACTACGCTACAATATGTTTGCGTAGCAGAAATAAATGATACACATATTGTGATATTGTGTATACAATTTAAACTAAACATTTTAACACAGTTTATGTCTATGAAAGTTTTGTACTGTTCATTCACTTTAATTTAAAAGGAATACCTGTGTTTCTTCTTTCTTGCTTGTGGAGCTTCTGTTCGCTCTTGTTGATGACTTCCTCCGTTCTTGTCGCGTATTTGCCCATTTCTTGCTTCGACCTGCCAAACTGTAGGTTTCCTTTCTTCCCTGGTTCGTTCCAGCTTCCTACATGTTCCTTGCAGTCTTACACGACTGGCAGAATGGTCCTGAGCCGTAGGTAGGCAGAGATCGCCATGTAACAACCTGTGCCCTAAAGGGGCAGGCATGGATCGCCATGTAACGTGGGCCGTTGGCAGCCACACAGATTAGCAGGTAGTGCGACTTATCGTTGTAAATGATACACTAGAAGTTCGGGTAACATCTTATAATTTAATCAACACTTAGAAATTGGTTAACAAACTATGTACATTATAAATAGATACAATTCTGACTTATTACTATTACAGATATTGTCTATCTAGTTCTCTATCAGACACTGAATCATTCTGAATTACTCTGAATGTTCTGTATGTCTTTTACTTATCCTACAGTCTATATATATAATAGAGAAGTCCTCGGAGAGTTAATTAGGCCATAACAAACCCTGGCCTACCGCAGTATGTATACATAATATATACATGCTTAAGGTTGTGTTTATTAAACACTAGTTTTGTTTTAAAGGGAACGAGGATATAACCTCGTCCGAGAGTATTTGCTTATACATGCATGTTGCGTTATCACAGTATATGAAAACTGGAAAGATGTAATTATAAAGAATATGAATCTAAAATATTTTCCCCAAATTCCTTCGTAACCCCGGGAAAAAACTGACAAAGATATTTATAAAATATTTGTCACGCCACTGCATTTATTAATAAATTCTTGCGAGACGCTTATCGGAAAAGTAACGGGAAGAGGCTTAATAAAAAATAATTTTTGTTTGTTACATCCACCACATATTTTTAGTAATGCCTATAATAAATTTGATTTAGTAAATAAATAAAACTCGGATACTTAAAATATGCAAAATTGCTGAATTACTACAAAATATGCAAATAATATACAAAATGCATATATTATGCAAATATGCAAACTGCATATAATCCGGCCTTTAGTGATGAGCTACGAGCGAACCCATAGGGGTGGGTCAATAATGAACGATTAGCTCGGTTGACCCGGAGGCTCGGTTGACCGCGACTCGGATAATCGCGAGTCTACTACATTTATTATTTATACACATTCTGAATTCATAGGCGGCGCTCGATACAATTTTTAGGAGGTTTTTAATTTTGGGGTTTGCGTCGTAATTTTTTGGATTCATATTCTATATAATTGCATCTTTCCATATTTTATACGTTGTCGTTCTCTGTCAAGAACATCTGTAAATTAATTACAAGAAGCGATGGTACCCGTTTTAGTTTACCTGTGAACGAGACTCCGTGCGATTTCCTTACAATATCGCACTAACTTTATTTTGTATGAATTGTTACAGGAGAGCATGGATGAACAGGAAGCTTGTCGCATTACGATTTTCACCGGACATCGTGTTCGAGCATTTCTGTAAAAGTGACTCCATCCACACCATAGAGGACACCGCGCAAAATACCAGCTCTTTGCAGAACTCCAACTCTCCCAACATCTCTCAAAACCGTTCCTGGCTCGACAATGAACATTTAAAAGTTCTTTTTCATTTAAAAAACATTTCTCGTTTCATGTGCAGTATTTGTTTGTCTTTAATTTTATTATTAGACGTTATTTAAGGAGCTCAGTTTCAAAGCGCAGCTTTTGTTGGAAACATTGTTTCGAGAAAAACTACGTTTTCTATTCTAGCTCTGCCAAGTAGACGTTTTTTGTCAAATACATCGGAAGATGTTCCTTTTAACAAGAAATTTAGTTTCATAGCTTAACACAAAATATTCTATTGTGAACCTTTTTTAATAGCTATATAACAATAAATCAAAACTGCGTTTTGAAACAAGTACTTAAAAAAACTGCGTTTTGGAGCAAATGATTTATTAAGTATTAAAACTAAATTCAAAAAAACTTAATATAACAGCACAAAATAACATCGTACACGGAACGTATTTTATTTCAAATACTTAAGTTAAAAAATAAAACCAAAAATTTTTTAAAAAGTTAAAAATTAAATGCGTAAGCGGCTGTCACCTTCCTCGCAGTCACATTCTTCATTTGAGTAGCTCTCATCATCGTTGGTTATCCCATTTCTGTGAGAATCTATTAGTTTCCTTGTACCACTTCCTTCCCTGTTTCTCCAGTTAACCTTCTCGCCTTGAATATTTTTTGTACTATAACACTTATCTAATAAAAGTCAACGTCCTTTAGTTTCTTCTCTTTCACAGACCTTCCCAACTCAAGGTATTTTAAGCTAAGCTTTTTTAGAGATTTCCCTTTCTTCAACAGACATTTTGTAACGCCAAAATTTGCAATCAAGGAATATTCGTAATTTAAGTAAACTTAATACTCACTTATTCTCTTCATAATATTTCTTCAGGTTATCAAGTTCAATATTATGAAACGTTAGAAGGTCTTCAGTATATAAATCGTCTTGAAAGAAATGAAACTCTGCTCTTTCACTAGTTGACAAATGGCACTTTTCCCAGAAACATACAATTTCTTCCCGTAGTTTTTTAATAAATTTTTTTGTTTGCAGAGGTTCTCAGATTTCTGCAGTAAATCTTCAATATTATCTATTATCTTATTTAGAAAATTCTTTAAATCTTCCTGCACTTGGCCATAAATTGCTTGAATACTCTCTTTCAAAAAACTGATCCTATCTAATTTAACTTTATCATCTATGCCAATACGAACCATTAACGAGTTCAACTCACTGACATTTTTTTCAGTCAGTGCTTTGAAATTGGTTTGCCAAGACTCCATTCTACATTACAAAAGATAATACAGAAAATATATTTAATGATTCAAGGAGGAAACAATAAAAACAGTATCAAAGTTATTGTAATAAATACTATAGTATAATTGTCGACCAAATTTCCAAAGAGAATATTAGAAATGTAAATATACATTTAAAACTATTTTATAACATTTTATTTTTAAACATTTATTAAAGTAACTTCTTTAAACATATAACGACGTTAATATATGACCTTCAAGTTAAAAAAAAAGTTAAGAAAACGTAATGGCAAAAATTATTTCAAGAAATAGTATGTATTATACTTTTAAAGCCCTATTAAAGCTATTTATTGTTAATCAAAGAATAAAATGATGTTCTTAAAAAATACTACAATAGCTTAAACAAACATACATATTTTTACAAAAATAACTTACGTAAACTCTAATAGACAAGAAACACACAAACTGTTCAAATTGGTTTGAATTTTTCAACTGTCCAGAAATTTCAATTTGATATTTAGTATGTATTTGATTGGTTACACCCCTTCCATTATTTTTGAAGCCCACCAGGGGAGGGAAGTTAAATGGACCGAAAAATCACTGATTGCAGCGCCATCTGACGATTCTGCTAGCGTAATTTAGCGTTTGTAGTATTTGAACGAGCACTTGTGATCTTGTGTTGCGATTAGCATAGCGAAAGTTTTGCCAATGGAGAAAGTAAAAAATTACTTCTTCTAGGACTATTTTCTTTAAATGTTATTCAATTGATGTTGCAGATACTTCTTAGTGAAACATTTGAGTAATTATTGATATATTTGGTAGGAATAACATACTTGGCTATATTTCACAAATCTTTATTATATTCTCTAATATATATGTTTCGGCTGTTATGCCATTCTCAAAGAGTTTCTTAAAACTTAGTTAATCTATGTAACAATGTAACTTATATACCTAGTTTTAGTGATGAGGTGGTGGTGGTTAGATGATATTTACAATGGTGTCTATGATGGGGGTGTTTATAAATTCTAGCTGTGTATTAGTGACTATTAAAGTGAAATTAAAATTAAAAAAGCCCAAAAGTAAAATGTAATAGTCACTAATACACTGCTTGAATTTATAAACACCCCCATCGTAGATAATATTTTTTCATTTATTTGTAAATCTGTATATATTTTTCTTTTTTGTGTTGCATATTTATATACAATATATATTATATACTTTGTACCAAATCATATAAATACTTCTTTTCACATAGCATGTATATGTAATATTCATTTGTTTTGTATTTGACATTGATTCATACCAAAAACTTTTTTGTCGATGTATTTAGATGACAATTGGCATAATACAAATATTTTGTACAAATGAATCTAATAAATGTTTTTATAATATATTATAGTATTTTATTATTCTTTACCCATACATTTTAGTCCAAGGACATATTATATTCCGATATAAATGAATTTATTCAGAAGCAAATTATTACTACGTTTTTTATTATAAAATATTTTGGCGAATTATGTACTAAATTATAAGTAAGCCTGGAATGTATTATAAATTGCAAATTATTTAAAAGATATCCTATTGATTGCTAAATAAAAAAGAAGTTAATTAGCTATTTTATATACATTTCATGTTTACTTATAATTTAGTACATAATTCGCTATAACTATGTATAGTATTTTAAATTTCGTGGTCACAGTAAATCTACGAACCTAGAAAGAATGCAACTAAAGATTTCTATTTGTTACGCTAGCAGAATCGCAAGACGGCGCTGTTGTCAATCTCACGTCTCTCTTCAAGGAGTTGCCGTTTTCGGGTTTTCTTTTTCTATGAAGCCCACTTTACTAAGGCCATAAAATTTATGGGAGACAATAAATTTGTGTTTATATTTATGTGTTTATATTTATTTAATAGAAATCATAAATTTCACTTGAATTTTAATATTAAATTTCTGGAATTTAACTTAGAAATAAAGTGTATGAGAAAAATGAGTAAATTATAATATTTTTAAGTATTGTATATATTTCATTTACTATGAAATGTTATCAATATATTATATATTAATAAAACTATACCAAAACCCCCAATGAAATATTTCCCGTAGATTTAATTAAAATTCTTTTTGTGCCTATGTAAACTGACTTTAATTGACATTTTGCCATACTGACAACTCGATCTCGGCCATATTGCCGAAATATAGGTTATAAGTAGAGCTGAGGATGTTTGCGGAACGGCAGGACCGTATGTAGTGCACCCCCACATTTAACTATTTATCTAAATATTCTCTGAAATGATTTGCCGGATCTCATAAATTAATAGAGTGATATTTTAGTATGCACTGGATATTGTTATTATACAAAATCATAATAGCCATTTGTATTTATGGATCATAAATAATAATACGCATGTATTTGTATTTGGTTGTGAATTCAATTTAAACTTAAAACGAATCGTAATATTTTAACGACAAGCCGTCCTTACAATACATGCATTCGAGACAAAGTGTGCAACTCTACGAATAACTTCCATAATTGATCGAAAATGGACATTTTGGAGCTGAAGTAAAGCCCCTATTCTTAGAAAATTTTATTACTGTCGTTAAGAACTATTATTATAAACAACAAAGGCCTTTTATTAGTGTTGAAGTTTTAGTTTCATTGAATTTCCATGTTGTAAGTAGTCAATTGTAAAGTGTTCATTCACAATATTCTAAAACAAGGTGTAAATTTAACTAAAATCCAGAAAAACACATTCTGATAATATATTACTAGATTAGAAGCTGTGTTTATTACTATTTATTATATTATTTTTATAACCAAATGCAATAAAAGCTACGAAAACAAAAGAAACCTCGATTTATTAAAATCTTGTCACACAGCCTTTCAAAGCCTGGCAGCACATATTTTGCATATATTTTATATATACTACCTACTTGAACTAGGTGAATGAAGTTAGAAGTTATAAGTTATAACTTCTAACTTCATTCACCTAGTTCAAGAGTTGCACACTTTGTCTCGAATGCATGTATTGTAAGGACGGCTTGTCGTTAAAATATTACGATTCGTTTTAAGTTTAAATTGAATTCACAACCAAATACAAATACATGCGTATTATTATTTATGATCCATAAATACAAATGGCTATTATGATTTTGTATAATAACAATATCCAGTGCATACTAAAATATCACTCTATTAATTTATGAAATCCGGCAAATCATTTCAGAGAATATTTAGATAAATAGTTAAATGTGGGGATGCACTACATACGGTCCTGCCGTACCGCAAACATCCTCAGCTCTACACATATCGCACATCTCCTAATAATAAAAAATAAACTTTATAAATTTCATCTTTCATTATAGTAGACTTGGCCCAGTCCACTAGCATTATGTCAATGTGCCTTAAGTGTCAGTTTGACTTTATTAAGTTTTCTGTATTATCCTGTTTGAACGTTTTGCCGCAACAAAAAGCGTATTTTCGTTAAAAATGAATAACAATGAATTAACGGACATGTTACAAGTGGTCTTTGAATGCAATAAAAATCGCCTTCAAGCAGTTCGTCGGTACAGTGCTCGTTTTCCGGACAGAGAAGTTCCAGGTTCGAAAATATTTCAGAGAATTGAAAAGAATTTAAGAAATTATGGATTATTTACCAAACCAAAAACACAAAAACGGAAATTCTCCGAAGATAAGGAATTAGATGTTCTTCTTGCAGTACAGCAAAATTCACGAACTTCGATTCGCGAAATTGCACATAATATTGGGGTATCAAAAACTACAGTTCATCATGGTATTTTAAGAAAACACAAACTTAAACCGTACATAGCTCGAAAAGTTCATGCATTAGAACAAAATGATCCTGGCCGAAGAATCCAGTTTTGTCGTTTTTATTTAAATGGATTAGAACAAGACCCGAATTTTTACAGAAGGATAATTTGGTCTGATGAATGCACTTTTAGCAACAACGGTATTTTTAATAGAAACATACATCGACAGTGGAGTGCAGACAATCCGAGATTTGTAATTGAAAATAATTTTCAAAGACGTTTCAACGTAAATGTTTGGTGTGGCATTTTAGGTGATCAATTAATTGGGCCACTTTTCATAGATGGTTGCTTAAATCAAGAAAAATACTACACTTTATTACACGAAAATCTCCAAAACTTTTTAGATGATTACCTTTGGCAAATTTAAATAGAATATTTTTTCAACAAGATGGGGCTCCCGCGCACAACGCCAGAGTAAATACTGATTTGTTGAACACCCAATTTGGAAATAGGTGGATAGGAACATCCGGTCCTATCGAGTGGCCTGCGCGTTCACCGGATCTTACGCCCCTCGATTTTTGGTTGTGGGCTTATCTACAAGATCGAGTTTATTTAACAACTCCAGAAAATGTTGACATTTTAAGACAAAGAATTATTAACACTTGTCAAGAAGTACCTGCCGATTGTCTTTTAAATGCGACCTTTGGAGTAATTAGGAGATGTGCGATATGTGTTGAACAAGGTGGCGGGCAATTTCAACATATATTGTAAAGTGTTTTGTTTCTTATAATAATATTTATAATACTTACATTTCCAATGTTTCATGACACATTCGAATATTTATAAATAATGGAAGACAAAGATGAAATTTATAAAGTTTTTTTTTGCAATAAACGTTTATCAAAAATAAACATGTTATACATCGTTGAATTCAGAAAAAAAATACAATCCGAATATAGCCAAAAATATATATGTTGCCATTTAAAATAAAAAACTTGACTGTCGTTTGACATTAATGAAAACAATTGAAAACAAATAAAACACTGCTATCTTATAGTGTTTTTGATACTATTAAATTTACTTTTTGTTTAAATAAAACCGGACAATAAATAACGGAATTATGAATGTTGGCGTTTTTTACGGGACAGTCCATATACAGTACAAATCTCTTCCCTATAGTCACCTACAAACGTGTATTACGTATGTGTGCGTTCAAGAAGCGAGGAGTGGGGACGCACGAAGCGATGCATACATGCCATTAGTTACAGTTTACTTGTTAAGTTGGATGGTTTGCTCAACTTTTGCGAATAGTCCGTATTCACGATGGATATTTTTACCCTTGAACAAAAAAAATATGTCGTAAAACAGTATCATCTTGGTCGCAGCATAAGAGAAATTGCACGGGTATTTCAAATTAACTTTCAACGTACCATTGCGTTTGAAACGATAATTACGGGCGAAAATAGTTGAATCTATCCTAAATATTCAACCGCAAACGATTTTAAATGTTCAGAGAAACTTTTATGACAGATTAGGACATTGCTTGTTTGCATTAGGAGACCGTTTTGAGCATACAATACATTAAATAGTTTACTTTTTATTTTTTTAATTCTAGTTCTATTTATTATGTATAGAATATAGAAGTTATTATGATTTACCGCTTTATTTATTGTTATTGTTATAGGTATATCTGACATTGTTTTAAACGTTAAAAATATTAAAATCTTCCAAAAAGCCCACACTTATTTGTGTTTATTATTACATAAAGTCCCTATTATTGACGTAGTTCTACATTCATCGACGTTTATACTATGTACGAGTATATGCTTACTGCTTACATCCAAACTGATCTACAGTACATACATACATACATGCTATGTGCGTCCCCACTCCTCGCATCTCGAACGCACACATACGTAATACACGTTTGTAGGTGACTATAGGGAAGAGATTTGTACTGTATACGGCAGTGGTCCTGAGGAACCGTTCATACTTTGACTAATATATACGGCTATGGTACAGAAAGGGTTAAGGTTCGAATTACTCGAATACCCACCTTATTCACCAGATCTGGCTCCGCCCGACTATTATGTCTTTCCTCAACTGAAAAAAAGTTAAAAGGTGGTAAATTTTCTTCTAGCGAAGAGGTGATAGAAGCTGTGGAGGCCTGGTTTGCAGAGCAAGATAAAAATTTCATTTTGAAGGTCTAGAGACGTTGCAGGATCGCTGTATTAAGTATATTAATTTAGGAGGAGAGTATGTTGAATAATAAAATATTTTGACTTTCAAATTTTGTTTGCTTCTATAGTAGGCTAAAAAATGTTCAATACATATTTTGAATACCTAATTTGAATAAGCCAAAAATATGGATGTAATTTAGATGTACAAAATTTATTCGATCTGTGGAAATGATCCTTTAGCAAAATAGCATATTTTACTTTTCAGTGATACATTTTATCGACCATATTTTTAAAAATTAATTACACGACTAAAGTCAAGAATACGTGTACCAAATATTTTTGGAAAAAAATATTGGAAACCATAAAGGACATCGAAAGAAAACTTTCAAGATAAATATATGGAAGAAATGAAAGAAATCAAATTAGAAAATGAGAAGATTAGAAAAGAAAACGAAGAACTGAAAAAAAGAAATTAGAAGTGCCAAAGGAAGATTAGATAAACTCGAGGATATGAATAGAAGAAAGAACGCAGTTATGGTAGGCTTGAAAATAGATGGGAGTGATCAAGATCAATTAAAGGTAGCGGTGGAAGATATTATCAAGAAGTACATGGAAATACAAATTGAAATTAAAGCGGTGAAACAACTGGGTCCAAAAACTTGCTTAATAGAACTGAAGAATATAGATGATAAGATAAAAATAATGAAAAATAAGGGCAAATTGAGAGGGTTTATGGAACAAAATATATACGTTAACGATGACATGACAAAAGAGGAAAGAGAAATACAAGAAAAGATACGAAGAAAGGCCAAAGAAGAGAGAATGAAAGGAAAAACTGTTAAGATAGGATTCCAAAAGTTAATAGTAGAGGGAGAACAATGGAGATGGAATAGGGAAAAGGGGAATTGGAATAAGGAGGAACGAGAATTGGCACGAAAAAAGAAAATCCCAAAAATAGTGTCAAAAAACTAATAGTAAAGACTAGTGAAAATAAAGATGATGACCCGGACAAGAAAAAGGATATGATAAAGGAAAATAAACAAAATAATGATCAGTATGATAATGATGATACACAAAAAATTAAAAAGATAGAGAAAAGTAAGGATAAAGAAAGTGAAACATGGAAAATTGGTACTTGGAATATAAGGAGCATAACAGGAAAAGAAAAGGAATTAGAAAAGGAGTTTGAAGAGTTAGGAGTGGATGTATTAGCAATTACGGAAACAAAGAAAAAGGCACAGGGAATTATTAAGACGGACAATGGTCATATTGTGATATATAGTGGTGTAGGAAAAGAAAAAAGAGCAGCTGCAGGAGTGGGATGCATTATACACAAGAAATTAGAAAACCAAATTTATAGATGGAATGCCTGGTCAGAAAGAATATTACTAATAGAGATGAAGGAAAGAAACAGAACGAAAACAATAATAGTGGTGTACGGGCCAAACGAAGATGATACATCAGAAAATAAGAATAAATTTTGGGAAGAACTAACATTAGTGGTGGAAGACGCGAAAGGTATAATGTTTGTAGTAGTAGATTTCAACAGTAGAGTTGGCATAAGAGACGATGAATATAGTGAAGTATTGGGAACAAACGGGGAGACTGTTAGAAATAACAATGGAAAAAGAATGCTGGACTTCTGCATTATACACAACTTGGTAATAACTAACACTCTTTTCCAACACAAAGATATACACAAATATACTAGAGAAGTCAAGAGTAGGGGGGAGAGGTCCATAATTGACTACATATTAGTTGATAAAAATAACAGAAGAATTGTGAGCGACACGAAAGTAAGAAGAGAGCCGGAAATAGGAAGCGATCACTTTGTGGTTATATCAAGAATAAAAGAAAAAGTTCAAAACAAGAAAAAGCAATATATACAGAAACAAGACCAAATAGAATCACTTAGAATATACAAATTAAGAAGTGAAGTCATTGCTGAAAAATTCCAGAAAAGGATAGCCGAAAGAGTAGAAAATATAGAAATTAATGGAACTATCGAAGAAATTTGGAATAGGTTTAAAGAAATAATAATAACTACAACGAAAGAGATATGTGGCGTAAGGAAAAATAAAATGAAAAAACAAACAAAATGGTGGACAAATGAAATAAGACATCAAATTAAGATAAAGAAAAAAGCATGGAAAACATACTTAGCAGAACAAACAGTGGAAAAATACGATATATACAAAGAAGAAAGAAAAAAAGTGAAACATTTAGTAGTACAAGCAAAAAAGGAGACATGGAAAGAATTTGGGGAAAAGATGGAAAAAAACAGTAAAGAGAACCAAAAACTATTTTATAGAGTCTTGAAATCAGTAAGGAATGAAGAAAGGTCACAATCTACACATTATATACAAAATAAGAAGGGAGAGATCCTAAGCGATAGAATGAAGATTATAGAAAGGTGGAAAGAATACTTTCAGGAATTGTTAAGCGGAGGAGTGGAAAACGAGAATGCTAGTGAACAACAAATAATAGGAGAAGAAGAGACAGAAGAAATAATTACCATGGACGAACTGGAAGAAGCAATTCAAAAACAGAAAAA
Organism: Melolontha melolontha; assembly: GCA_935421215.2. NCBI lineage: Eukaryota > Metazoa > Arthropoda > Insecta > Coleoptera > Scarabaeidae > Melolontha > Melolontha melolontha. The sequence goes on along the minus strand of OW285240.1, from coordinate 10,418,650 downwards.
TGGAAAAGCGCCAGGCTGTGACAAAATAACATCAGAAATGATAAAAAATATAGGACAAAGAGGAAGAGAATTAATGTTGAAAATATATAACAGAATATGGAGAGAAGAGGAAATACCAAACGATTGGAAGAAGTCATTGATAGTACCAATATACAAGAATAAAGGAAATAAGAAAGAATGCAATAATTACAGAGGAATATCCCTTCTAAGTACTGCAATGAAGATTCTCGAGCAAATAATAGATAAAAGACTAAGAACAAAACTCGAAAATACGATACATGAGTCACAAAGTGGGTTTAGAAGAGGAAGGAGCACACAAGACCAAATATTCTCTGTGAAACAAATAATACAAAAAGCCTCTAGAGAACAGAAGAAAGTGTTCTTAGCATTTATAGACTTGGAAAAAGCCTTCGATAAAGTACCAAGAGAAAGATTGTGGAATGTATTAAGAGAAAGAGGTGTCAATGGCAAAATAAGACGATTAATACAGAAAATATATAACCTCAATACTAATGCTGTAATAGCTAACAATTTAGAATCGGAGATATTTAAAACAAACGAGGGACTGCGCCAAGGGGGAAGTCTGAGCCCAATGCTGTTGATTGTTTATATGGATGACATTATCAAACAGTGTGCATGTAAAAGTAAAAAGTTCAGGGTTGGACACCTTAACTTGAATGCAGTCGAAGTTTCTGAAGGGGCATTCGCAGACGACATAGTAGTTATAGCCGACAATGAGGAAGATCTGAAACGTAATTTAACAACATGGAATATGACACTAAAGGACAGTGGAATGACGATGAGTAAGAGTAAAACTAAAGTAATGGTAGTTGGAGATGAACAGGTAGATACGAAAATCGTAATAGAAGGAACTGAAATAGAACAAGTGAGAACATTCCAGTACTTGGGAGTACGAATTGATGGAAGAGGGACCCAGGACGCTGAGATTAATCAAAGAATAGAAAAAACAACAAAGCTGTACCACAGCATGAGGAATAATTTCATTAACAAAAAAGAGATATCCCGAGAAACAAAACTAAAAGTATATAAGGCAATTTACCGACCGATATTAACATATGGCTGTGAATCCTGGATATTAAATAGAAGACAAAAGAATAAATTACAGGCAGTAGAAATGAAGTATTTAAGAAGAGTTAGAGGAGTTACAAGGATGGACAGAATAAGAAACTTGGAAATACGATAAGATTTGAAAATGCAGTCAGTGTTAGAATACATTGAACAAAGACAGCTAGGATGGTGGGGACATTTATATAGAATGGAAAATACAAGACAAACAAGAAGGATATGGGAAGCAAGGATAATGAAAAATAAAAGAAGAGGAAGGCCAAGGACAACATGGAATGATGTCATAGCAGAAATACTGGGAAGGAAAGGCAAAACATGGACAGAAGCGAAGAACATGACAAGGAATAGAAATGAATGGAAAACGTTTATAAAAAGCTAGAAGAAGATAAACGCCCTACACCATTGTTATGGTAATAGGGATTTTTGGATTATATATATAAGAAAACTTTCTAATAAAGCTATTGAGGAAAACGTGCTAGAATGCTACAATTAAATAAAATACGTTTTTTATCTTATATATTATTCAATAATCATTTTTATCGTAAATTTACAAAAGTCAGTTTAGATTGGCAATACAGTATACATATATAAAAAAAATTAAAAAAACAACGGACATAATAGAAACAAGATGAACAAACGATACAGGCTATCTATAATAAAGATCAATACAAATCTAATATCACACAGCAACGTTGAAAAATCACAGGCAAAATATTCTTCAGTAATATACGGGGCTGGTCCACAAGCCATTTCTTCATTACAGCATGTAATTTTCGGCAATCCAGGTCTTTTATTTCACTTGGCAGCTTTAATTTAATCCCCAAATGGTTCTTGCTTAATTGCGTTTTATTTATTCTATGAAAAGGGATGGTAATATTTCTTCCATTTCTGGTGTTATAATGGTGAAAGTCATTATTTTTAGTAAAATTTGCTTGTTTTTCATGGATATAATCAAGACACGAAAGTATGAATAGAAATGGTACAGTCAGTATGTTGTATTTAAATAGCTTTCTGCAGCTGGTTCTTCCGGAAACTCTACTTAAGGGTCTACTTTAGTGCCCGAAAAATTACCATTTCAGAAATATGCAACCCACATTACAACAGACCAGGTACCAAGACGCCCTGCTGAGAGGGTCGAAGATAAAGAATAGATATATTATTATAACAAATGTAACTTAATAGGTTTTAATATAAAATAAGTAGTGTAGTAAAGCTACACAATTTTACTCATACATACCTAATTGAAATACTTAGATGCTTGTGTAAAGTAAAAGACAAACAAATGTATTAACTTGTTTTCCTCTAAAAGTGGTTATGGCATTACCTGTCTTTCTAATCCTTCTTAGTCATTTAAAGTTAATCACCTGGTTACTTGGAAAAATGTATATAATTCGATAAAGATATGACCATATGATAAACAACTTTCTGCTCCCACCTATCTTAAAATATAAGGGGTGGGAATGTAAAAAAAAAATTATAAATATGATGAATACTTGAACATAAGGTCAATTGGTTTTTACCACCGTGTGCTTTGCATGTGATTATAAGTAAATTTGCTGTGCTTTTGTTAGTTCTTGTCAATTGTGCTTGTATTTTTGGAGCGATTTTTCTTTTTTGGAAAATTTTGCTGTGCGTTAGCATTATATTCGGACTATTTTCATTAGTTATTCGTATGCGAAAGATTCCATACGTATATTAGTGTTGGTGACTGTTGTAATTTTGAAATATAATCAACAATGGGACTTCACTCCCAAAAAAGATTGACAACCGCTGCAAAAGGGAAAAGTAGAAAACAGTTGATGAAACAAATTCGGATAAAAAATCGAATAGTGTCTCAACGTGATAATATTGTAGATAATCAAATTGTTTTCACTGAGACAAATTCGGCACGAGACGACAGTTTTGATTCGGATATATCAGGTGAGGTTTTTATTGAAACAGAAAATTTAAACAATATTGCAAATTTTACTCTTGCTGGACGTAGGATTGTTGATATAAATTATCTGTTTACTGTTCTAAAAGGAATACGACATGATATGTTTGGCTGTACATTTCAAAATGAAGAAATAATAGCGGAAAAACATTTTGGTTTTAAAAGTGTTTTTACGTATAAATGCAACATGTGTGGAATAACCGATACATTCAGTACTGAAAATGAAAATAAAAAATGTGGAGTAAATGAAGCAGTGGTGTGTGGAACTATTGCAATAGGGGCGGGTCATTCACAATTAACAGAATTTTCCGCAGCTCTAGACATTCCTCAAATGTCTTCAGCAACGTATGCGCGCATAGAAAAAAAAGTGTTAAAAAATACAGAGGAGTTAGCATTAAAAGAAATGCTAGCTGCAGGAAAGGAAGAACGTAAGTTGGCAATTGAAGCAGGAGAAACTGATAGCGACGGAATACCTTTTATAACTGTAACAGTGGATGGAGCTTGGTCAAAACGAAGTTACAAGTCTAATTATAACGCTCTCTCGTGCGTTGGGTGCGTAATTGGGACCAGAACTAAAAAAGTTTTGTACGTAGGAGTAAAAAATAAAATGTGCAAATTTTGTAAAAATAACGATAAAAAAAATGTTCCGTCTCATAAATGTTTTCAAAACTGGAACAGTTCTTCAACTTCTATGGAAGCAGCTATTATTCTAGATGGGTTTAGAATGTCAATAGAAATGCATAATTTGCGATATAAAACTATTATTGGTGATGGGGATAGTAGTGTATATAAAAAAATTCAAACAGCAAAAGCTTACGGACCAACATATTTTATTGAAAAAATTGAGTGTCGAAATCATGTGTTGCGAAATTTCTGTACGAAAATACGAGAAACTTAAAAAACTCCTCGATCAGATATGTGTATACGAAATTTTTTACGGCAGAATATTCTTAAATTTAGAGCAGCTGTAGTTAGTGCCATAAAGCAAAAATGAAAATGTTTCTTTTCAACGAAAAATAGAAAACTTAAAATATGATATTCTCAATGGACCTGCCCACATATTTGGAGAACATAGTAACTGTGCTAGCTATTTTTGTAGTAAAGATGGTAACAATGGTAACAATTCAAATACTATTGATTACAAACATTTCAAAAGCAGTGCTCTATATGATATATTTTTTCAGTCTTTGAATAGAGTAGCCAATTTATCCTCCAGTTTACTTTATGACGTAGACAATAACGCCGTAGAATCCTTCAATTCTGTTGTGCATAAATTCGTGGGAGGAAAAAGAATAAATTTTTCGCTGGGAGGCTCGTACCCAGGGAGATATTTTGCGGCAGCCATAAATTATAATAATAAAGAGACATTTGTATATACATTTGTTAAGAAAACTAATGGGGATAATTTTAACGGTGTATATTTGGAAAAATTCAAAAATCTTAAACTAAATCAAGCAATAAAAAAGAAAAGCAAAAAAAATAAAATTCGAATTCAAAGTGCTGATTCGGATTACGGAGTGTGCAAAATCGTGGTACCTGACATGCCTATTCCGGAATACGAAAGCAAGAGAAAACAATTTCTTGACGAATTGTCATTATCTGATTGTCATAATATTCAAATTAGGACGGTGAATCAGAGACATAACAACGAATGGGAAAAAGAGAGACAGATAAGATTAACGGCAAGTAACTTTGGCAAGATTTGTAAAATGAGAGAAAAAACAGACACGGCTAGTACAATAAAACATATGCTGTATACTAATAGATTCAATAATAAAAAACTACCAAATTCTCTACAGTATGGCATAGATAATGAAGAAAGGGCCAAGCAAAAATTAATGGAAATTACAAATTTGAAAGTTGAGGCATGCGGTTTGTTCAGTGACGAGAAGAAAAAATTTTTAGGCGCCACTCCAGACGGCATAATTGGATTCGATTCTATTGTCGAAATAAAATGTCCTTATTCAGCGCGTGATAAATTAATACATGAAGCCATTAACGAAAAATTAATTAATTATTGCACCTTAGATGCAAATGATAGTAACAAAATTTTGCTAAAACCTTTTGATAATTATATGTATCAAGTGCAGGGACAACTCCACATCACCAAAAGAGAGAAATGTTATTTCGTAGTTTATACTAAACACGATTTGAAATATATAGTAATAGAACGAAATGATGATTTCTGGAATCATCATATGATTGAACATCTGGAAAAAATTTATATGAATGCAATGCTTCCAGAAATAATTAACGCGAGGTATCATAGAGATCAATTTATAAGAAGTCTTATGAAAAAAGATCTCTAATTTTTTTTTATTCTAATTTTTTTTAAATACAAACTATTTACTTATGTAAATGCAGAAATTTATAAGCTGCAAATTAGTTTGTTCACATATAAATGACTAGAAAATTTATCTTTGATGTTCAGTCTACGATCCGCACTTAATTTTCGGTGATTATTATGGATCAAAATTCTCTTAAAACTCAATAAAAGGTAATTTAATTAGCCATTGAACCAGTTGCAGCATTTATTTCAATATTTACGCCGATTTATTGGTTGATAAGTTAATATTGTTATAGGTAGAAGCCTGTGGAGCCAATTTACATAATCCTTCGACCCTCTCAGCAGGACGTCTTGGTACCTACTCTGTTGCCGTGTGCTCTAATGTGGGCTGCATATTTTCAGGGACGTTGGGTATCGGGTTGCCTGTTTTTGACTTTTATTTTTATTGATAACTAAACAACTATTACATCTAGACAAAAACGGGCTGTATAGCTACCTAGATATTATAAATCCCTACAACACAAACATTTCATAACTCCATTAGCTGGCCTGGTTATCTCTCAATTTGTCCGGATAGATTTTCTGTTTCTTACCGATAAAAGTCAAACCGTACAAAAATTTTGAAAAAAAAGTAAATACCTACCTAGTTTTTATTGATACATGGTCATACATACATCGAGCGGTCTTTCAACTTTTTATTTGAAGTCAAAAAAAGGCCGGAAAAATACACTCATTTCAGTGTGGGATTGCCGGGTATAGCGTAGAGCCTTAAAGCTGTTTAAGATATTATTTAAGTGCAGTTATTGTATGAAATTTTAGTAAATTGTCACTCTGTCCTAAAATATCCGAGGTATTACAAAGAAGCTCTTATCTCAAAGGCGGTAGTTCTGTTTCGTTCAGCACAGACATTTCATAAAAAAAAACAATTTAATATAACGAACGCATTTCACAGCATTTTCACGTTCGTTATAAATTTCTATTGTTTTTCAGATTATGGTTTGTTATATGCATGACATTATTAGAATATAAGTTGATTTTCATTCAGTTTCTAATGAAGACCATACTAAAATTAAACATATCTCATGATGGATACTTTATAAAGGGAACTTACTAGTTATACATATTAGTTATGAAATTATATTACCGCAAATGATCTTTTATATCTTTTTAAATTAATTCTGGTACGTAATGCATGTTTTTATTTTAAGTTTTGAGTATTTATAAAACTAAATCGTAATTAAAACAATCACTTGTTGATATTGAATATTAAACACAAAATCTGACATGTAACATAGATCCATTTTTAAACACGATCTGCTTAGTTACATCATATACCTATCACAAAGGTATAATTAAGAATTTCTTTATGTAAGAACATTAAATTTATTCTATCGATAGTCATACAGGGTGCATTTAAAATACAGCCCGTTTCAAATATGTTTCAGTGCTATTACCTCTATTCAATTTACCTTGCTTTGAAAAGATACACAGCAAGATGTGTCTCAGCGGTGTTCTTAAGAGTCTAAACAATATATATGTGTATGGGATTATCCACGTTTGATAATTGGAGCCAATTTTAGAATCAAACCACACAGCAATACGTATGGTTTTTAGGGTCTTTGTCTTAGATTGTTTTTAAAAACATATCTCGCAATAATTTGTAGCAATAATGCCAGAGAGACCAGTTTCAAATGATTTTTCAGATGGAGCAATTTTGGTGGGAAGTCATCTGTGATCCTTCTTCTAATTGTTGATTTTCTGAAATACAAATCATGCGAACACAAATAATCATACTGGTTTAATAACTGCAAAAGATTAATTATTATTTCTTGAAATGTAGAAGAACCTGCGGACATTTCCTCCAATTGTAGATTTTATACAATATAGGCTTATACTACAGACTTTGTAATTTATAATAGGTACTTGTTACTTACATGTCATATTTAAGACAGGACATAACCTATTATTTGCACCAAATTGTTCATCGCTTCGCAAAATCTTTATGCAAATTCGGCAATTTTATATATTTTCTTTGAAGACACATTATTTATTTGAGGTTTCTCACTAATTGGGTCCTAGTGACACAATCGTAGCAGACGTGTATATCACAAGCTACCGCAGCAATAATTTTAAACAAATATTGTTAAATATAAATAAATAAAATTTATGTATTATGTATTTTACATACTTTACCTTAAAATAAAATGTATAATCCTCAAATTAATATACACTCATGGACAAAATTATCGAATATTTTTTGTTACTCAAATATAATTTTAAATTATCGCCGTAAAGTTATATCTGTGCTGATGTTATTGATCTAGTAGGTGAATATATTCAATTGCTTTAAAATAGTTTAACTTTTAATTTATTTTAAGGATTTTGATGCCGTATATTGTCTATCGCACGTTGCGTCAATAAAAAATTCCTCACATAATTATTTGTGGTGAAATTAAGTAAGTGTTAAGTGATTTTCGTTTGTTGTTTCCTCTTAAAAACAAGCATTATGCCTCCAGTTAGCAACTGCAGTGAAGCTGAAGCGGCACAAATTGTAATTCTGTATGACGAAGGATATAGACAAAAAGATATCGCCCGACGTCTCAGGAGAAGTCAATCTACAGTATTGAATATTTTAAAAAGGTATCAAGAAATTGGAAATATCGTACGAAGACCCGGCCAAGAGCGCAAAAGGTGCACAGCAGCAATTGATGATCGTTTTTTGACACTAAATTCTACGCTAAATCGCACATCCACATATCTCAAAAATAAGTTACTAAATGAAAGACGTGTTAGTGTTAGTTCGAGAACGGTTTGACGAAGATTAAAAGAAGTAGGTTTAAAGACAACACGGCCTGCCAAAGTTCCACGTCTTCTCCAAAATCACAAAACTCCTCGATTACAATTTGCCAGAACATATGCTCAGTGGAATATCGAGAATTGGAATAATATTCTATTCACTGAATTATGGAGGCCAGATGGGTGAAATCATGTCATAGAAGACTTGGGGAACAACACAGCGGCTGCAATCTCATACGAACTGTTCGTTTTGGAGGTGGTGGCATAATGCTTTGGGGAGGCATAAGTTGGGATAGACGCACCGAACGTGTGGAAGCCAATGGAAGTATAGCTAGTAATTGGTATATCGAAAACATCCTCCAAGATCATGTTTTGCCATATGTGGGCTGCATTGGATACTACAGATTCATACTAATGCACGATAACGGTCCACTACACATGGTAACTAATTATCTTGATACTGCTCAGATTCAAGGATTAGATTGGCCACCGTATAGCCCAGACCTGAATCCGATTGAACACGTGTGGGATCAGCTAAAATGCCGCTTACGACAAAGAAATCCTGATCCAAACACAATAGAAGAACTTCGATTTGTAACACAATATGAATGGAACGCATTTCCTCAAGATTATATTCAAACTCTCAGTGGTAGCATGTTCAAAAGGATGCTCGCCGTAATTAGAGCTCGAGGTGGGAATACTCGTTATTAACTGTGCTATTATTTCAATCAAAAGACTAGGATTTGCTTAACCGAGTTGCACTTAAGTTTAAAATAATTGTCCTAAATTTTCATAAAATTTATCATTAATTTTTTTAATGATTTTTTGCTAATTAAAAATTAATATTCGTTAAGTAAAAAATAATCTATTTTTCTTGTATAATGTTTTTCTTTCATTAAAATTTATATTTACAAAAAAAAAAATGAAAATTTAATATCACCCGATCACCTCATATGATATCTCATAATATTGTTGCGAGGGATTCCCTGTCGGGGATTCCCTGTACGAAAGTATAAATACGCTTATTAGGATTTACTTTTTTCATTTATTATTCTACCAGCAACAAGGTTACGCAGGTTACGTCATTTAAATTTAAAAGTCAATTATCTGAAAAAGTTATTTTAATTGGCGGGAGACTTTGTTCAACATAAAAAAAAACAGTTATAAGTCGTCAGCGTGGAGTTATTTTTTAGTTGCAAAAGACGGGAATAGTGCTAAATGTAAGGGATGCCCTGCCATTCTCAAGACTTTGGGTGGATCGACTAAAGGATTACATACACATTTGTCATCAAAACATAACATTAAGATTTTAGCTGACGTTAATCGTTTAACAGTTTCAACAAGACAAGATTCTGAAAATCTGAACACAGCACCGCCGCCAGCTAAACGAAAATTAAAAGATTATTTTACTAAAAGTGTCGACGATAGCCTGGATGATGTTTTGGCAAGAATTATTGCATTAGATGGATTTCCATTCAGTGTATTCATAACTTCAGACTATTTGAGAAAATTGCTCTCAGCGAAATACACGGATTTACCAAAATCAATAAACGATATATGGCTGTCAACGTTCATTCATATAAAAAAAATTGGAGCTTAGGACTCGTTCCTATTCATGGAAGTATGCCGGCTGAAAATTGTCTTCGTATATTGAAAGAATTTGATATTTCCCTGGAAACTGATATCGTGGCTACTGTAACCGATGGATCGAACGTTATAGTAAAGGTGGGACAGCTTGTTTGCACTGAACAACAACTGTGTCTCGCACATGGTATCAATTTGGCCGTCTGTGATGTGCTTTATAAAATAAAGAATTATTTTCAAAACAGGCAAGACAAGCCCTACTTCAGACTCAGATGATACTATAAATGAACCAGCTGTGACTGCTGATTATATGAACGATAGCGATGATGATGACAATTTAGAAGACTTAGACTGTCCAGAATCAGGTTTAATCTTAATGTCACAAAATGAACTTGCGCGAGAACACATACCAGAGTTAACGAAAGATGAAAACATTAATGAGCTGATGAAGAAAATCCGCAAAGATGAAGTGTATTTCAAAAGATCACCATTGAAAAATGAAACAGTACTTCAAAAATATGTGAAGAGTGAACATGAAAAAGAGCTGTCACTTCCTTTGGACTGTAAAACGAGGTGGAATAGTCTTTTAACGATGCTGGAACGATTTTTTGTTTTAAAAACCTGCATGCAAAAAGCTCTTATAGATCTCAATCATCCAATCCCTTTAGAAGACGCTGATTTTGACTTGGTAAATAAAATTGTTGATGTGCTGACCCCAATTAAATTAACAGTAGAAGCAATATGTCGACGAGATACTAATTTATGCACAGTTGATGCCGCTTTGAAATTTCTTATAAAACAATTGTCTAGCAAAAACTCAGCACTCGCCTATAAAATGAAAACATCCTTAGTGCAACGTATAAAGCAACGACGAAATGATGATTTAGCTGGTGTGTTGAATTATTTACAAAATCCACGAAAAGATGATGGAAATCAATTATTATCAGATTTGGAACTTATTTCCAGTTCCTACACAGGCTTTAGTGAGGGCGCATTGTTAAAAGACCAAATAGTCGAGACGACACGGAAGTGGAAGAAAGGTCAGGATCACAAACAGATGATGAGCCAAGGCAACAAACCTCCCAACCCCAATTGACACTAAAGGAAAAGTTATAGCTGGGAATTAATAAGAGCATGGAAGCCTCAGCTCCTGAAGTACAAAATGAATCGGGGTTGGTAAATAGTATCAGACGCGAAATGAGCCTGGAGCGAAAATGGAGGAGTTCGTGGATATCACTTAGAATTAGCATATAAATATCTATTGTCTATTCCTCTAACCCTTATTTTAGTATATTGTGTATTGTCGTGTGTAACAATATTAATAAATAATTTTTAAGAAATTACTTAAGTTTTTTTTTCATTTCAGCCCAATTAGAAACCACATAGTCTAATTCGGGGATTAATCCCGGTATTACGCTTCAAAAATCCCGTAATCCCGGGATTGAAAAACATGCTCGGGATTGTATTCGCTATATTCGAGTAATGACTTCATACAAAAAATAGCGGTCTGATGTTCACGTGGTAACGAGAAAATGACTTTTCTTTATTCGAGTCCGGAAATGTCGGAGTTGAATATACAGGCGGCAATACGGGGTTTCACCTCTAATTCATCAGTAATTCTCTTTACAAACTAATTATATTGTTCTTTCAGTACTTGCCACTACTACACACAAATTTAAACAAAAAGAAATTATATGTAAATAATTCCATATAAATAATTAAGAATCAGGTATTTATCCTATTGTACACGCCATATTGGACACGCTACAACCTTATTGTTTTATGACGATTTTTGTTTTATTATAAACACAATAATTCTACTTTTAAAAGAAATTTAACATTCAAAGTATTTAATTTGAATCACATTTTAATTAATGCGGTGGAGTTTTGTCGACATATTCGACGTAAAGGTTATTATTGATATCTACAAAAAAAACTTTCGGCTGAGTTTGTTTTGGTAGGAAAACGGCAACATTCACTATCTATGAATAGGACCTTATGTTAAAAGTATCGTCCAGAATTTTATCGATTTTTTTGTAGATCAATGAACTTGAATTACAGTTGTATATCGGTAACTATAGAATAAACAAAGATATGGACTGACTTTTACTACATTTTGGCCCTAAAATTTGGAAATTTTCAGTTAGACATTTATATGTATTCTTCAGATTCGCATAGCTTGGGCGCTATTTAGCGGTAACTCTGAATACACACTATTGCTAAATAATAACTAACCTAAACTCTAGAATATGATATAAAAATAATGCTGTTAAATACTACAGCACTTGCTTGTTCTATTTACCTAAATAGTTAATTTGTACACAACTATCAAATCTAAATTAACCTATAAAATATTCAACACAAATTTTCCTTGTTATAAGTTGTAATATATATTTATTGGTTGAAGTTTACCTAATATTCAAACCGGAATTTTTTAAATACTCCTCAAACTCACATAAAATAAACACCAGTGAAAACCACTAAAATAATACCAAGAAATAAACAAACTCATACACTATAAACCAACAAACAACACAGCCAACTGGAAACGGGAACAAATACAAAATAAATTTGGGCGCGGGAACACCTATTTAAAATACTGATAATTAGCGCGTTTTTGTGGCTTCGAAGGCATTTCATTATACCAATATTATCCAGTGAATAGACGGTGCTAATCAATTTACTTTAATCGTTTTTGAAATATTAGACAACCAGTTATAAAATAAAATAAAACAATAACTTGGTTTTACCACTTTATTCACATATAATCGTGACCGCGGTTTCGACATACAATGTCATTATTAAACTGCAAAAGTTACAGGCCTACATAGAACTTATAAAACTTATAAAACTTATAAGTTCTATGTAGGCCTGTAACTTTTGCAGTTTGATAATGCCATTGTATGTCGAAACCGCGGTCACGATTATCTAAACTAATATTATAAAGAGGAAACATTTGTGTTTTTGTATGTATGTTTGTAATGTTTTCACACAAAAACTACTGGACCGATTTCAAAAATTCTTTCACCATTAGAAAGCTGCATTTTCACTGAGTGACATAGGCTATATTACATTTTCCAAAAAAAGGGATCCCCAATAAAAATGCATTAATGTAACCCAAGGTGTGAAAAAATTAGTCACAAAAAATCTGCCATCGCGTACGCTGCGGAAACTATTGTTGATAGAACAAAAAAATATTCTACAGTATTATAGAACGTATTAATATCTACAAAAAAGTCCGCGAAACTATATGTCCAACTACTGTAGTTATGCCACTATAACTACTTTTTTATATTTTAAAAGTTAATAAAAGTGCCGACAATAATCAAACCATATTATGCATACCTCTGTATTATTCCTTATCCTATTAAATGATATTTTATTAAAGACCATTTCAATACCAGTAAAATACTTTTTAAATTATTAAAATCGGACATTCCATTCAAAAGATATAACGAATTTAAAAATGTCAATCTAAAGAAAATAATGCTATAATTAGAGCTGAGGATGTTTGCGGTACGGCAGGACCGTATTTAGTGCATCCCCACCAGCGTATAAACACGATGCAGCGAAACACTTTAGTTAGTCGTGAACTGGCAACGTGATCGTGTGTTGTCTTGAGCTCTATTTAATAAGTATGACGGACGTGCCCAAGCCAAGAAAGCGCCCATTGTATAACGACGTGAAGAAATTTATCCGAGACTTTCCCGATTTGTATTATAATGGAGCAAAAGTGGTTTGTAAATTATGCGATAAACAGTTACTTTGCTGGGACAAATACGACTGTAAAAGACATGTTGAAAGTGTACACCACAAAGACAAAAAAAATAATGTGCTGTCTAAAACGCAATTCATTTTCGATTTATTGACAATGCTACTCGTCTGCGATGTGCCAGTTCACCTGCTAGATAAAAAAGCCTTTCACGACTTTTGGAATAAATACAATTCCAACATAAAGCTACCGTCACGGAGAACGTTACTCACCTATTTACCAATTGTGCGTGAGGACATTGAAAACAGAATGAAAGCAGTAGTAAATGATAAACTGTTATGGGTATGTGTCGACGAAACGACAGATCGAAAAAAACATTCTATTGTGAATATTATAGTGCGTGTACTAGATCCTGTCAAATCAACATTTCCCATTTTATTAGCCAGCAAAAGATTGGAAAAGTGCACTAGCGAAGTAATTACGAAGGTAGTGCTCGATACGCTACAAAAATTTCAAGTTTCAACTAATCAACTCCTGATGTTTATGAGCGATGGTGCTGCGACAATGCGTTCTGTAAGCCGTTCTCTTAAAGCAGATTGTGAAAGACTTTTGCATGTGACATGTAAAGTTCATGCTTTACACCTTGTGGCACAAACTATTCGGCAATGTTATCCAGAGGTGGATGCATTAATAGCAACCACAAAAAAAAGTGTTTCTAAAATCTCCCAAACGAATTCGAGAGTTTCACAGTCGGTGCCCTGGTATTCTCGAACCACCAGAGCCAATCCTTACACGTAGGGGAAGTTGGTTAAAGGCGGCATTTTATTATGCCAAGTATTTCCAACAAATAAAATCTGTGGTTCTACAATTCAATCCTGCCGAAGCTGTAGCCATTAAGGAAAGCCAGAGACTCTTTCAAAACTTGATGCAGATTTACAAACTATTTATAACAATCATATAGGATTGTTTAACGCAATCGAGAAATTTCAAAATACTGCATTATCGTTAGCGGAGTCACTGCAAATACTGGACGATGTACACGCCCAGCTATGCGCAGTAAATGACAACAAAAATGTTAATGTAATAGAAAAGTTCGAGAGTGTAATAAACAATGATTTTGATTTTACCAGATTAAAACAAATTAGTAATGGTGCAAGTGTAGATTCGGTTTATATCTATAAAGATTATTTTAATTGTGCGTGTGTTACATCCGTAGATGTCGAGCGGTCTTTCTCAAAATATAAAAAAAATTATTCATCACGGCGTACATCGCTCACCGCTACAAATATGGAAACGTATCTAATGCTACAAACTTACTGCAAGTCTTATCCACTTGGCGCTATGCTATAATAATCGTAAATAAGGTAAGTGTGTTATTTATATACAGTACACATAACTGACATACCTAAGTGATATAAATAGCGAATGCATGTAAAGCAATAAAATCACGCATGCATCACCGATCGAAACAAGGTCATTATATTCGTGCGTTTAACTGAATACTATCCTGGCACACCGCAAACATCCCCAGCTCTAGTTATAATATAATGTAGTAGTATAGCGATGGCCATATTCATTTTGTTTGTAATAAATTGACAATCGAAAAATTATAACTGGAATAAGAATAGTATTGGCAGAAGGAATTTAATAACAAGTTCAATGAGAATGAAAAGTAATAGGAAAAGGCACAGAGAACATTTTTTTTCCTTTAACTTCACATAGCCACAGCAACGCAATTGGATGATTTGTTTTCCCAGTGAATTTATATTTACTATAATACATTTATCTCTTTTCTCATTCATTTCATTTCAGATTGAGTCACAGCGAAGCGTGGTCGGGATTAGCTAGTATGTGAATAAAGTGGTAAAACAAAGTTATTGTTTTATTTTATTTTATTATTTTCAAAATGAATTACCACAAAGTTACGGCTACCAGTATTAATTTTCTTAACCAGTTATACATTAATTTCCCCCTTAAATATAAAAGTAAAAATAAATTTTATATTTTTGCTCTTTAAAATTGACTTCGACCACATTTTCTTATGGACATAGTAAATATACTTATAGATAATTAATATTGAAGGATCTGTGAATATTATATAGATTTTATATCGTTGGAGCTGTTGAGTTATGGCAAATAATGTGCCTTCAAAAACTTTCCTCGTTAGAGGAAAGCCATGCTTTTTCTTAATGGCTGGTCGCAGTGCACGTAACGTATAAACGTAACGCACAAACGTAGGATTTTGATAGTTGGTTATGTCATGTAAATGTGTGTAATAACTAGTAATTTAGCTTTTGAAAAAAATTATTACAATAGGTAGTCAAAATTAAAAGAAAATAATAGTAAAGCAGATGTTAGAAATGTTGACCATTATTTTGAAGACAAAGACAAATCTTCATGCTTTCAAAGCCATTTATTAGGATTTCTTAGGTTATGTCAGTACAAGAATTCACAATAGCATTACGAAGCTCTTTGATTATATGATGTCTGGTCTTGAAAATGGTATTATTTAAAAATGTAGAAACAAAATAGTCTAAAATTGTCAAATTTGGAGATCTTTTGGAGGAAAATTAATAATTATTGTATGGAAAAATTCACACTTGGTTATTTGTTTCACTGCAATTTTATTTCCAAAATACGCTTGGACAAATTTGTTTCGAACTTCACAGTTCATTCTCAACTGAACAAGAAAAGTTTACTTAAAATACGAATAGATAATTTGAGTAAGGTGGGAGTAACACTGTGAAACATATACGTGAGTTATGTATTATGGGGGTTTTCCTAGTAATTAACGAGAAACAGCCTTAATAATAGGGGAGATTACGAACTCTGTTTGTTCATTTACTATATTTAATGATTTGTTTATTGCTTTAGATATTTCCATTATTTCTAAAAAGTCTAATCGTTTACTTTTATTTGCAGAGTGTAAAATTTCAAAATTATTTAATGATACCATGTGTTGTTCATTTATACAATGCTCGGATATACCTGAACATTTCTTGGAATATAAAATTGCTTTCCTATGTTCTTCTATTCGTGTGCGAAAACATCTTCCAGTTTGACCTATGTAGAAAGCATCACAGTCTAAACAATTTAATTTATACACGCCACATTTATCTGCTTTTTGAATTATATCCTTATTATTTGTCCAAAGTTTACCTAAATTTAATTTATTTACTATTATAGTTTTTATGCCTAGATTAACTAATCTATTATTAATTTTATTCGTGGTCTTTCCTATGTAATTTATTAAACGATAATTACTTGGTTCTAATTGGAGGGCTGCATAAAAGAATTTATTAATCTGTTTATGTTTTTTCTTTGAAATTAGTCTATTAATAATATCAGGACTGTATCCGTTGTTCACGGTTAGATATTTCAAGACTGCAACTTCTTTATCAAAATTTGGTTTTGAAAGGGGAACGGATAGTAATCTATGTATGAAACTGTTGAAAGAGGAAAACTTAATGCTATCGGGTTGTTTGCTATCTGCAGATATGAGGGTGTCAGTGTATGTGTGTTTTCTGTAAATACTATAATCTTAATTGGCCATTTAATTTTGTTAATTCTCCCATGTCGTGTTTATTAGCAGAAATATGTATGTCAAAATTTGAAGAAGATTTGTTTTGTTCTAAAATCCCAGTTGTTAATTGTATACACAGTTGGCTTAGATATGTGGATGATGTGTTATGTGTGTGGACCGGTACTGACAGGCAATTAGATTTATTCTTCAATCGTTTAAATGAAATCAATCAAAAAATACAATTCACCATAGAAAAAGAATTAGATAACAGTTTAAATTTTTTGGACCTTACACTAACAAAATTAAATGGCAAATTAGATTATAGTATTTACAGAAAACACACATACACTGACACCCTCATATCTGCAGATAGCAAACAACCCGATAGCATTAAGTTTTCCTCTTTCAACAGTTTCATACATAGATTACTATCCGTTCCCCTTTCAAAACCAAATTTTGATAAAGAAGTTGCAGTCTTGAAATGTCTAGCCGTGAACAACGGATACAGTCCTGATATTATTAACAGACTAATTTTAAAGAAAAAACATAAACAGATTAATAAATTCTTTTATGCAGCCCCCCAATTAGAACCAAGTAATTATCGTTTAATAAATTACATAGGAAAGACCACGAATAAAATTAATAATAGATTAGTTAATCTAGGCATAAATACTATAATAGTAAATAAATTAAATTTAGGTAAACTTTGGACAAATAATAAGGATATAATTCAAAAAGCAGATAAATGTGGCGTGTATAAATTAAATTGTTTAGACTGTGATGCTTTCTACATAGGTCAAACTGGAAGATGTTTTCGCACACGAATAGAAGAACATAGGAAAGCAATTTTATATTCCAAGAAATGTTCAGGTATATCCGAGCATTGCATAAATGAACAACACATGGTATCATTAAATAATTTTGAAATTTTACACTCTGCAAATAAAAGTAAACGATTAGACTTTTTAGAAATAATGGAAATATCTAAAGCAATAAACAAATCATTAAATATAGTAAATGAACAAACAGTTTTCGTAATCTCCCCTATTATTAAGGCTGTTTCTCGTTAATTACTAGGAAAACCCCCATAATACATAACTCACGTATATGTTTCACAGTGTTACTCCCACCTTACTCAAATTATCTATTCGTATTTTAAGTAAACTTTTCTTGTTCAGTTGAGAATGAACTGTGAAGTTCGAAACAAATTTGTCCAAGCGTATTTTGGAAATAAAATTGCAGTGAAACAAATAACCAAGTGTGAATTTTCTTTTACCTTTATCATTTAATATTTCACCAAATGCCTAGCGAGACCTCAATCAATTATATTATGGAAAAATTGTTGTAAAAAAAGTTATTGTTTCTCGAGATTTGTGCGCTGGTGCATTATCTTGCTGGAATTATCCTTCCGTAAGTTCATCAACATTATTCATCAATGAACAGTTCTAATAATTCATGTCGCAGTTATGGTTCGATTAAAAAATATATGTCTAATAATAATTCGTCTTCTTGAAACTGCTAGCCAGATGCCTATTTTTTGTGGATATAGCGTAGCTTCTACAAATTCATGAGCCTTTCTGCAGAGCAAATTTCTATATTTTGCTTGTTTAAATATCCTGAAAGATGGAAACAAGCATCGTTCGAAAAGAAGCATTTGTCGAGATTGTGATTATTTATGTTATTTGAAAATCATAGACAATTCTGTGTTCTCATAACAAAATTTACCTGTTGGAGTTCTGAAACTGTTTGAATTTTATATGGAAACAACTTTAAGTCATTTATTAAAATAGTATGACATGTTCGCACTGACAAATGAACTTGTGATAGTTTTGTGAATAATTTTTTGGGTGAGTTGTCCATTCGACGTCGAATATACTCTATGCAATTTGATGTTCGCTTTCTTGTTATGAGTTATTGCCCCTGTTCACCAAATTTTATAACAGAAGCTTGAATGTTTTTGCAGTTGTGTGTAAGTAACTTGCAGATTAGGATACTGCTGCCGGAAATCCTGTAAGCACGATTAATGGAAAAATCCAATCTCTATTTTCTAATTTTTGGCCAGTTCCATAATAACTTTGAATAATAAATATTTTATGTTGTAATTCTAATATTATAATAAAATAATTTTAAAAACATAAGCGTTTATAATTTGAATTTATATATGACAACAGCCAAAATTTGAAGTTTTTTAAAGCTTCGCATGTGCACCAATCTTTGATTACTTAATTACTTGAAAAACAGCCTACTACAATCAGGAAAGTTTTTTAAGGCACGGTACGTTTGAATATAAATTACAAAGGATTTCAATAATTTTATTTAAATAATCTGAAGATTATATATAAGTATTTATTTATTTTAAACTAATAATTCTATATGTTTGTTAAATTAAATTCCGGCCATACAATGCCTTTAATCCACGACATGTAAGGATAGACTTTCGTATAGACGCCTGGTAATTTTCTTTCATCGCACGATTCGGGTAGACTGATTACACCCAATATTTCCGGAAAGTTGTTAAATTCATAGAAGAAGTTAGATGCTTGTAACGGACTGCCATAACTCATCTACAAAAACAAAATAATAGGATTAAGGAAATCAACTTTTTCAATTATTAATACATCACATGCTCTTCCATTGACAGCACAAATGTCCGTGTTGCCATGAATAAGATTGTCACATATACGGTTTGAAATGTATTTTAAATAATAAGTTTCCAGTTTATAAGATGGATTCTCGTAGTCCAGTTCCCATCCTGCTATTTCCGGTAGTGTAACGTTGAAGTTTTCAGTGATTCCTATACAAGCAGGTCTAACGTAATCATTAAATTTAGCTGGTTTATCTAATTGAACCAAGGCTAAATTTGGATGTAGTCTTGAAAATTCGTAATCTGGATGTTTATGTATGTTCATAATTCTAAAATCTTGAGAATTTTCATTAATGGTATTTGCTCTAACGTCAAAATCTCCTAGTTGGACGTAATTGGATCTTGAAAAGAAATAATTTCAAACGATTCTTTTTTATTGCAATTTTTACTGATAAATACTGATTAAACAATAATATTTTACATTTATCTAGCAGTGGCAGTTAATTATTAAGTAATAACTAATTAAGTAATATTAACTAATTTAAAGTCAAGTTGAAGAGTATCAATGTATGGAGGAAGGTTAAAGCAAAGATAACTAAATTTTATGACTTTTTAACAAATGATAGAGTAAATAGTCAACATTGTGGTGCAATGGATAATAGTATAAGATCAGATAGAAAGTTTATCTAAAGTCACAAATGGAATGGATTGGACTTAAACATTATTTACAAGGTAATAACTAGACTCGGCAAAGAGGGGCAATTTCCAGTGCTGTGCCGAGAGCAACGTAGATGGGAGAAGCGCGCGGCACGGAAACTCCAGCGTTCAGTATTATTTCACTGGTCGTTGTGAGTTTATGTCAGTATACACATAATTCGAAAATGTCGCATTGAGGTACGTTTCGGAGACGGCATATTTCGAAGAATCTAGAAAACGTAATAGCGAGTAGGCCAGATTTAGAATACGAAGGCGAGAGAATTAAATGTGTAAGGTGCGACGACTATTTGACGTGTACCAGCAGGTGGAAGTGTGAACGCCACCTAGAAAGCATAAAACACTGTTCTGCAATCCGTGGCAAACGATACAGCGAACAATTAACATTTGATATAGGTGTTTGTTTTATTATATGTAATCTAACATTCACTTCGCTAGACCAAAAAGAATTTGTTTCCTTCTGGAGCAAGTTTTTGGATTATACATTACCAAATCGGACATCGATAAGAAACGTAATTGCCATCTGCTCGTGACTACGTTGAAAGAAGAATTAAAGTAGAATTGAAAGATAAAAAATTAGGGTTATGTGTGGACGAAACAACCGATCGGCAAAAAAATTCTTTGGTGAATGTGATGGTGCATACAATGAAAGAATTTGAACCGTCATCCTCTATCTTACTTGCTTCCAAAAGAGTTGGAAAATGTACTAGCGATGAAATTTTAAAAGTGGTGTTGAGCGCATTGAACAAATTTCAAGTTTCAACAAACCAACTTTTAATGTTTGTGAGGGTGCCGCTAATATGCTTTCCTTAGGCCAATCTCTTAAAGAAGAGAGTGGCAATCTATTACATGTAACATCCATGCTTTAAACCTTGATACCTAAATGTTATCCACGAGTAAATGCTTTAATAGCTCATACGAAGGCAGTGTTTCGAAAGTCTCCAAAACGTACATAAAAATTTTACGAACTGTGTCCCAAGGTGCCTGAACCACCACAGCCGATTACTACGCCTTGGGGAATATGGTTAGAAGCTGCGTTTTAACTACTGCGAACATTTTGATGATGTAAAGAACGTAGTTTTACAATTCGATCCGAGACACGCCGAAGCTATCAAGAAAAGCCACAAAATGTTTCAAGATAGTCAGATAAAAAGTGATTTAGAAACTATTCGCAAAAACTACTATGGGCTAGCGGAGGGAATTTAAAAATTATAAAATAATTCGATGTCGTTTGTGGATTCTGTTCAAATTGTGGATGGTGTTAACTCACACCTATGCGCGGCGGAAGACGAAAAAAATGAGTGTGTAATACGAAAATTTGTAAGTGTTATTGATAAGGATTTAGATTTTCTCATAATAAGACAAATTTGTGATGGTGCGCCGAAAGGTCCATTGCCGCAAGGATTAAATTTGCAAATATAACATCACTCGATGTGGAACGGCCGCTTTCATCATTGAAAAATATTTATTCCGCACGCCATACTCATTTGACTGAAACAAGTGTCGAAACATATTTAATGATTCAAATATTTAATGGATGCCACCCAGTTTGTGATTTCATGGAAGCTTTTTAAAACAGTAAGTGTTTCAGCACGTTACATATAATATATTTTTTCTATTTTGCGTTCGAAATGAACTCATTATGAAACCAAAAACAGTATCGAAATGAGCTCTATTTCGATACACTTTTTTTCATTTTTCATTGTTGGCGTTGTTCGAATACAGAAATAAATATCATTGCTGTCATATGATTTTAAGAATTTATGTACATTTGACAGATATGATATATGTTCGTATTTTACACAAACAACGTATGTTGTATACAATTGACAACAACATATATATGTTTCTATGTCACTCATGTTTATATTTTTAAATGAAATATCAAGTAATGTTAACGAAAATTAATAAATAATATGTAATATAATATACTTCGCGGATAGCAAGATTTAAATTTGAAAATGTCAAGTATCAATGTGACCAACTGCATGGTTTATATAAAAATTAAACTCTGAACTTTCAAATTAAATAATTCCAATTTAAGCAATTTATTAATGTAAAAAACGCAAAATAGAAAAAGTAGTATAAAAAACTCGTTTCATAAGGCCTTTTGCCGCACTCGCTCTTTAGAAAACTCGCCGCAAGCGGCTCGTTTTCTAAACTGATCTCGTGCGGCAAAATGGTGCCTTATGAAACTCGTTTTTTAATATACTATTTTCTATTTTGCGTTCGAAATGAACTCATTATGAAACCAAAAACAGTATCGAAATGAGCTTCATTCCGATACGCTCTTTTTCATTTTTCAATGTTGGCGTTGTTCGAATACAGAAACAAATATCATTGCTGTCATTTGATTTTAAGAATATGAGTACATTTGACAGATATGATATATGTTCGTACTCTACACAAACAACTTATATTGTATACAATTGACAACAAGATATATTAGTTTCTAAGTCACTCATGTTTATATTTTTGAATAAAATATCAAGTAATGTTAACGAAAATTAATAAATAATATGTAATATAATATACTTCGCGAATAGCAAGATTTAAATTTGACAATGTCAAGTATTAATGTGACCAACTGCATGCTTTATATAAAAATTAAACTCTGAACTTCCAAATTAAATAATTCCAATTTATTAATGACAAAAATGCAAAATAGAAAAAATAATATAAAAAAACTCGTTTTCTAAACTGATCTCGTGCGGCAAAATGGTGCCTTATGAAACTTGTTTTTTAATATACTATTATCATTATTTTATGTGTAAACATTCATGTGTATGTATCGCCTATGCTCACCCATAAAAGTCACGAACATAAATGATGCGAGTACGTAAACGTTACTACCCTAGGCTCCTCCACATTGTTCTCCGCATTGCGCCTCTTTGCCGACTCTAGTAATAACAATTTTATAACAAGGTATAGTATATCTGTAAATATACCGTTACCTATATAAGCGGCGAATAGCTAAAGCCAACCCAAGTACCTGGAATTTCGGCTAACGTAGTCGACATATAGATAACCACACACAGAACTGTATTCATAAGTTATGAATAGAGACCGGACACATCGGGCTGAAATGGACGTCATTACGACGGACGATATAAATAGTCTACAACATCTGTAAGTACATCACGCAGTTGATGAATAGCACTATTCATTCGGTTAACTGCACATCTATTCATTGTGTGCGGTTAACCGAATGAATAGTGTTATTCAATAACTGCGTGATGTACTTACAGATGTTGTAGACTATTTATATAGTCCGTCGTAATGACGTCATTTCAGCCCGATGTGTCCGGTCTCTAGTTATGAATTACTAAACACCATACATATTACCTCTATTTTATCAAATTTAAGGCAACAAAAATAGAGACATTGAATATATAATTTGATATTTACTAATCCTTTCAAAAATATGTTTGAATTATATTCTATCCTTTATTATTTGAAGCTATTACTTAATGAATTTTTAAACCATATAAATTTAAACTAAGACCCTAATGTCTCTCTTTCTATTAAGTTTAGCCCTCATGCTGCGTGAACTACGATGCGATGAATAGGATTTAAAATTTACTTAAATATTAATGGTATATTAACAGATACACTGTAAGTCCCTAAAAGTGCGGCGGAACAGGTGCGACGATACATCGTCAAGCGAACCCGGAAGCAATGGCCGGACGATATATTACTACACTATTACCAACTTAGCTCTGAAACCCAGCTTTAAAAGAAGATGTACTCCGCAGCAACGTGAGGACGCGGAAACCATCATAAATCAAACAACGGAGGAAGAAGATATTCAAAATCTTTTAAAAAAATCACCGCAAATATTCATTGTAGATCCCGACGAATCGACGGTAAAAATAGAAGTATTAGAATCGCCCAAAGAAGAAACAAGCCCGGTAAACCCGCTCAATATCAACCCGGAAGATATTGATCTAAACAATTTCACCTTCTCAATCAATAACTGTTTTACAAATCCGAAGAAAACAACGAAAAAACAGAAAACCGAACACGCAAGTACACCAATCGAAATAAAAAACTCCTACAGTGTCCTCGAAAAAACTAACGCCGAGGAAAAGATGGAACAAGACACAAACGAACTCACTCCACAACCGTCAACTTCAAACAACAGCACTCCCAGGGTAAGTGATAAGACAAACACTACAGAAAACACAAAAACCGAAACACGCAACACACAACACAAAATCGCACCAATAATAATAACTGAATAAGACAAATGGGCACATATACGACACATACTTAAAACACACAAAATTAACACTGTACAAAACAAACTCGTGAAACCAGACACATCGAACCGAAAACTGACGAAGACTACCGTACACTTAAACAAATACTCGACAATGAACACATACAATTTTATACATTTCAATTAAGAAGCGAAAAGACACTAAAGGTAGTTATGCGAGGCATTCCTACCTTTATCACCGACACTGACATTACAGACGACTTGACTGATCAAGGCTACCCGACAATAAAAATTAAACGTATGAACGGTAAACACGGCATACCAGCACCACTAGTATTGATCGAACTGACGAGACAATACAAATCAATCTACAACATACACGACTGCTGCGGACTCGAAATTAAAATCGAATCATTAAACAAACGGACAGACATAATACAATGCCACAAATGCCAGACTTTCGGACATCACCAAAAAAACTGTAATGTGAACTACAAATGCATGAAATGCGGAGACGAACACTCGACACACTTATGTACAAAGACGAAAACAACCCGTCCAAAGTGTGCAAACTGCGGTGGTCCTCACCTATCCACATTCATAGACTGTCCTAACAACCCAAACAACCCTGCAAACAAAACCACACCCAAACCTAAATACATACCAGCACCACCCCCAACAACTAATCCCTGGACACAAAAACAAAAAAACACAACACTTAACACAGTTGACGAATTAGCACTTGCCTTAGGCAATATGCTAATAACATTACACTCGACAAACGCAACAAAAGAACAGATACAATACTTCGTAACGCAAGCACAGACAATAATAACACTGTACAACAATAAACATTAAATACACACACAACAGAAACGCAAAAAAGCGATGATGACCAGTAAACCCACACAAATGACTTAAACGCAAAAACATGACTGACACACAGACTGCACATACACAACACAGGACCGCACAAAAAACACAACAACGCACGATTATTAATCAGACTCAAACACATTACAACCCTGGGAGATACGAAACGAAACAATGGAGTGGAAATGGAGGCAACTTCGACCACGAAATAAAATTCAAAGACTCATGAAAAAAGAGAACAAAATAATATTAAAAGAATTTTAACAATTGAACTAACATGGAGTAACGCAAGAGGAATAGGAAAATTTGAAGAGCAGAAGTTAGTAGAATTGGTCAACATCAAATACACTCATGCTGAAGCATTGCCAGTCGATAGCTCAGTGGTAATTTACTGGTTTACAAAGCCGGCATCTTGGATTCGAATCCGAAGCTGTTGTTCCGATAGATTTTTCCTGCTTTTTCTTTTAGTTTTGCGAGAATGCTCATAGTTAAAAATCTTAAGAGGGCCTACGAGAGTGGATTTAATTAATAAATCATAGCCTGCCAATTTCCCCTGTAGCTAACATTAAGCTGTTAGGAGATGTGAAATCATATATTATTATTATTAAAACATAAATAAAATTAATATACAAAAAGGTTTTATATATATCTATACGTTAATGCACGTATAATGCTTTTGTTTCATTATGAAACAGACATGTAAATAATTTACACATCTGTAACTGTATCATGGACAATACACACTAATAGTTAAAATCTTTACTTTATTAATATTTGTTCATAAAACGAAACAGTGGCTTTGTCAGGTACTTACTAGAGCACGTTAAAAACTAACATCGGTACATATAAATATGTATATAATAAAAGGCTAATCTTATTTTACAATGTCTTAAAAATGTGTGATCCATCGGGTTAGCCCTTTCTGATATGCCATTGACTACTAAACATGTTTCGAAAAAATTTTTTTTTGATAAAGTAAATGTGGATTTCTATTATCGTCTAAACGGTTGCTATAAATGAGTAAATTTAACAATGGTTATTTAAATCGAACTGATCGTTAAGCAAAATTTGTGATTGTTTTAATTTATTAATTTATAAACTTCCTAGTAAATTTAATTTCGTTTTATTTTCTAAATGAAGAATTTCAGAATCATTATGAATGCGTGATTTTCTTCTATTAGATGATTGGCAGAAATGGAATATTGTTTTCTATCCAGAATTCTTATTTTTATCGATTCTATCTTTATTGTTTTTGATGTGTTATAATATATTATTATTTGTTTTGAAAACCGTGTTTGCATTAAGTTTTTCTTAAATACATTGAAATATCTTCATTAGGTTTCCCAATGAACGTTTTTATTTAAATTTTGAACTTTGCTTGTCTTCTATTACAAGATATACTATAGAAGTAGTTTTTTTAAATAGTTTTTTGTCATCATATTTTTAATTAGAGTATCTGTGTAGCCGTCTTTGATTGCTGTTTATTTGATTAGATTTAGTTCTTCTTCGTAATTTTCTTAGGATAGTGGATAATATTAATCTATGTAAGAAACTATGGAAACTGTGTTATTTGGGATGTGTTGACAAATTATGTATAGTTATGTCTGTATGGGATTCTTATATCAAATTACAATTTATTGTTGATTTTTTTAATAGTTAGATCCAGTAAATTAATTTGTTCTTTACTTCGGGTTCCATGGTAAATTCAATAATTTTGTGAATAGAATTGATGAATTCCAGTAGCAAGTTTAATTATGTATGTGTTCCGGTGAAACAAACGATATCGTCTACATATCTATGTAAAAAAAATCTTTTTGAGAGGATTATTAAGAATGATGGATTCTAAGTGGTTCATGAAAATTTCTGATATTAATGGACTTGAGGGGTTACCCTTCACTACGAGGGTATATTGAATGATTAAATTGGAAGTAATTTTGTTTCAGAATAATATTTAACAAATAACACTAAACTGGTAATTGAAACTGAAATCTTAGATTTGTTTAAAAATAAAACAAAAGATTGCACTTTTGCTAATCATCTAATAGAAGAAAATCACACATTCAATAATGATTTATAAATTAATAATTAAAACAATCACAATTTTTTTTGAAAGTGAGTATATGTTGGTCAAACAGGAAGATCATTTGAAAAACGTATTGCTGAACATAGTTCTTTCTTTAGAAATAAAAAACAAGATTTCATTTTTGCCAATAATCTATGAGAAGAAACCCACACATTCACTAAATTAAATTGATTGTAAAGTTTAGAAATTAATAAATTAAAACAATCACAAATTTTGATCCCCACTTAAAGTAAAGTAAGTTCAGTTTCCGCTTATTGAGCAGACTCAGTAAGCGGAAATTGAACTTACTTTACGCATCACCCTCGTATATACCGATGTTAGTTTGAAACGGGCTCTAGTAAGTACCTGACGAAGCCACTATGTTGGCGAAACAATTGTCGTTTTATGAACAAATATTAATAAAGTGAAAATTTTAACTATTAGTTTGATTTTTATTTTAAATTGGATCTTCAACAAGTAAAAGCCGAATCAATTCAATTATTATTATTATTAAAATATACGTAAAGCTGTATGATACTTGGATGCTATGTATTATCTTAACTTATTAATTATAAGACAATAACTACATAAATAATAAATGCAGAGATTGTTTCAGGATTTTACGGATGACTCATATTAGTAGTGTAAAACTTTTCATTATTTTGTCGTATTGACAGTTTAATTTCCAACATTTCTTATTGATAACAGTTGGTACTTCTAATACTAAAATCACACTATATACAGAAGACTTTCCCTATATTTATATAGATTTATAGCTGATATCTGTGTTATGTATTTTGGAATTTACGGAATTCTTAAGTATCATTTAGTTTGTTATATAGACCATTAGGTATTATTAGACTTTCAATTGACGTCCGCTCTTATACGAGGGGGTATTGATAGTTAGTCTAGACCGGTTTCGTGGATAAAAAAATATTGCGCTACCATAGAAACGAAAAATAACATATTAGAAGTGTCAATATAAAGTATCACGTCAAAAAGTCAAACCAAAGTTGCGCACTTAAATTTGAAAAAAAGGATGTCGATCGAAATTGTGAAAATCGAAAAATTGGAGTATCGAGCCATCATCAAGTATCTGTATTTGAAGGGGTTCAGAGGTAAGCAGATTTACGAAGATATGCTTAATAATCTTGGCGATCAATGTCTTTCGAATGCGACCGTGAAAAATTGGATTGTAAGCTTCAAAAGGGGTAAATTTCCCATTGAAGATGAACACCGATCGGGAAAGCTAGTTTCTGTGTCCGTCCCCGAAAATGTGGATGCAGTTCATGACGTGATTTTGTCAGACCGTCAAATTGAGCTAAAACGAATATATGGGGCACTGAATATTTCATATGAACGCGTACATCATATAGTTTACGTCGATTTGGACATGAGAAAAATTTCTGAAAATGGATCCCCAAATGTTGGAATGTTGATCAGAAGCGTGCAAGGGTGCAAGCGTCGCTTTCAATATGTGCTCGGTTTGAAAGTAATGTAGACTTTTTAAGCCGTATTGTTACTAAGGATGAAGCTTGGGTACATTTCTACGACCCAGAAACAAAGCAGCAATCGATGGAATGGAGAACACTGGTTCTCCAAGGCCTAAGATGTTTCGCGTTAAAAAATCTGCTGGAAAAGTGCTTCCTTCAGTTTTTTGGGATTGCCATGGAGTAATCATGATTGATTTTCTGGATAAGGGTAGAACAATAACTGGGAATTATTGTTCAATGCTACTGACCACACTACGAGAAAAAATTATGGAGAGAAGACGCGGAAAGTTATCCAAAGGTGTTTTGTTTTTGCAGCACAATGCCTCTGCGTACAAATCGCATGCTGCATGCAAACAACTCGAACACCCGCCTTATTCACGAGATCTGGCTCCGTGCGACTATAATGTTTTTTCTCAACTGAAAAAAAGTTTAAAAGGTCGTAAATTTTCTTCGTTGCAGGATCCCTGTATTAAGTGTATTAATCCCTGTATTAAGTGTATTAATTAATAATAAAATATTTGGATTTTCAAATTTTGTTTGCTTCTATAGTAGGCTAAGAATTTTTCAATACATCATCGTACGCAAAACAAAAACAATTAGCACTGTCACAAAACTAGATAAAGATAAATTTATATTGGAGAAGAGTGGATACGTGAGTACATAAAGCACTATAACATCAAGAAAAATAATGCGACCAAAGAAACCATGTTCATGCACTATGTATCCGATATCGCCGAAACAGTAGGATGTAGCTTCAATGTGAACGTTATATTTGAAGAAGTACTTGATATATTAATATTTGAAAACATTACCCTTTTTAGAAAATGATATATTCATTATATATCGTATGAGATAGTAAGATAGGAGATTTTATTCAATTTTACATTATTGACGCCATTGTCGAAATAACTACAATAAAATTTTGTACATCAACATCAAATTCATAAAGAAAACCATATTTTGAAAGAGGATGTCATTTATAATTTTTACTAATATTTTCGTTTCTCTTCTTTTTAGTATAGGAGAGTTACCAGAGATGGAACGGGACGGTCGCCAAGGTAGGATACATATTTTTTCCAATTACGTTTGGGGAGGCGCCATCTGCTTCTAACACGTAAATGCTCTCGTCATAGCTGCAATTGATAGGTTTAGTGTAAATATTGCAGGGTCCAGAGCACGTGGTAGGTATTTGTTTACTTTATATCCTTAAAATATATGTTGTTTAGAAAATAGTGAATGTTCTGTTATTGAATATTGAATACTAGTTTAAGTCAATGAATATTTACCCAAAGTTTTTGCAATTAAAATTTTCTGTGAATACGAGGGATAAACTGAATTTATTGAACAACTTTTTATGTATCATTAGATATTTTGTGGATGAAGTTACGTTCATTATAACTCACCTACTTATTTTTTAAAAGTTATATAAAACGGAATTAACCAGAGAGCACTTTCAAATTATAATTTTTTATTATTTATTATATGATTTTAAAAGAGGTTCAAGCGCTTATGAGTGTAAAGAGAGATTAGATTCAGTTTTTAGTGAACAAGCTCCTTCCTCGGCTACAATTTACCAATGGTATAAAGAATTAGAACGCGATAGAAATTCTGTTTAGCATCAAAAAGAAGCAGGGTGGACTCCTACGGCGATTACCGACAAAAACATTGCTGCTGTTAAAAAAATAATTGAAGAGGACAATAAAGCCACTTAAGCAGTAGTAGAAGATCAACTCATGATTGGATCCTCAGTTGTTAAAACAATCATACATTATCACCTGCATTTAAAAAAGTTGTAAGTCGTTTTGTGCCGCATCACCTTCCTGACTTCCTCCTGAAAGTAGAGGGTGTAAGAATTTGCCATGAAACTTTAAATGTCTTAAATAATTGCGGGCACCAATTTTTTTTCAAAATAGTGACAGGTGATGAAACTAATATTCCCTTTTTCGACCTACCTACACGCCATGAAAGTCGTGTATGGATTCACGAAGATTAGGAAACTCCTACAATGATTTAAGAAGTAGCAAGCTATGGAAAAGGTTATGTATAGAGTATTCTTCAAAAGTACGGGCTTAGTAAATGCAAGTAAGCTAGATGGACAGAAGACACTTGCACCTAAGTGTGATAACCAAATCGAGTCATGTATTGAACTACTTTTCTTAGTCAAGGTACGACCCCGGTCTTGTTTCTATTGTATTCAAAACACGATCTCGGTGCGTCCAAATTACATACACATACGACCTCGATATGTGTTACACTCTTTAACCACTTTGTTGATCCTATACTGAGGCCACTAGTCTGAATGAGGACACACTGAAGTATATAACAAGATCCATCAGACCTCAAGGGAGAGTTAGACACAGTAAGACACAGAGAGTGTATTATAGAACCCTCCTTAAGACTAGTGTTTATTTGTTACTATGTATATTGTTATTGTTGACTATTTATAATGTGTTAATTAATTATATGTTGTTATCCAAACGCTGCCCGTCTATTATTTAATATATCGGCGAATCTGCGTACAAACGCAACGATGTGCCCCTTCAGGACCGGGTCACATCACATGGCGATCCTGCCAGCCACCTAAGGCTGAATAAAGTAAGTGGAAGAGGAACGAGCCCGGAAATATGGCAAACCAATAAACTAAAATGGAAGCCAGGCGACGGAAAAAATCATCCTCAGCCAGGAGCAAGCAGAAGCCGCTCACAGGTCAGCTCCAGCCACTCTCTGACTTCATCAGAAGATTCCAGGTATTTTTTTTTTTAGTAAAGACAATTATAGTGTGTAAAAGTAATTGAATAATGCATAGACTCTTTATACATGTGTATATTTCAATAATTAAAATGTTTCTCTATACTTTAAAAAATAATATTAGTTTGCATAATATGTGTAACAATTTCTGCTTACGCCAACGAAATGTAAAGAGCGTAGCACCGTTACTTTTTTTTCTAAAGGTCAAGTTTATTTAAAATTAATATAATGTATGTAATTATAAAACTTTACATTATGGGCGAAAAATTCACTTCAAAAACCTGTCGCAAGTTTGTAATCCACCGTACACGAGAATGTAGAATTTTATACACATTTTTTAAGAAAGCCGCCTAACTAAAACGGAAAAACATGTTATATTTTTTCATAAATTCAATTACGTTCAATGCATATATACAATAAAATGCATACGTTTTATTTTTTAAATAGGCGCCACACAACAAGTGTAGTATTTCAAATTGTTTATCCAAGCTAGTGTATAAACAATAACATGTGTATTTAAACTAGTTGAATCAATAAACATCGGTACGAAAAACAAACATAAATGAAACACTTACAAAATTAATATAGAAAACAGCAAGGTCAAGTTCGTTTAAAATGCTCATCATTTATTTTTTTTAAACGATTACACTACGTGACATTGTACGAAAAAGCATGTCTAACGCATTCATAAGGAATTACGAAGCTAAAGAGAATTCAGATTAATATACGAGGAACATGATTTAATTTTTATTTACAAAGAATTCCAAAAATTTTTGTTGCAAACGCCTTATCACTAAATGAAGTTGATTCCAATGATGTAAAGGTTAGTAACGGAACGACCGGTAGCATCCTTATCACGTCAAGGGTCCAATCGACGACAGAGACCTATCGATCGTACCATTACAAAACCGACAACAGCTACAGATTCCGCCAACTCCAGGACTGATCATCTTAGGGTTATGGAACTGTCGAAAACGAAACCAACCGAATCAAAAGAATTTCAAGTGACAAAAAAGGCAAAAGTTCAATTCGCTTCAGAGTCGTAATGAAGCAAGCATGCACTTCAAGGAAATGGTCCTATACGACGAAAACGCTCTCACAATTTTTTTTTTAAAGAGAATGCAGTTTTAACAAAAATGTGTTTTGTTAACTGGTCTCTAGAATTTCTGCATTGAAGATAAAGGCATACAGAATAAGGGAAATTACCGCAGTACGTGCCCCCTTACTGTTGTCAAGAATTGCTTCGCAGAACATGACATACACGAAATATGTGTTGTCCAGGAAAATCTACGAATCAGTGATTTCCTAAAATAATTTTGCCGTAGAGCAAAAGAAAGAGAGAGAGTTGAATTATTTTAAAATAAATATTATTAAAGGGGAGCAAAAAAAAATTGAAGACAAACAATCAAGCACAAAGAATTGAAGACAAACAGTCAAGCAAACATGAAGAATTGAAAACAAAGAATCGAATGCGAAAAAATTAAAGAAAGATAAGAATTACAAACCACGAAGTAAGTCAACTATTCCAAATTACTACCACATGTTATGGAGATAAAAATTTAAGAGAACAAACTTGAGACAGTGTTCAACGGCCCCTTTGACTATTTATCATTTACTTTTACAATTTACCATTTAAAATTTAGCATTTAAAATTTATCATTTACGATTTAATATTTACATTTATCATGTACTACTTGTAATACTTTTAAGTTACAATTTTAAGTAACTCTTATAAAACAACGAATAATTTCAGAAAGATGTCAAATATTTAGATAATAAGTAGATATATCTCACTAATGTACATTATATCTGCACTTAGTATTTAAGGAAATACAATTAGATATAGACATATTTAACAAAAGAAAAGTCAAACGGGTTACAACCCCTTTTCTCTTCTTTCTCGCCGGGTGGAAGATGTGATAACCAAATCGAGTCATGTATTGAACTACGTTTCTTAGTCAAGGTACGACCCCGGTCTTGTTTCTATTGTATTCAAAACACGACCTCGGTGCGTCCAAATTACATACACATACGACCTCGATATGTGTTACACTCTTTCACCACATTGTTGATCCTATACTGAGGCCACTAGTCTGAATGAGGACACACTGAAGTATATAACAAGATCCATCAGATCTCAGGGGAGAGTTAGACACAGTAAGACACAGAGAGTGTATTATAGAACCCTCCTTAAGACTAGTGTCTATTTGTTTCTATGTATATTGTTATTGTTGACTATTTATAATGTGTTAATTAATTATATGTTGTTATCCAAACGTTGCCCGTCTATTATTTAATATATCGGCGAATCTGCGTACAAACGCAACGATGTGCCCCTTCAGGACCGGGTCACATCACATAAGTGGTGCACTGAAAAATGTTTGCCTGAAGTGTTCAGTAGAGTTCCAGAAAGGGAATTATGCTTCACCATGATAATGCGTCGTCCCATACGGGAGTGTTTTAACTATCCAGTTTTTGTCTTGAAAAAATATAAAAGTAATAAGACATCCGCCGTACTCACCTGATTTAGCAATGTGTGACTTTCGGCTATTTTTTGGGCTTAAACGCAATTTGCGAGGTAGAGGGTTTTCGTCTGAAGAAGAGAATGATGTTTTAAACAGTGAAATGAAAGAATGGTCAAGTGTGTCATCGCTGAAGGGAATTACTTTGAGACTATTTAAAATAAAATCCTAGAAAATATTAACCGTGTTTTTCAGTCTCAATAATTTCAGCTTGTCCCTATATAATGTATAATAATAATTCTTGCTGAAAGAGGCAAAAAGCAAGTCGGTGGATTGATAAGTGGCGAAAGAGGGGTTAATCTACCCAGTGGTAGTCCCACTTTTCCACAAGGCAAGGGTTGAATAGATCGTGATTTGTTTTTACAGTTTATTAAATATTTTGTAAATCAAACCTAAGGAGCAGCCAATTTTAATTGTTTTAGATGGCCGTTGGCCATAGTTCGGATACAAGAAGTTTATATGTGTTTGACTATTGTTACGAAAGTGGTGTCATTTTATTATCTCCATCGCCTCACTGTACGTATAAAATGCAGCCATTAGACGTTTCGTATTTTAAATAGTTTATGTCCTATTACAATATGTATCATAGTCGTTGGTTAAAAAATTATTGCGGTTGTACGTTTGGAATGTGACAAATCGCAGGTGTCGCTGCAGAAGCGTTCTCAAATGTTCGAATTGCAGTAAAAGGATTTCGGAGAACCGGGATACAGCCCTTTAACAACGATATATTTGGAGTTTTCTGTTTCAAAAACCACAGCAGATCCACAGTTTGAGAACCGGAATTTAGAAAGGAAAAACGATCTCCTAACTTAAAAGTGAATCCATATGAGAATCCAACCACTTCAACGTCAGAATATACCGTTCTCAACTTTGGTAGCTAATCAAAGCCCCTCTAAGCGAAAGAAGGTAATAATAGTTGATACCAACTCTCTTCCGATATCAAGAAAACAAGACAAAAAGATTTCTTCAACAAAATCATTAAAATCCACTATTTTAACAGAATCCCTTTATAACAATGAATTGGAGACCTCACATACTTCGAATTCCCCGCAAAGCGCCAAGAGAGCTGAGAGAGCAATTGTTGTCGAAAACGATAATCAGTGCGTCCAAAAGTCAGGAAGTAATCAGAATAAGACCATTAACATTAGTGGAGATGCGCGAATGTTGAACTCTATTTTACCTGTGCAATATGTGAAGGGTAGTGTCCTTTCCTAGGTTAAACGCCTTGCTCAATCTGTTTTTTTTTAATGGGAAAATAAAGCTTTTTTGTTTGTTTTTATGATCCAGTATCTAACTTAAATTTGGTGTTACCCTTAATAAAGTTTAAACACCTTTTAACAATTTTTTTATTGTTATTATTTTTCAAAATATATATCAAAATAAAAACCCGTCCCATCTTAGGCAACTTTCCCCTAATTAATGAAACCTGTATCAAAGATGTTAACGATAACATTGGATACGGTCATTCTTTTTAAACCATAAAGCAAATGTTTCATCCTACATCATATTTATGAAACAATCGATACCGCTAATCATTGTTTACAAAAATATGCTATAGTGCATTTAAATGATTTAAAAAATACTTACTTCAGAGAATCTACACATTGCGCTGCTGTGAGAATAAATTTTTCACTTATAAGCGCACCACTGCAGGTCCATTTTATACTACTTCCATGAAGAACACCCAAAAGAGCCTATAATGCAATACAAATTTTTAGTGATGATTTAAATATGCAAATGAAAGCCTAAAATTTTTTGCAAGTGTATACTCCGATGACAAAATTAGCCAATCACGGTTCTGGTGTTAATGGCACATTGTTGTATTCAGTGTTATATTCAATTGCTGTTTCTTTTCTTAGCAGTTTTTGGTTATTAAAATTGAATATAATGAACTTCATGTCAATAAGAACTAATGAGTATTAAATCTCCCTTTACATACAAATGTCGCCTAATGTGTTGTGCTAATTTCTACATTTTGACAAAATAAGTTTGTATCAGTATGCAGAAACGCTAAACATCGCGACGCCACCTTCCTGGCTAATATACATTATATCAAGCGAGACACAAAATGTGTATCCTAGGTAGGTCATGAACGACTAAGATAGGTATATATGTTACGTCTGAACTTAGAGAATTGATGAAGTGTCACTTGTAAATAATTACAAGTCAAATTGACAAGTTGGAAGATATCTTTCCAATTTATTAGCTATTTAATAATGCGTTTTGTATTTAACGGACAACAGAAACAGCACATGGGGAACAGAAACGTGGATCGCAAAAACAGCAGTGGTGGGCCAACAGTTAGAAATGAGGAAAATGTTGAAGCGGTAAGACAATTGGTAGAAGAACGTCCTCAGCTTCTTGTGCGACATTTACACTAAGAATTATATCTTTCTTATAGCACTTGCAGACGTATCCTTAAGTATCTACATTTACACCCCTACCGCTTGCAAGCAGCACCTTATGAAATACTTCCTGTGGATAGA
Organism: Melolontha melolontha; assembly: GCA_935421215.2. Lineage (NCBI taxonomy): Eukaryota > Metazoa > Arthropoda > Insecta > Coleoptera > Scarabaeidae > Melolontha > Melolontha melolontha. The sequence continues at coordinate 10,382,025 of OW285240.1, read as the reverse complement.
CGAAACGACGGGTATTTTGTCAAAGATTTATTGACCATTTTGTTGTTAATAATGGAGACATTTAAAAGGTTATGTTTGCACGTAAATTCTCAGAACATGAGGATGTGGAGCGCAAATAATTCGCACTTTTTTGTGGAAGCACCACTGTATCTATGGAAAATTGGAGTTCGGGCAGCTGTTTGTCAGACTATTGGGCCTATATTTTTTGAAAGTATGTCGATTAGAAATACAAATTTTAAGCAGTAGCAAAAAAAGCTTATACCTTTTAGGAATATTACTGACTGGAAATCTTGGTACCATTTGTAAATATGTTACACGATGATGAATTAGAGGAAGGCTACCTTCAACAAGATGGAGCTCGTGTACATACTACCAATGAAAACATTGTTTTTCTGAGATAATTTTTTGGAGATCGAATTACTAGTTTAAATGCAAACACAATTTGGCCACCTCGTTCCTGCGATTTAACACCGTGCGATTACTTTTTACGGGCGTACTAAAAAAAATTCTGTTTTCTAACACCTGTTTTTTTGATATTAATGACCTGCAACAAAAGATCGTAGAAATTAATAATTCGCCTTGAATCCTAGAAAATGTTATTAACTCTGTTAAGCGAAGAACTTTACGCTGTTGATATGAAGGCGGTGGCCATATTACGCACCTTATTTAATGAATATTGTTCCGTAATAGATTGTGTTTTGTTCTTCTTTTCATTTAAACAATAGGGTAAACGGATCATCAAAACCGTACACGACAAACTCCAATGGATGACTTCACAGATGACGAACATTAATTTCTCCAATAAAAAAAAAACGTTTCCTTTCAGAACCAACACATTTATATTTTACCGCATTAGCGTTAAAAGAAAAAATTAATGATTGCTTCATTGTCATACTTCCCTGATTTGTATACTGCATTAATAAATTACTGTTGCTACTTTAATTATTAATTCATCTTTATTTTGAATATGATGAGATTTTACATACATAATATTTAAATGGGATTTAAGTAAAACACTTATATTAATTTCCAGTATATATTACACTTTATTATCTATTAATAAATAGATAACATGTTTCGCTACGATGTAGCTTCTTCGGATCTTATATTACTACTGAACACGCTCTTCACAAATGTATGGCTTTTTTCTAAACTATTTCAATGGGTTGCACTTGTCTACATTAGAATCGTCTCTTACCGATATATCGTCTAAAATTATTGTTATTTTAATATTTTTATATAATATTATATTTTTAGACGATATATCGGTAAGAGACGATTCTAATGTAGACAAGTGCAACCCATTGAAATAGTTTAGAAAAAAGCCATACATTTGTGAAGAGCGTGTTCAGTAGTAATATAAGAGCCGAAGAAGCTACATCGTAGCGAAACATGTTATCTATTTATTAATATATAATAAAGTGTAATATATACTGGAAATTAATATAAGTGTTTTACTTAAATCCCATTTACATATAATGGATTTCCAGCAAGTATCGGCCGATTCAATTAAATACATAATATTGTTTAATCTGATTTGGATTTTCATGTTTTCAAATTTTATTTTGCTGTATCTTTTCATTTTAAAACAGACAGCGCTCCAAAAGAAACTGTATTTTTTCCCTGAAATTAAATTTTTCTGTAGACTTAAATATTAGGTTAGCTTAATGAATATTATTTGGCAACTCTTATTTAACGATTTAACTTATCAATAGTAGTACGACATGTAAGTTAAAACATTTAATCAATCTAAGACATAACTGATTTAATCCATGGCATATTCTGAAAACATTGTTAGTGTTTGAGAAGTCAATACTCAAGATTTTATACAAATTCGGATTTAGGCAGGCCACATAAAAATCTAAGCTCACAATAATGCAATGCTAGAGCATTGTTTAATGCATTTATCATTACCTAATATTTAAAGATTTGAAGAATATTGTTCAAATTCAAGATACAGGTTACGAATTAATTGAAGAACAATTCATTCGTAACGAGAAAATTGTCGAATTCTCCTACTTCCATAAGTTTTTAGTTAAGTTTCATTGAGATAAAATAACAAAAGAGACTTTTATTATAAGAGAATTCAAATTTTTGAGAGACATTTGCAAAATTTACGTAATTGGTTCTGATGCATTTAATATTATGTTATTTACCATGTGAGGATTTTCTCTGGTACTGGATTTGATGTTTGTTGGACGACTAGTTTCAATCTTCGAGTGATATTCCCTGCATTCTGAAATATGGAGATCAACAAAATCATTTTTCAAAAACACGTATCAATATCAAATGGATTGCTAACTTTTTAAACTTATATTTTGTTCGTCGAGCGGATGGTAGTTCGAGACGCTATCGCCAAATTTCAATTCTACTTTTTCGGAATACGGTGAGTCATTCTTACGACAGCACACTATTGGATATATTCCAGCAAAACTGCATATTTCTGGACGACTTCGATGTCTAACTTCTTCTATGGCTGATGGACAATTGGCGAAATGTGTACAAATCCCTTTCACACCAGTGCGTTTTACACATTTAGCACCTTCTTCTGTAAATCGATATTTAGAAGCATATGTAAACTATAAATCATAGACAAAGCATTAGTGTTAGTTTGAATGTCCGAGAAACTGCAAGCTGAAACTTGTTACAGATATAATGCAATGCAACTCACTTTTCTTCGCTTCAAGGATATTATGATGAGGTATAAATTGTTCCGCTAAGAGATAAGTAATTAAACTTCTAGTTTCAAAAATTCTTTTATTGTAAATACCACTACAATATTGTTTCGCCATACAATGGCTTCATCAGGTGGATGAAATACTGTATTTCATCCACCTGATGAAGCCATTGCATGGCGAAACAATATTGTAGTGGTATTTACAATAAAAGAATTCTTTCAATGGAGACTGTGGTTAAATAATAATTTAAAAAAGGTATATAACCCCTTACCACAATTATTAGTCGTATCCTAAATACGTATTTCGACAACTAAGTTGTCATCATCAGTAGGTAAAAACAACTAATTAAAGTCACACGGGGCACAATAAAGTAAGATAAACGCTTCCGCACAACTACTATACACTGCAACCCTGTAAAGACTAAATTGACCATGCACATCTCAAACTACGAGACAAAACACTTGCCTCTTAGAAAAGGTTTTTAAACATGTGTTAAAATATCGAACAAAGGGACGGCAAAAATTCTTTTCTAAAGAAGGCGCCTACTAAAAACGATTTTAAAGCTACGGTGACCTACTAATAAACTAAATGAAACACCTTATATTTCCACAAAACACTAGTATATTTAACTGTATGAGCATTTCATGTGCAATGTACAAATTAATAGTTATTATTTAAACGTGTTATTTCGAGTACGCAGGTAGTGACAAAATCTATATTGGGTAGGAGTGTAAAAAAATTTTCCATTAACAAATGGTTAAAAAGTCGTATATATATAGTAAAGGCCGAACTCTCATTGCAAATTCTGAGAAAGACAAAATTAAGAAGGGGCGTTATATGTGAAAAACCAGACATCCGGCTTGTTGTATTATATTAAATGAGAATCAATCCTCGTGAAAAGGGTCAATGAATAATTAGATATTGTAGGTGTATAATTTAAAAGTTAATTATAAATAGGTGACAATGTGTTATATTAAATGAGAAACCATTCACGTGAAAAGGGGTCTATGAATAATTAGATATTGTAGGTATATAAATTTAAAAGTTAATTATAAATAGGTGACAATGTCCTAGTTAAGGAGTTAAGCAATTTAATATAATGTATAGAATTCACGGAAGGCTCTGGGTGTGTAGGAGATAATTTTTTGCATATTAAATGAGAATTCAATTCACGTGAAAAGGGTCTTGAATAATTGGATATTGTAGGTATATAATTTAAAAGTTAATTATAAAAAGGTGACATGTCCTAGCTAAGGAGTTGCGCTATTTAATATAATGTATAGAATTCACGGTAGTCTCTGGGTGTGTTAAGGAGGTAATTTTTGCATATTAAATGAGAATCACTTCACGTGAAAAGGGGGTCTATGAATAATTGGATATTGTAGGTATTTAATTTAAAAGTTAATTATAAATAGGTGGCATGTCCTAGTTAAGGAGTTAACTCCTTAACTAGGACATGCATTAAATTAAATACCTACAATATCCAATTATTCATAGACCCCCTTTTCACGTGAAGTGATTCTCATTTAATATGCAAAAATTACCTCCTTAACACACCCAGAGACTACCGTGAATTCTATACATTATATTAAATAGCGCAACTCCTTAGCTAGGACATGTCACCTTTTTATAATTAACTTTTAAATTATATACCTACAATATCCAATTATTCAAGACCCTTTTCACGTGAATTGAATTCTCATTTAATATGCAAAAAATTACCTCCTACACACCCAGAGCCTACCGTGAATTCTATACATTATATTAAATTGCTTAACTCCTTAACTAGGACATTGTCACCTATTTATAATTAACTTTTAAATTTATATACCTACAATATCTAATTATTCATAGACCCCTTTTCACGTGAATGGTTTCTCATTTAATATAACACATTGTCACCTATTTATAATTAACTTTTAAATTATACACCTACAATATCTAATTATTCATTGACCCTTTTCACGAGGATTGATTCTCATTTAATATAATACAACAAGCCGGATGTCTGGTTTTTCACATATAACGCCCCTTCTTAATTTTGTCTTTCTCAGAATTTGCAATGAGAGTTCGGCCTTTACTATATATATACGACTTTTTAACCATTTGTTAATGGAAAATTTTTTTACACTCCTACCCAATATAGATTTTGTCACTACCTGCGTACTCGAAATATCACGTTTAAATAATAACTATTAATTTGTACATTGCACATGAAATGCTCATACAGTTAAATATACCAGTGTTTTGTGGAAATATAAGGTGTTTCATTTAGTTTATTAGTAGGTCACCGTAGCTTTAAAATCGTTTTTAGTAGGCGCCTTCTTTAGAGAAGAATTTTTGCCGTCCCTTTGTTCGATATTTTAACACATGTTTAAAAACCTTTTCTAAGAGGCAAGTGTTTTGTCTCGTAGTTTGAGATGTGCATGGTAAATTTAGTCTTTACAGGGTTGCAGTGTATAGTAGTTGTGCGGAAGCGTTTATCTTACTTTATTGTGCCCCGTGTGACTTTAATTAGTAGTTTTTACCTACTGATGATGACAACTTAGTTGTCGAAATACGTATTTAGGATACGACTAATAATTGTGTGGTAAGGGGTTATATACCTTTTTTAAATAAAAGAATGTTTGAAACTAGAAGTTTAATTACTTATTTCTTAGCGTTATAATGAAGTTTCAAGAAGTATCTCCTTCGTCAATTAACTATATATATTGTTCATTAAAATCAAAGGCTTTTAGGTACGGAGAAGAAGTGGTATTAGTAGGAAGGATGTACTTCTAGTGTTGCATATAACTTCATAGAGAGCACCAGTAATAAAACATCAGGTGTCAAAATTAATCCCAATCCTTCGTTAACCGTTCTAAAGTACCATTAAGATACTGCAAGTGATTTGGTCACAGTGAATTTTATAAGTTGGTCGAAAAAATAATATATGTTAAGTAGATTAAATTAGTGGCCGACTTAAGGTTTGGTTAACTTTGATTAAAAATATATATTTTTAATTTCTTTGAAAAAGACACTATGTGTCGAAACATGTAAGATTGCTTTAAATACATATATACATATCAAAGTAAACCAGACCTTAAATCGCCGACTAATTTAATCTACATAACATATATTATCTGTATATTTTGTATATTATAGTAGATTTAGAAAGTCGGCGATCTGTTTTACTTTAACAAAACAGACCTCATCTTTTAAATAAATTCAACAACTTTCATAACAAATTAAAATTTACAATTGAAGAAGAAATTAATAACAGTATTAATTTTCTTGATATTTCTTTAACCTATGATAGGCAGGGTACTATTTATACAAATTGGTATAACCAACCCACAGCTTCTTTTCGATATATGAATTACTACTCAAATGCACCTACAGTATTCAATAAAAGATTATAAATAATCTGACTGATAGAGCAGTAAAATTATCACATACTCAATATAGAAAAGATAATATTTATCCACCTCACCTTATATATATAAATATATATTATATGGATGAAAGATCTAGTGTCCAAATGTTCAGTATATTCAATGTTTTTGGATATACATACATATATATATATATTTACCTATGATAGGATATGCGTCCGATTCTGATGTACAGTAATCGGCTTGAACTCCTCTTTTTCGTGTCGAGCTCCGGTTTCGGAGTCCGCGACGTATGCATGTGTATCCAAGTACTAATATTCGTTTTTGACATTATAAAGGCATAATTTGAAAATTCACCTGGAGTCCGAAACTGACATTTATTTTGGGAGTATATACAGCTAGTTTATATATTTAACACCACGTGGCGCTAGTATCGCATACACTCCTCATGAAAGTGCCGATATTGCATCCCATCGTCTGTGATAGTATACACATCCTATTATTGGCAACATAGCAGGAGTCGAAAAGAGCCATTGCTATAGAAGTATTAATATTGTATTTATAGTAGTAGTATTAAATTTATGAAATTACCAATTTCGAAATCTGAAAGAAATTGAGATATTTCCGCTATAATTTCTAAATAAAATTGATTTTAGAGAATTCCTTGTATATAAAACAGAGCATTAATATATGTATGTTTTAAATTAAATAAGTAAGTAATGAGTAGGAATACTTTAGAAGCAGTTGTAAATGAGATGTACTTATATCTTTATTTAATATAAAAAATATATTCCTCTTTAACGTTAAGACGTTAAACGTTATGTATTATAACCGAAACAAGCCTTAAAGTACTCTCGCACGAAAAATAAAAATATAATTTTAAATTAATAGTTTAGAGCAGGGTATCTTAACCTTTCCACAACCACGAACTCTAAATATTGTTTGTCGTTGTAAATTAGCATATTTAACTTAGTATTCGAAGCTTTTAAGGGTATCAGATACTATTTGTAGTTACTGATCAAAGAAGGGAAGGGATATTTAAATAAATATACATGCTTTGTACATTGCTATTTTTTTTTATTGGAACAAAAATAAAAAATAAGGCCTTCAGACAAAACATTAATATTTACTAAAGGATCTGAATTTCTAAATAAATAAAATGAGCGATTTTCTTAATATTTTTTTTGTAATTGATTTATTTTTATATATATTAAAAACAAATGCTTTAATTTTTCTCCAGTCTTTATTTTCCAACACAACTGGATGTGAATTTTTTGGCGCTTTCTTTTCACGAATATGACGTTTGACATATTTTGTTACTATACTTTTTTGTTCATCTGCCCAATGGACAACTGTTCTTTTTCTTGCCAGTTTCTGCAGACGTGGATTAATTGCTTCATCTATAAAATATTTAAATTAATATTGGTATTAGCATGCAACTTTGTTAAATAGTATTTCCTGTCAATAAAAATAAATATTTTTCTTATGTAGTGTTAAAATATCACGAACATTCGATTACTTAAGCGATAGGCGAGAACTACTTAAATTATACAATTCATAAAAGGGACGGTAAGTAAAGTTAGTAAAAAGGCAAGACCTGACTCGAACAAAATTTCAGTATTAATAGCCGACGTTGAATCATTTTGACTAAATTCATAGATATCATCATCTGAATCGTCGATTTCTGCTTCTACCTCATTCGGGTTAATGTCAATTTCTTCTAAGGACTTCCCCTTATGTTTTAGTCCGTCTCCTCTCTCCATTATTAAAAGCAATTTTGAAATTTTGGCAGTTTGATAGAGATCTCGTGGTAGTATAAAAAGCAATTATTAAATATTGTATTTTTATTTTTAAATTAAATATATTATCACTCCAGTAATTTTTTGTGGTAATATAACAAAATCGTATTTCGATTACTTAAGCAATAGGCGAGACCTTCAAAGCTGCTTGGATACAGAAAGATAGATTCGCAGATCCGAAGATTATTTTTTTAACAGATAAAGAAGGGCTAAGTATATTTAATACGTCAGAGAGTAGAAAGAAAACAAAAGAATTTATTAAAACATTTTCTTGTGTACTTACTCGTAAAATGATTGGTGTGTACGTTCTGTATGACCCATGAATATTGCAAATTGTTTAGCTTCTACTTTGCTTAAACTTAAGAGTTGTGTAACAGTGGCTATTGGTTTCCGCAATTTATTAGAAGTTATTGCATCTGGATGTTCTACACCACTTTCTTTTGCTAATTTTCCTAGTGCAACATCACCTTTTACCCAATTACGTTCATTTGCCGGATAAGCAAACAAATATGGATTATTTCTTGGGACAATTGTTGAGGTATTTCTTATTTCAACCATAGTATCGAAAAAACTTTGAATGACCTTTGGAATTAAGATAACTACAGCTCTATTGCCTTTGCCACATGTAACAATTCTTTTATATTTTCTTGTAAAAGCCACTTCAGATTCTGTTTTTTCAAATTCTTCCAAATTATTCGATCTAAAATTTTTATAGTAAGTGTCTAAAGTAGTGTATTGCACATCTCCAATTCGACGACGATTATGAAGAATTGTAAGTGTCAGTGTGGTATTTACTAAATCTTTAAATGCTTCCTTGTTGTTTTTATTTTTCTTCAAAGCTTTTTCAGCCTCAATAGCTTTTGCAAAGACGTAATTTTGAAATTTCAGTACATCTTTTGTCAAAGGTAATACCACTGGTTTATTCCACTTTTTCTCACTTAGGTCCTTTGAAGCTAAACTGCTTATTTCGTTTGACCATTGGTTAATGATTAATTGCTTTAATCTCTCAATATTTTGAATTTTTATTTCGTTATTATTTGACGAAAAATCGGCATTTTTTAGTAACTCTCCGTATAGTATATCACAAACCTTTTTTAACGATGTACCTAAACGCATTGATACAGACGGTGCCTTGAATGTTTTATCTACTTCGTTAAATCCTCCCACTACTTTTGCACTGCACACTATGGTATTAAAATTTTCTGGTACCAATATAGCTGCAAAAGTGTAATCGTTAGTTAGTAGTCTATATCGAACTTCTATTAATAATCTAGCTAATTCCCGCATTCCATTTGAACAAGGATTTCTCATTTGTTTCTTCTTATGTTTCTTTAAGTACATCTCTCCATATAATGCAATTAACGGATCTGTTTTAACAATGTATGTGATGTTATCTGGTCGCATAATCTTGAAAACGTCATTTCTTATATTTAATTTTGAAATTGTTTTTGAGGTATTTGAAGCCATGGCTATAAGAGTTTGGGACGCACATCGAGATTGATAACGATTTTTGAAATTATCATTTTCGTGTAACTTTCGTAGTTTACATAACTTAGTATGCCGACGAAGATAATTTTTTGAGACTATTTGTTTACAGAAAGGACATGGGTAATTTCCCATTTTGCAATTACTCTTCTTAATTTCATCAGTTCCTTTTAGATATATCTCAAATGCTCCATCGTTTCTGAGTTGTTTGATAATTAACAATCTTTTAGAATCTTTTAGTGGTAATGTCATAAACTCTCTCACTTGTTTTTATTCTTTATGATTACGTTGTAAATGTCTTGCAAAATGAATTACATCTTCTTTACAGAATATACAAAATATCTTCTTTCTTCCCCCATTTGTATTTTGTCGGCAATTTAATTTCATCAAATTTTTATCTTTGTCTCTAATTTCATTAGATAGTCGATTATTTATATTGCAATTATTTTCTTTGTCGTTATCATATCTATTGCTTGTCTGCTGTAAAATTAGCATATATTAAATGATTTAAATTGTACTAGTAATTTTTATTAACAAAATAGTATATAAATAAGTAAATTTTGTTGATGATACAATCAATCTTCTCTAGAATTCGTCCTGTTACTTTTACGTAAAATTCGTAAACGAAGTTTCAACGTCAAAATTACTGTATACAATATGTATACAAAATATTACAAAATGAAATTTATATACTACTAAAGTTACTATTGAAACAATAGAATAATGACTTTTTAAAAAAGTTTTCGTTTTAAACCTTACATCCACAAAAACTTTTGCTTTAAATAAAAATTAATTGAGATCCAAGGCGTTTTGCGTGCCTACACTGACAGACCGTTAGATGTTAATATAAGTACCAAAATATTATAAATTTATTTAAATTGAAAAAGAAAACTATTTGATTAGTTACATCTAAATCGTATAAAAATAATACTTACTTCAAACCTTGGTCCATATTTTTTTGAATAATGTGAAAATAACAAACAATATTCTTGCTGTTTAACAACAACACTATAACATACTGAAGTTGTTTCCTTATGTTTTCGTATATTAGGGTTCATATAAATGGTAAACCAATGAAATTTTCTGCCGCCAAATTCTTATAATTCTTCACGAATGAAATACAATAAAATTATTAAATAATAAATTAAATAATTAAATAATGAAAATAATAAAAAAATTATCTACAGAAAATCTCATTCGTTTACCGTCACAAGTGGAGATATATGAGAAACCAGCCTCATAAATAATTTCGCAACGTTTTATACAACACATGATACACACGTGTTAAAGTCCAGGCAATGTGGCATCGTTGCATGGAGTTCGACTAGTTCCAATAATACATATTTATATACAATTGGAGCCAAATAATGTCATTAATACTAGGAGCTAGATAAGCCTCTTTGTATATCGAATACATTCACATCAAAATTTTCTGTTTTTTTTACCCCTCTCACTACTTTTCGACAAAGGACAATTTATTGAATATATTTATCCAATAAATACACATTAAACGCTATTATTTACGGTGGATGTCAGGTCGCCTTGTTGATATATGGACGCCAACTCCAATCATAGGTACATATATATATATATATATATAATATTTTCGTGACCTTGGTATGATATGGTAAATTCAATCAGTCAGCGATTAGGATATAAAATATAAATATTTATATCTTATATCCTTGATAAAGGCATCATTGCCGAAACATGTAGGGTTCTTTTAAATATATATACTTTGAAGTAAACCAGACCTTTAATCGCCGACTGATTGAATTTACCTATATATATATATATATATATATATATATATATATTAATTGATAAATTATTGGAGTTTTTCGGCTTTTATATGAAATATTTACAAATATCAAATTAGTATGTAATTGTAGAATAAGTGGGGATGTAAACATCGCTGTCTACAAATTACAAAGCAAATCATACGAAATTTTTAATTGAAAAATATTGTCTACGTTGGGACTTGAACCCAAGTCTACAGTTTGCCGGACTGTCGCTTTTACCACTTAAGCCACGATAGACCTTAGTTCAAGCTATTTAGAAATGCATTATAAAGTAACATTGTTAATGAATCGTATGTCAGTTATTGAATGTAGATGTCAAGTTCGAAGCAGAAGTCAGTTTTGAAAGCTGATGTCAGTTTTTATAGCAGATGTCAGTTATTGAAAGCAACAATGTCAGTTATTGAAAGCAGATATCTGTTTTGAAAGCAGATGTTTGTTATGAAAGCAAACGTCAGTTTTGAAAGTAGATGCCTGTTTTGAAAGCAGATGTCAGTTATTGAAGCAGATGTCAGTATTTTGAGAGCGGATGTCAGTTTTTTTGAAGGTTTGAAATTGCTAATTATTACTCCATAGCTATATGAGTGTCTAGATAATTTCTTAGCCGTTTATTAAATATATCAATTGATAAATTACTCTGCAATTACATACTAATTTGATATTTGTAAATATTTCATATAAAAGCCGAAAAACTTCAATAATTTATCAATTGATATATTTAATAAACGGCTAAGAAATTATCTAACACTTATATAGTATTATTAAAAATAACTTTGTATTATACAAAACTGGTGGGGTTTTGCCCACTCATGTATGTTCCAATTATTCTGATACTGCTTAGATGTTTTAAGTCACTCCTGTTGTTAATTGAATTTTTTTCTTGTTTAATATTAATAATTTCTTTAATTTCCCTTTATATTGTGTGTTGTTCTTTATCGATTATCTGGTGTTTTCAAAATCGAAATGGTGATCGCGTTGCAGTTTATGTGTAAATAAAGGAATTTTGTCTGTTTTGGAGTATTAGTGGGCTTGTATTCTTTTGTATAAATATTGTATAGTTTGGCCTATGTAGTAACTATCACAATCGTGACATGGTATTTTATAGATGACATGTGTTTCTCGATTTTTTTCTATTTTAGGTGTTAGTTTTGAAAATAGATGTTTATTAGTATTGCTAAGTTTATATGTTGTAGCTATATCATATTTCTTTAAAGTATGTTCTATTTTTTCTGATAATTGTGGAACATATGGAATCGTGATATAAGTTGTGGTGGATAAATATTATCTTTTCTATATTGAGTGTGTGATAATTTTACTGCTCTATCAGTCAGATTATTTATAATCATTTTATTGAATACTGTAGGTGCATTTGAGTGGTAATTCATATATCGAAAAGAAGCTGTGGGTTTATTATACCAGTTTGTATAAATAGTACCCTGTCTATCATAGCTTAAAGAAATATCAAGAAAATTAATACTGTTATTAGTTTCTTCTTCAATAGTGAATTATAATTTGTTGTGAAAATTATTGAATTTATTTAAAAGGTACTTTATTTTATTTGTCGGAATACATGTTATGATGTCATCTACATATCTTTTAAAGAAAATGTGGTGGAAGTGTAATGAATTGATAACGTTTTGTTCCAAAGATTTGTCCAAGACAACCCTCACATTATAATAACAACAGCAGATAAATCAAATAAAACAGTGATCATTCTTAAAGAGGAATATGAGCAAAAAATAAAAAACTATTATATATTAAATATATACATATATATTGTATATACATGCCTAATATATAGAAGGTCGTTAAGATCGAGATTGCATATAATTACCGTTTCAATGTTTTCTTTTTTAAATAAACAAAGGTTACTGACTCATAACTTTGCAGCGGAAAAACCAGAATATCTTCTCAGCAAATATTATCTTGTTTATGCATTGGTAATTCCACATTATACGTTATACATTATTGACGTACACAGATTTAATAAATTATCTGAAAGCGCTACTTAACTAGTTTCACCTATATCATTAAGAACATCACTGTACACACGTGTGATGTATGCAGCGCTTTTAATTTTATTTTTAATTAGTTTTTATAGCAATTAAATTTTTAGTTTGTTTTAAATTGCTTTTTTTGGTGTATCGCATCACAAATTTTTAGAAGAATATTAGTTAAATATTATTACATCTAATTACATTTTAACCATATTATTACATTTAACCATATTTGTTTTGAAAAACATATTTTAATTTATTTCTTTATGAACAATTGAATTAGCTAAGTATAATATACTCTTCTCCAATTATCTAATATTTTATTATAGTCGGTTACAGCGTTCTACAGCTTTCGTGTAGCACCAGTATATTTTTGGAGAAATGTTTTGGAGGTGGGATTGTTAAGTTTATTTAATGGAATATTTGCCACCATTAAAGTTTCACAGATTTCTTTGTTAAAATTGTCAGATTCCAATTTCTGATTCTAATTTCTGTGTATGTGATTGCGATGCTAAGTGCGATTCCTTGGAATTTTTTACCGATATTTTACAGACTTTGTAATAAGTTTTGGAATCACTGGCAATGAACATACAATTAGTATGGTCCTTAATCAAACTCGCCATTTTTCACGATGCCATTCTCGATGTTGTTCCATATAATATCTGAAAAAGTAACTTAAACACTGTTCTAGAACTAAATAAATGAAAACTAAAAATGTATGCGTAAGTTATTGAAACTTAATGAAATTCACTGGACACAGTTAAAGCAATGAAAAAAAGAAACTAACTCACCGCACATTATTTATCTTACGAAATATAAATCAATAAATAAAATAAATTATCAAAATTTCTCACGCTTCTATCTACTCCTATGAAGAAAGGAATTTAAGCGTAATATTGAAGAAATTGCCTCACAATTCAACGACAAAAATAGATGTGCGGCTTTAACCGAATGAATAGTGCTATTCAATAACTGCGTGTTGTACTTAGCGATGTTATAGACTGTTTATATGATCCACCGTAATTTCGGCTGATGCGTCCGGTCTCTACTCATGGCACACTGCGAAAAATATTATTCAGAAGGTGCCATGAGGATCACCGGTGATATCCAGTTATTACCATACTATCCTTTATAATTTATTAGTAGTATAATATATGCCGGCTCTAGACCGCCAACTTGTGAACGACTATAATTAGCTTTTTTTTCCCCTCTTTTTGGGGGTCAAAACTACTTATAGTGCTTAACAATTTCACAGTCTATAACGGTACAAAAGTTTGTGTAAATCCTCAGTAATTCTCCTGAAAATGCATAAAAATAGCTATATTTTTAAATATTTATACCAAATTTTATCCATAAATTTACAGTCAAAATTTTGCTCGTTCCCAAGCTAAAATTGCATAAAAAACTGAATATATTCAATCGCCACCAAATTGTGAACGAATATAAACACCCATATTCTTTGTTAATTTAGCACAATTATCTTATAAAAATTATTACCATATCTCATCGCTCACACCTCAAAATTATATAAAAAATTGAGCTTATTTAATAACCACCAATTTGTAAACGAGTATAAATAGTTATATTTACAGATCTTACTCTAATTTTATACTCATATTTATATTTTTTGTCATATACTTGGTGTGTTACTATCAGGAAAGCATCCTAAAGTGAACGTAAACGTGAACATAACGTAACCGTGAGCATTGAACATAACGTAAAACGTAAACATTGAACGTAACATAAACGTAATAGTTTGTTACGTGTCCGTAACGTCCTATTTATTATTGCGTCGTTTTCCGATTAAATGTATTAATCTCGTCAATTTAATTCTATTATCTTTACAATTTATCCCCTGTATAATTTTGTATCTGCACTTTAATATCATATTTAATTCTTTCTTGCGATCTTTCTTTAATCTTTTTTGTCCTCCGAGTTCTTATACCGATGCACGAAGGATGACTTGGTTTTTGGCATTCGACCACGTACGTTGAATGTGAACGCTTTTCACTGTACTCGAAGTTTTAATTAGTATTCCGTATCGTATTTACGGACCCGTTCGGGGATATCATTGATTAAAATTTCATTCGTTATTCGCTTTGGGCGATATCTCATTTGGAGGAATTAACGAGTTGAAAAGCGAATCAGCGTTCTTTCGTCAACGGCGTATGTTTTTTGGCGTACGCTTGTTCTTAGTTTACCATCGAGATGTACTGGTAAGCAAAGTTATTCTTTCTGTAATTATCTCTGTGTCTTATCGCCACATTTATTCGTTAAATAGATGGTACCACCCACCGGCCTAAACACATCATTTGCTGAGAACTGACGCCGGGGAGAAAAAAAGAGTGTCGAAGATTTGTCCACGTTCTTTTCCTTTCGTTCCCCGTTATTCTATGAACGAAGGGAGAAATCCAACCAACGAACGTCGGCTACGAACAGATAAGCTCCCTTATTAAAATATTACCGTCCTTTTTTTTTTTTTCTTGTGTTTGAATTGTGATTTATGCGAATTCCTTAATTTAGTCAGTTGTTAAATAAAACAAAAGTATTAATCTCGCAGGTGTTTTCTCTTCAAGAAACAAAAAGCCTGTGACCTTCAACGATATATCGAAAACATTTGCGTTTTAAATTTTCTTGTTTTCGAATAGTTATATGTTTTCTTTTTGTTAAACCATTTAATTTTGCATTTAAAATGAAAGTCTTGTTGAACAGTCAAATTTAGAATTGCATATTGCTATTAATTACTTTACATTCATTCATTTACTCTGTAATTGAGAATTCTTTTTTTTTAATATACTCTTTATACCTATAGTTTCACCGAATTTGTAAAAATTTTATGTCGTCGTTAAATTACTTAGCGAAGTTGATTGATTTTGTTCTAAAGTACACCTTCTGTGACAACCTGTTTCGAACTTTTTGTAGATAAGGGAATAATCTTAGCGAAAGATCGCTAAGTTCAGACTATCTTTAAAACTTTTATTATTCTGTAACCTAATAAGAACAATACGTATTACTTCTTTTTAGGGTGTTTGAGGCTTTTAGTCTCTGTAATTCTCTGTGTCTGGCTCTGTGTAATTAGTTATTCAAAATTCAATCCTAGTAATTTATCTGCATTACCTAATGAATATTAATTCATTTTGCAATTTTTACACTCCATTAGATTATACCGGGGTCAATCATTTATTATTTGTAATATACTACGTTAGGATAAATAAATTTTACTATACAGGGTTATCTTTAAAATTTTGTTATGTTATACAGGGTTAACTTTAAATTTAATAGTATTATACAGAGTATTATTATTTCACGCAAATTATACTGAGTGATATTATTATTTGTTTCACGAATATTTTACAGAGTATCATTGTTATTCTTTTCACGAGTATTATACAGAGTATTATTATTTCACGCAAATTATACTGAGTGATATTATTATTTATTTCACGAATATTTTACAGAGTATTATTATTATTCTTTTCACGAGTATTATACAGAATATTATTATTTCACGAAAATTATACTGTGTGATATTATTATTTATTTCACGAATATTTTACAGAGTATTATTAGTATTCTTTTCACGAATATTATAAGGAGTATTATTATTTTTCGCCTATTGTACAGAGTGTTTTTTTTTTATTTATTATTCTATTTCACGGATATTATACTACTGTTTGGTTAAAATTATTTTTTTCTTTACTCCCTTTCCTCATCTCTCGGACCTCGAGAGTGGAGCGAGTCTCGATCTTGGGACCGACCCTCTGCCCACGCAATTTGCCTACTTTTTTTTGTACCTGACATCAAGTTTCCGGGTTTGCGACGTCCGGCGGCTGAAATTCGGTGGCGTCCATTTTCCACCTTTTATCTTTTTTGAGGTTATCTCGTACCTCTGGGTCTCCCCACCCCCTGGGCTGAGGCAGCCTCAGTAGCCGGGTGGGTCGCTGGACGTTGGCAGTAACGGGCAGGGGCGGGTTTCGACGGCGAGACTAGTTCTGCTCCGAGGAGCGTTTGTGTTTTTTTTTTTGTGTGTTTGGTATTTTATACATATACTACGACGGGTGATCGTAGCAAGTTCTAGTATTATAATGTCTAACGTCAAAGAAAATAAGTGTGCATTAATAACTTTTTCTTTGATAAAAAATATTCAACAGTAGAAAATAAATTAGTTACATAATTATTTTAAATATAAATAAATTGGAATGGATTCTGATTTATCTGTAATCTCGCATCGAAGCACTGACAAAAGTTATTTAAAGGAAATTAAATCACTTAATAAAGATCCAGTGAAGTACATAAATTCATAGAACTCTTTACCTAAACTACCAATAAATAGAATTCTATTTATTACAAACCTCTCAAAATATGAAAACATAGTATAAAATTAGAGTAAAATCTGTAAATATAACTATTTATGCTCGCTTACAAATTGTTGGTTATTATACAAGCTCAATTTTTTAAATAATTTTGAGGTGTGAACGATCAGATATGGTAATAGTTTTTATAAGATAATTGTGCTAAATTAAAAAAGAATATGGGTGTTTATATTCGTTCACAATTTGGTGGCGATTGAATAATTACAGTTTTCATGCAATTTTAGCTTGTGAACGAGCAAAATTGTGACTGTAAATTTATGGATAAAATTTGGTATAAATATTTAAAAATTTAAAATTTAAAAATATAGCTATTTTTATGCATTTTCAAGAGAATTACTGAGGTTTTACACAAATTTTTGTACTGTTATAAACTGTGAAATTGTTAAGCACTATAAGCAGTTTTGACCCCCAAGAAGAGGGGAAAAAGCTAATTATACTCGTTCACAAGTTCGCGGTCCGGAACCGGCATATATTATACTAACGAGCGATCATTAAAATTTTCACTCGTAGCTGGCCGTGTATATAAAAATTATGTCTTAGCTTTAGTCATTAAGATGTTATTTCAAACATCTGTCAGTGTCAAATATATATTTTAAAGTTTCATCAAAAGAAAAAGTAATGGCCTTTAATGATATGCATAAAGTATGGTAGAATGTTACTTCCTGACATCTCAAAAAATTGATGGTATTTGGCAGCATTCAATAGAAAATTGCCTTGCGGAGTTTGAAGAGAGA
Organism: Melolontha melolontha; assembly: GCA_935421215.2. NCBI lineage: Eukaryota > Metazoa > Arthropoda > Insecta > Coleoptera > Scarabaeidae > Melolontha > Melolontha melolontha. The sequence continues at coordinate 10,363,786 of OW285240.1, read as the reverse complement.
TATACAAATACTGTTCCTAGCTATAAAACTTTCCGTGATTCGCTAATGCATTGTGTAAATCTTTTTCGTCAAACAGGCAGTATTTTAAGGAAAAAAGGAAGCAGTCCTCCTCTCAAGAGAAGTCGCGGCGTAATTGAAAATGTCAGACAAATTATTAGCGAATCTCCTCAAACATCTATTCGCAGAGTTTCGCAACAAGTAAGGCTTTCGTATGGAACATGTCAAAAAATTTTAAAAAAGGACTTGCACATGTATCCATAGAAATTAACATCTGTACAGAATCTATTACCTACGGATTATGAAAAAATGACAGACAATATTTTAAATCATACTTTTTTCAACGATGAAGTTTGGTTTTATTTGAAAGGCTATGTTAATACGCAAAATATGCGTATGTGGTCTAGTGAAAATCCTCATTTCTATAGAGAAGTTCCTCTACATCCAGAAAAAATAGGCGTATGGGTAGGTATGAGTCGTCACCGATTAATAGGACCAATATTCTTTGAGGGCACGATAACATCGGAGAAATATCGTAACGAAATTCTCAGTGTTTTTACTAATCAATTGACTAATGATGAACTCCAGGTCGGATATTTTCAACAGGATGGGGCTACATCTCACGTTACACTTGAAAATATTCAGTTTTTGCAACAATTTTATGGCGATAGGATAATAAGTAGAAATACAGCGATTCCATATCCACCACGATCGTGTGATTTAACAGTCATGGATTTTTTTGTGTGGCCATATATAAAGAATATTATTTATGAAACACCAATTAATAATCTACAAGAGTTAAGACATAAAATCATAGAAAAATGTGAACACATCAATAACTCACCGCAAATACTGATCAATGTTTTCAATGCTCTACGAAATAGAGTGCGATTATGCTTGGTGGAGAATGGTCAACATTTTACACATTTTTTATAATATTCTATTACTTTGTATAAAAATTATGAATATATTTAATATAAAAGTCAGCATTTCAAATTATTTTTTAACAATCATGACGTTTGAAATTATAATGACAGATCTCCTCTAATAACTTAAGTTAGGACATACTTTTTGTGTACATGGCTTACTTGAGCGAAAATTTTAATGATCACTCGTTACTATTATTATCCTTACATATATCTAATACAGGAAGCTAGGTAGCATTAAACTAAAAGTATATTTATCATCGTCATAAACGGAAACACTTTTTAATTGTATGGTGGCAGCGAAAATGTTAATAAAATTTTAAAGCACCTGCAGATAATAAAATTTCACGAATATTTTTGAAATGATTAGTGAATATCGAATTATATATTCAATACTCCTATTTTTATAGCCTTAAATTTTATAGGATAGTGGTAATATGTATGTTTGAATAATTCTAATTTATGGTTCTGTGCGTGGTTGTCTGTATGTCGACTACCTACAACCATTTTAGGGTTAGACCTCATGTTGCGTTAATTACGATGCAATGAATAGGATTTGAATTTTGCTTGAAAGTCAACGGTATACTTTTGGGCACACTATACAATAAAAATATAAAATGAAAAGGGTTAATATTGTTTTACAACGTCTTTAATATCTAAGAATTTACACAAATATTATAGTAAAATATGTGGCCTATCTGGTCAGTCCTTACAATTATACTATAGGGTACTAAACATGTGTCAAATAATTTTTTTTTAATAAACTATAAGTGCATTTCTATTATCGTCTACACGGTTGATTTAAATGAATAAATTTAACAAAGGTGAGTTATTTAAATCTAGTTGACAATTAAGTAGAATTTGTGATTGTTTTAATTTATTTATTTCTAAATTTTTCTAAACACTTGAATAGCAGGAATGTTAATAATATTTTTATTTTTCACTTAAGTATTATTTGTTCATGTCACCTTGGATACGGTTACCATAAACACGGCCATAACGCTCGTGGGCGTAATAACAGGGCATTATGGCCCATAACGTCCGGTAATTTATTTACAGTTTTTAATGTTGCGTGAATATAAATAAGGCAGGAGAAAAAAATTATATTCATTTTACAGACCTAATAATTTTAGTTTTTAACAAAATCTAAAGAAAGAAGCAAAACTTTAGCATTATTTAAATAAAATTAAGAGTATCTAAACATTGACAACTTGAAAACATCAAAGTGTCAACAACTGTCATTTAAAATACATAGAATTTAATAGTTGTTTATTTTCAACAACTTCTAAAGAAAGAATCAAATTCTTAACATTATTTAGCAAAATTACAAATACAGTTTCCTAAATGTCCTGAAAAATTATGTTATCCTAGGCTTTCCAAGCCTGTTAATGTTCTTGGAGGGAAAACATCTCCACTAGTACTTTGAGGATTTATCTAATGCTGTAACAGAATTTAAAATCATGTTGGATACTGTAATTCTTAGAAGAAATGCTTTACTCTATCGTTGATTCAAGGAGTCATATTGGGTGCGTAACGGCTGTCAAGGACATGACAATTGCCAGGAATCTCGGAACTTTTCCAATGTAATTTGAATTTTCCGCTTAAGAAATTTATTTTTCATGAAAAATAAAATCTTGTATGAATCACTAACGTTATGGCAATTATATTGGTCAACATTCATCCTTTGGGCCAAAGGCCCTCGCGCTGAATTAACGTCGATCTCAGAGTAATATAATACGCGTAATGCCCTTGGTGCATAAATAACTAAAGTGAAAAATAAAGTTATTTAAGCAAATACGAGGGCGGTTTGACGGGAGAGTGAAATACTTACCTTAAGGTAAAAAATATATTTTATTTTTTGACGTAATCGCCTTGCAAGTCTACATATTTAGGCCGACGAGTTTCCAATTTTTCCAAACCACCCAAAAAGTAATCTTTCGGCAAATCTGCAAAATATGCAATTGCCTCGAATATCATTTTTTAGAAATCTCTTTCTACCGAACTATTTTTTTAAATTTAGAAATAAAAGGAAATAATTTAAAGCCATATCTAATTAATATAAAGGACGAGGTAGCGATTTAAGAAATTTAGTTATAGCAACAGCGAACGAATAAGAAAGCGCATTATCGTGATGGAACATCACTTCTTTATTCAACAATTGCCGTCATCTTTCTTCAGTTCTGAATCCGAACTTATCAGCAAATCAGCATAATATTGGGCAGTTGGGTTTTCCCTTTTTTTTTAAATAATCAATGAAGATAACACTTTTGGAATCTCAAAAAAATGTGTCCATGATCTTGTCGGCGAAAAACGGTCTTTGCTTTCTTAAGGGTAAGTTCCCAGGGAGAAATCCATTGTTTCGCCTGTAGTTTCTGGAGTATAACGATATATCCAAGTTTCACCTACTGTAACATATCGATGAAAGAATTTCCTTGGATTACGTTCCGAGATAGCCAAACATTCTCTTGATATTTGGTCAGCATTAAGCAAACGCGGCACTCATATCGCGTATAGTATTTTCATATTCAATATATAAATGTTCATGCAAAATATTGCTTACTCGTTCGGTTGAAATGTTTACTCCATTAGCTATCTCACGTACTTTCAATCAACGATAGCGATCGTTGACAGTACAAGCGCATGGACTTTATTCACCATTTCTGGAGTAGTTACAGTTTCGGTACGTCTAAAATCATTTTCAAAAGCAGAAAACCACTTACAAATCAAAATAATTCCATTGGACGGAGCACATTCACGAACGTAACTAACATCGGTTTCTTTGTTTTTCTACGTAAAAAAATGTTTAATTAACACTTAATTAAATTAATTCATATTCTAAGAGTGTTTAATTCAAAATAAGCTCGGAAAGTGAAGACGAGCATTTACCAGGGGAAGTATTGGAAGCGGCACAAAGTGCTGTTTCACAATTAATCTCCAAACAACCATAAATAAGTTTCGGAAAAATGACAAACTATTTTTTCTGAAATCGGTCAAGATTGCCTACTTTCTCGGCGCAATTTCAGATCCCAAAATAAGCTGTTCTAGTATTTTAGTCCGTTGCTATGCAAACATCAAAAAACAGTTCGGGAAGGTTTTTTTCGTCCTAGGCCGGGAAAGTCAGTAGCTTTCCTGTACCAATTCTTTATATATATTTTAGATAGTAGATAAATACACGCAGACAACATTTTCAGCAGCTTTTACTGACTCCGGCGGTATCCCGCATACTAGGACATCATCATCACTAGAGCAGACCAATTTCCGTGCGCGCCATGTGCGCCGATGTACTATTCTTATTTTTCGTGTGTTTATGCATATTACTTTAATAGCAGAAAACCAAATGTATATTTAATTATTTCTGATAGAATAAATGTCTCTACTTCTATACTTATATCGGTAACAAGGTCATGTTGCGTCCCTATTCTATCGCATATTCTCATATATTACGAATTACACTCCCATACCGGCGCTCATGGCGCGCACGGAAATTGGTCTGCTCTAATCATCACTGTCCATTTAAGATTTTTTTCATATTTCATAGGTTATTAGGTGGCAATGAAAACATGTTATGCGTTTATAAAAATTCTTTAATTTATAATAATATTGATTCCGATTTCAGAAAAAAAGTATGTGTACCTCGCAGTAAAAGCACATTCCCGGACTTCACCAATTTACGTTGTCGTCCGGGAATGTATCGCTTTTACTACTAGATACACAATGTACTATTGACATTTGTTTTATGTTCTACAATGAAAAAGACTTTTATTTTGCGTTCGAAATGAAATTATGAAATCCAAAACAGTATCTAAATGAGCTTCATTTCGATACGCTTTTTCTCATTTTTCAATGTTGGCGTTGTTCGAATACAGAAATAAATATCATTGCTGTCATTTGATTTTAAGTATTTAAGTACATTTGCCAGATATGATATGTGTTCGTACTCTACACAAACAACGTATATTGTATACAATTGACAACAAAATATATTATTCTCGGCTGTTGTTGCAGATACTTCTTGGTGAAACATTTTAACTTCATACAGTAAATAATAAAAATAAATTAAAACACTTGGCTTGTTTCACTATGAGATTTATTTAAATTCTCTAACATTTGTTTCGGCTGTTATGCCATTCTCAAAGAGATCTATAAATCTAACTTAAAGACTATCGCACTTGTTCTTATATGTTGTCTGTTCTTGTGTGTAGTGGGGGTGGTACTATATTGTGTATTACGGTGTCTATAAAGGGTGTATTGGCATATTCTATCTGTGTGTTGGTGATTAATAGATTTTGTTTTTTCGCTATTTTTATTTCTAATATATCGGGGAAGTGGTTGAGTTCTATACAGTGTTCGGCAAAGCCTGTGTTTTTCTCACTATATAAAATTGACTTCTTGTGTTCTTTAACTCTGTTTTTAATGGCTCGTCCAAACAAGACAGATTTTAATACAGAAATAAACACAATTAAATTAATCGCAAGAAATAATGGATATGACCCTAAAATCGTAGATAAACTATTAAAACGTAAAGAAATACAAAATAATAAGAACAAATACCTATATTCGAAAATAACAGAAAATATACAAAGATGGCACAAAATTACATACATACCCCAACTCACTAATAAAATAAACAGAATAGTAAAAGGATTAGATATCAAAATAAGCTGGGTAAATAAAACAAATTTAGGAACAATGATTAGCAACAACAAAGATAAAAGAGATAAAATGGACCAATCAGGTGTTTATAAATTAAAATGTAAAGACTGTGAAGCTATCTATATCGGCCAAAGTGGACGAGCCATTAAAAACAGAGTTAAAGAACACAAGAAGTCAATTTTATATAGTGAGAAAAACACAGGCTTTGCCGAACACTGTATAGAACTCAACCACTTCCCCGATATAGATAACTGCGACTTAATACACAATATCACAAAAAGCAAGAGATTGGACCTCCTAGAAATATTAGAAATAAAAATAGCGAAAAAACAAAATCTATTAATCACCAACACACAGATAGAATATGCCAATACACCCTTTATAGACACCGTAATACACAATATAGTACCACCCCCACTACACACAAGAACAGACAACATATAAGAACAAGTGCGATAGTCTTTAAGTTAGATTTATAGATCTCTTTGAGAATGGCATAACAGCCGAAACAAATGTTAGAGAATTTAAATAAATCTCATAGTGAAACAAGCCAAGTGTTTTAATTTATTTTTATTATTTACTGTATGAAAATATATTAGTTTCTAAGTCACTCATGTTTATATTTTTAAATAAAATATCAAGCAATGTTAACGAAAATTAATAAATAATATGTAATATAATATACTTCGCGGATAGCAAGATTTAAATTTGACAATGTCTAGTATCAATGTGACCAACTGCATGCTTTATATAAAAACTAAACTCTGAACTTTCAAATTAAATATTTACAATTTATTAATGTAAAAAATGCAAAATAGAAAAAATAGTATAAAAAACTCGTTTCATAAGGTCTTTTGCCGCACTCGCTCTTTAGAAAACTCGCCGCTATCGCGGCTCGTTTTCTAAACTGACCTCGTGCGGCAAAAAGGTGCCTTATGAAACTTGTTTTTTAATATACTATTTTCGTTCTAGAACGTCAAAGTATTTCGCAGCTAAGTGACAAAAAAGACTCTTAGTCAACTGAAAATTTAACGAAAATGTCAACTTTTAATGAAAAAACACAATTTCGTAATTTTTCCCTGCCATTCTGTCCAATCGACTGGCGTAATTTTGTTACTAATGTTAGTTTTAATAAATGAAAAAATTTTAAAGTTTTAATATTATTATGACGGCAACAGTTATTTATGTTGTGAATCTATTTCATGCGTCTTTCAAGCAAATTTTAATTGTTAGAAATGAATTGATTCGATCAACAATCTATTGCAGATATACAAAAGGCAATCTCAAAACTAACATCCCGTAATTCTCTTAAGATCGTCTATATGGGCTCAATTCCACGAGTTTTGTCAACAAAGAAAATACGAATTATTGGTTGATACATCAATAAAGCAGATTGCTATCATTCTTCAGAATTGGGAATTTAGCATGAAAAGGAAGAATGGGAAAGATTATATGGAATCATCTGTAAAATCAGTATGGAACTCCACAGCCAAAAGGATACAGGAAAAATATCTCAACGAATAAGACCGCAGAATTGATCCATTTTCTGATATCGTCTTTAAAAATTACAGAAAATCGCGAGATGTTAGTCGAAGAAATCTGCAATAATGTGCCGGCAAGAGAAAGGTTAGTTTTCTAGCTCTCTCTTTGAGAGGTATACAACTGATGGCAAATGCTTGGGACGAAGCAAATCAGAAGGTCTTCAAAAACAATTGTTTCATATATGTACCTTTGAGCTAGCATGGAGGGGTAGTGAAGCTTTAAATTGTAAAACTTATTAAAAAATGAAATACGCATTGATGGAAAGTGGACTGGAAGAATTGAATACAATTCAAAATCACTTACAAATAGCAGGGGTTAATTAAAAACAGTGAAAACGTAAATCTTTGCCCTATTTGATTATTTAATCTGTTGATGGGAAAACCTGATCTGACCATTAAATCAGATATATTGTTTATATGTTGTAACCCAAACTGGATAAATGGAAAATGGTATAAAGACTCACCAATAGGAATCAACGATTTGTCAAATTGGACCCGCGCATCGGCAGAAAAGGTTGGATTAGAAACAAAACAATTAAAAATAGCTAACCACTTTCATCGTGCTTCGGCAGTGTCATTTTTAGCTAAAAAAGGCGTCAGCGAACAACAATTAATAAAAATTACTGGCCACGCGCATGCTAACGCCATAAAATCTTATCTCCAGTTAGATAACGAACATAAATATAACTTAATTCAAAATTTAAGCAATACTGACATTCCTACAACTGCATCTTCTGTCTCAGTTGCTGTTTCAAATAGTTCATCTGCTTGTGTTAGTGGCCCCACTAATATTGGTTCCGATTCAGGTTTCGGAAATTATTATAGTAAATGTACATTCAACATTTATAATAAATAAGTGATATGTTATGTTTTAATTTTAGTATGCATGTACCTTAGGATATGTTTGTTATAAATTTGCTATTGTTTCATTATGCAATTAATCATATTTAAATCAAAACTGAATTTTTTAAGTAGGTCTTAATTTGTTTATTTGTGAAATAGTCATCCGAATATCATTCGTGGTAAAATTTTGTCTACAGAATTCCTAAATTGATTAACTCGAGTCAGTTAATACTTTACTTAATACTTTACTTTAATACAAATACATACATATCCATTTTACGAGTTTACTAGTTCAACATTCGGTGCCAGTATTCATCTAATTGGGCTTATATACGAGTATCAGTAATCGGTATTATTTGCCTCGCAGAATTAGTAATGGTATATACTCTGTTTTTAAATTATAGTGCGAAAGGCAAGCTGATGTGTAAATACTTTAGTTAGAGACCCTGCGACGAGAGTCTACAAAAATGCAAACAGTGATTATAGATCGGCATGGAAACAAGAGAAATTTTAAGTGTAAATTTCTATCATAGGAACTTAATTTTATTTATACAACTTATAAACTGATTGACGAATAATATCCACTTGCCACATTAGAATTTCCCTTAAATCCTTTATCGTTTTTATTTTTTTTTATTTGAATGCTAAATTTGGGACTTTTGTAAATTGTTTCACAAGCCCTTATAGCCTAACATTTTTTGTTATGGTTCATATATTTAATATACTGCAGTTCCTAATCGCTGTGTAAACGGATCGCAATAAAATTATTATCCAAACCCTTAGGCATTTCTTATAATTTGAAATATACTACACATTCTATTATAATATACGTCTACTTTTATTGTTTATAATCAAATATTGATAATACAGGCCTGTGGCGTGTTTCTCATATCAATTACTTTTATTACATACCACCTGTCGTGTTGAAACTTGCGGTTTGCACTATAACTTGAAACAAAGTTTACCTAAGCTTTTTACTGAATCTAGGAATATATTACAACGAATTCAATTAATTTTATAAAATTATATTATAATATATTTATTGTAATATAGCGTATATGATGCTTGATGAAATATTAAAAAAATATAGGCAAACACGAAAATATACTTTAACAATATTTACAAAAATAATCAAATACGAGTGTAACGATACATATAAATATTTTGCGACAGCATGTAACAACAGGTAAAGTGTAAACTATTAAAAAGATTATTGTTGATTGATAAAAAGACATCTTTTAACATCATTGTATTTGTTGGCACTTTACTTATTATAGGGTTATGTTGCCGTAAAATCTTTCGTCACATTAGTTCAATTTGTAAGTACGTTTTTATTGTCTAGATATTATATAATATGTTCTATTAGGAACAACTAAATTAACGCTACTTTACCCTGATGAAGCACCCTAATCGAGTGGGGAAATATTGGCTAAAAATAGACAATTAATAGTCCAACTTTCCCCAACCAAATTTCTAACCGCGACTCCTCATCTTATCAAATCAAATTATATATATTTTAAATCCCAATTGTATATCGTATTTGCCTATGTTAAAGTTTTGAAATAATTTGCAAATATGTAATTAATTTAAAAGTAATCACTGGTAAACATTATCAGCTTATTTGAAATTTAGTTACCTATAATAAATTGACTGCACATTCTGCAAGTCGGAATTTTATAATAAATAAATTGGGTTGCAAAATTCTTTGTATATATTTGACATTTCTATATTTAATAGAGTATCTATAGAGTATAGATAGTCAATGAATATGATATCTTGTGCTCGTAGATTTATACTATTTACATATAATCAATTTTCGAAAATAATCAAATACGAGAGTGACGATATGTACCGAAAGTAATCAAAAACGAGAGTAACGATATTTATCGAAAGTAATCAAATACGAGTGTAACGATATGTACCGAAAGTAATCAAATAGGAGGTAACGATTTGTACTGAAAGTAATCAAATATGAAATTAATCAAATACATGTACCGAAAGTAATCAAATACTACTGTAACGATATGTACCAAAAATAATCGATTACATTTTCAAATAGGTAATCGTTACTTCGGGTTCGCTTGTATAACGAATACTAATGTACCGAATAGTTGAATGAAAAAGTAGTTGTACTTGAGGTAGTAAATATATCGAGACGTCTCTGAAAATGTATTTAGAATAAAAAGACAATCATCCTGTATATGCTTTATACTTATGCATTTATTTATATGTTAACAAATTATTAACACTTACCTACGTAATATCCATATTCATAGGCACTAGCGTATGTCAATAAGAGAAGGTAAAGCCTATGCATGATTATTATTTGCTTGCACGGCGAGTATGCTGATTGGATAGCAACTGAATGAACGTTTTATACATAAATAGTAAGGGACTGGTTCCATTTTATCTATCTCTTTCTTAGAAATGACTAACAGTATAATAAGACTTGTACGTATTTTGTTTTCCTTTAAATTAAAATTCATTATATAAAAAGTGGTTTTATTCTACACCATGACTAAACTTCTGTTACTGGATTGTTTATACGAAATGTTTTTCCTTCATTGATTCTAAGTTTAAATATAACATATATACAGTGAAGTACGTATTATAAACTTACTATTGTTTACAAATTAGGAGCAGACAACCAAAATTGCATTTTGTCTAAATTACATAACTTCCAGGAAAGGAGAAAGTTTATTATAAAGAAACTGATAAGTTTTCATAAAATTCAAGACACCGAAAAATTTGTGGAAAATAAGTCTTCCAATAAAGTCTTCATCTCAAAAATCTCCATTCGTTATTTATCCCAGGAATTTGAAAAAGAACGAGTCTAAATGCTCTTTGATTGTCCGAAGTGGACAAAACTTATTTTGTCTGTGAAAACCAATGTCTTAATGCTGTTTGATAGTAAAACGAGCTATTGCAGAAAGTAAAAATTTATTTTCAGGTAAACAAAAACATCAACGTATTAATGACTAAACAGTGTTAAAAAGAAGTATGAATTCAAAACTTTGAACCTATAATTTCACCCCACCATCATCTTTATGACATTGAAATAATTCTGATTGCTCAGAATCACCTCTACCTTCATCAACCTTACCTGCATCTCCAGAAATATCTTTGACATGGTCAGGCAAAACTGGAGCAAGTTATGCTAATTCTGCATCATTTATCAAATTTTTGGAAGTCAAAGCAGTTAGTAATTTAGTTAGGCTCTTTATTTATTAATCAGCGGTACTTTTGGCAGCACCATACTTTAAATTTCCGTGTTTTTTCGATTTATCATTATTTATATAAAATTTCTCGGTTGTCATTCCAACACCTCCATTTCTCAATCTTGTGATGATCTTTGCTTCCCTGCAACTTTTTTTAAACATGTAAAAGCTTTTTTTAAATCAAAAATAAAAAATGTCCAATCTACCTCCAATTTACTTACTTTTCCAATTTTGGAATAAAGTTCTCAGTATTTTTCTGATGATTTTATCACACTTTGCGCTCTTATCAATGTTTCAGCAGCGTCAAAAATACGATCAGTAGGTAGGTACGAATGTCCACGAACTGGAAAATGGTTATTTAAGTGGAGCATGAGGTCATAAACAAGTGGACAATATGGATATTTTTATTCTTGCCACCGTATTCATTCGAGTATAGCCGTAGTTTCTTCACATGGTCCGGGAATTTTGAATGTCTGAGATACTGTTAAGAGATGCGCCTTAGGTTAAAACGCCATCTTCAACTCAAAATTTGAAATTTTGGACAAAAAACATGTTGGTTGTCTGCTCCTCAAATGTTAGCATTGCACTAACATTATTAGCAAAAAAAAACTTAAAGTAGGAGAAAACAAAAAAAAATTATAATATAAATCAAAGGAGCTGAAGATTTCTTGAGCTAAGGTGGAAAAAAATAACAGTTTTGGATCTATATTAAAGGCAAAAAAAAGAGATAAATTTTAGAATGTTGAAAAGACTTTATATTTTTGACGAAATAGAGACAAGTTATTTTGGATATTCTTACCGAAAAAAACTAAATTATTCAAATAAATCTGCTGATAATGCGGGGCTCCACATCGCTAGATGAGTTTTGGATTGCTTAGATTTAAATCCAATGGAGCACGTATGGAATACTTTAAAAGATCAGTAAGGCGACATTTACCGGCTCCTATTAATCTCCAAGAATTGCAACAGGTCGTTCTTTTCGAGTGAGATAATATTCCCCAAGAAGTAATCGAAAATTTGATTGTGAGCTTACCACGGCGAATATAAGCAGTTATCAGAAATAGGGTGTCACGCATTATTAATGCTGAATAATGTGTTCCATGTCGTATTCAGCATTCATTGACTTTTGGTGAATAGGGATTAACTCTATGCTGGCGTCAACACAAATAGCTTCCCATAACATTCTTGATCCACCACCAAAGGGCTCTGTATGAGAGATTGTGCAGTAATTATATCTATCTCCAGTACTGCGCCATACTCTTTCGCGACCGTCTAATGATTTTAAACTTACTCTTGTCTCGTCCGAAAACAAAACTTGCTTCCATTATTCAACTGTTCAATCAGCATGATTTCTGGCAAATCTCAAACGTTATACCCTATATGCTGCGGTAAGTAATGGTCCAACTGCAGGCCTCCTACTATTCAATCTTACTTCCCTAAGCCTTCTCCTTGCAGTTAAAGCAGAAGCTCTGACATTTTTGACTGCTTCAAGCTGGTTACTGAGTTCTGTGCTTGTCATTCGCCTATTTCGAAGAGCTTGCAGTTGCAAGAAACGATTAACATTCATACTTGTGTTGTTTTCGATCTTAACCTTGTCTTTTCGAGTGCGATGTGGTTTCATTAGATCTTCTAACCATTCGATGATTAGCGCCCAGTAAATTAACTACATAACGCATTGTACGTCCTTCTTCATACAAAGTTGAAGCTCTTACACGTTTTTCATTGCTTAAATGATGTGGTCCATTCAAGATTTTGAATTTAAACTTTATTAACTTTACACGCAAAAAATTAACAAACCCGTAGTTAAAACTTAGATGATGCTTGAACTGTAACTTCAACGATTCAGGGAAATCTGTTTAATAAAGTTGACATTAACTTTCGACTTTTTTCACCAAAAATATCAAAGTTATGTTGCAGAGAGATAAAGCTACTAGATTATAGGATTGTTTTAGCCTTTACTTGATACAATTCTATTATAACTGTTATCGCATCAAAGAACATTTTTCTTCCTTGAGAAATAATAAAAGTGACTCTTCATATGCGTCTCATATTAGTTTAGCAAACTATAACTTTAACAAAGAATTTAAAACACTACACATAGAAAATAAGGGCAAAAAGTTTAATTTTTTAGAGTCACTTGAAATTAATAAATTATAGAAAACTGGCAATATCCTCAATGATCAATTAGAAATTAATAATTCACCATTACTTAATTTAATTATCTGATTATTCTGACTGTCATATACTGTAATTTTCCAAACTGCTGCTTTACCTCTCTTTAACATAATGCAGACTGTTAGTTTTATCACTTTATGAACTGTATTATATAAACCGTAGTTCAGATTTATGTGAAAGTTTTCGTTCGTAGACTGACGAACAGAATGGATATCCTTTGTAATTTTGCGCGAAATTGAAGGATCATCTTGATGCAAACCCGAAATTCATGGCAAAAATTAAAAATGGAGATGAAAGCTGGGTGTACGACTCTGATGCAAAAATCAGAATTCCCAATGGAAAACAAGTGGCATTTTAAGAAGGTTCGCCAGTCAAAGTTTAACGTTAAGATCGTGGTCTTTCTTTTTCTTCCTTTTTTGATAGTAAGGGCATAGTGCGATCAGATTTTGTTCCAAGGGGAACAACTGTAAACTCCAAATATTATAAGGTCGTACTGCAACGTATGCCAAATTACGAAATAGGCGAATGGCTTTCTTTTTTATCACGACAATGCGCCACCTCACTTCTAATTCACGAGTTTTTGGCCGAAAAAAAGGTTCCCGTCTGTCCACACCCACCTGACTCTCCAGATCTAGACTTTTCTTCCCAAAAATAGAAACCGTGCTAAAAGGAAAATGTTTCCTGAATTGAGAGGGCTAAGACGGAGCAATTGAAGGGCCTTCCGAATGAAGTCTTCCAGGAATGCTTTGAATCATGTTGAGATAAGTGTATCGTTAACTGAGAAGAGTACTTTGAAGGAGATTAATTCAAATTTCATGTAAGCTTATTACTTTAGCAGTAATACAATTATTCACCGCATTTGTTGATAACACCTCGTATGGTGGCAACCAGGTCTCATTAGAGGTTATTACTTGTTTTATTTTTACCATCCTTCGTCAAACCAACTTTCTCGTATTAATTATTCTACCCTGATTTGTATACTTCTTTGAAATGAAAGGGAGTAAACGATGTATTAATTACCAAGAAGCAATTACATTAATAGCTGCCAGGTTAGGTCTAAGAAACTCGTATATTGTCTTTTCGATATAAATACCGTTTTAAAATATTTTTTTGAAAGTTTCCTTTTGTGTAAAGTATTATTATTTAATATTTGTAAATATAGTTGTGCAAATGAAACCAGGCCAGGATTTCAGAGAATTCATTTTATAGTTTTTTTTCCGGAAATTTATTCCTTCAATATCTCCTTTTTAAAATTAATTAAGTTTAAGGTTTTTTTTTTACTATTTTACGTTCAATCACTCTCCTAAAAATAATTAACATCATTTGGGTCCTGTTCTCCACAACTACCCTGATAGGTGATAGTGATGATATCAGTTTACGGTTTCACGACAACTAATACTTGGCGCCGAAATATTTTAATAGAGTTATGCGGTGAATTATCACTCCATTGTGAGACGCAAGCTGTGATTCGGTTGCCATTTAAAATCATGGAGATTGAGAAAGAACGATTGCCGATCACTACTTTCGTTAAACATCTCAGGACAGCTCATCTCTACACTAGATTATTGTCTGTGTACAGAGGTTACTATGTTTCCAGTAGTTACAAACATTTGTGTACAATATCTAGTTCTTCATGTTCATATTATACAGGTAGTCTTAAATTGATAACAACAGTTTTATGTATAACGTGCCCTTAAAAACTTTCATCATTAGAGACGATCATGCTTTTTTTTAATGGTTGGTATGCACGTAATCTGTCATAAACGTATATTTATTACGATAGTCAAAATTAAAAGCAAATAATACTAAAGCAGATGTAGGAAATATTGACCATTATTTTGAAGATAAAGTTGAACTCTAAACTTCATGCTTTCAAAGCCATTTCTTAGGATTTCTTGGGTTCTGTCAGTACTAGAATTCACAATACTATTACCAAGCTCTTCGATTGTGTGATGTCTGGTCTTGAAAGTGATATTCTTTAAATATAGAAAAATAAATAGTCTAAAATTGTCAAATCTGGAGAAAAAAATTAATAATTCTTGTATCAAAAAATTCATACAAAAAAGCTATTGTTTCTCGAGATTTGTGCGCCGGTACATTATTTTGCTGGAAGTATCCTTTCGTAAGTCTCTCATATTCTCATATTTTGCTTGTTTAAATATCCTGAAAGATGGAACCAAGCCTCATTTGAAAAGAACCATTTGTCGAGAATGTCATTATTATTTATGTTATTCAAAAATCATTGAATGACGTATCTACGTTTTTGGAGAAGATACATTCAAAAATACATATATGAACTTGTATTGTGTTCTTCACACCCCATTTTTAATAATATTTTTTATATTATTAAAAATACTTTTGTATTATACAAAATTAGTAAGGTTTTACCTACTCAAGTATGTTTCAAATTACGTTGTTATATACGCATTCGGTTCACGCCAACAAGTAATGAAGACACGATAATACAGTTTTTATAGATACGGTGGTTACCGACTATAAAAACACGATGCTAGTTCTGCGGTTATTATATAGACAGCGCTGAATATTTCTTCACGCTTTGTCTTAATAATTTCTGCGAGATAGCAACGTAGTTATGTTTTGTTGAATGTGCCTCTTCTTCAACAGGGGCGTACCGACGATCATGTAGAAATGTGAAATACGTATCTACGTCTTTGGAGAAGATACATTCAAAAATTCAGATATGAACTTGTATTGTGTTCTTCACACCCCATTTTTAATGATATTTTTTATATTATTAAAAATACTTTTGTATTATAGTATATTAGAGAACTAATGTCATAAGACGATGTTTTGTTGTACGAGGCCAAGTTTGGAAAACGAGCCGAAGGCGAGTTTTCCAAAGGACGAGGACAACAAAACGTCTTATGAAACGAGTTTTCTATACTATTTTTTCTATTTCGCATTTCCATAACTTTTAAAATTTGTATTTTTCATAGTATGCAATTTGTATAAAATAAGTGACATTTACTTTTTTGAAATGTAAACGTTGGTCAAACTGACATTCCCTATTTTTAAATAGCGAATGTCATTTAAAATTTATTATTATTCTAATTCAAACAGAAACTATAAAGAAATGATCTATAATTCTAATTACCTAAGCAGGACACCACCGAATCTCCGTGAAATAGCAGAAAATACATGTGGAAATTTATTGCCAGAAAAATCTCGTGTAGTATATGAAAAAAATTATCAGCAATTTGAATCTTGGTGTATTGAAAATGAAGTTCACATACTAACAGAAAATGTTTTATTGGCATATTTTAAGCTACAAAGTGAAATAAAAAAGCCCTCGACACTATGGGCATTATATTCTATGTTGCGTTCTTGTTTAAATATCTATAAAAACTTAGATATATTAAAATATTCTAAACTACAAGCATTCTTAAAACGTTGTGGACAAGGATATCAGCCAAAGAAATCTAAAATATTAGATATGGAACAAATTGATCATTTTATAGAAAATGCTGATGATAAATTGCACCTTGCAATAAAGCTATTTCTGTTTCTCTATTAAAACACAATTTGTATAGCATTTTCATTTTAGGTTGCATTATTAATAGGTTATGCTGGAGCTTGTAGACGAGATGAATTAGTAAATATGTCAATCAATGATATTGAATATAAGGATGATTTCATTGTTTTTTCGATACCTAAAACAAAAAATTATTTACTTAGAAGTTTTGCAATCACAACCCCTAAATGGATTGATTTAATAAAAAAATATATAAGTTTAAGACCAAAAAACACAACCATTGAACGTTTCTTTCTTACCTATCGCAATGGATATTGTATATCATGTCCAATTGGAATTCATAAAATAGGCAAGATGCCTAAACTTATTGCCGTTTTTCTTAAATTACCAAATCCTGAATTATTTAGTGGACAGTGTTTTAGACGTTCCAGTGCGTCTCATATAGCAAATAAGGGTGCTGATTTGATTACAATTAAGCAACATGGAGGATGGAAATCGTCAGCTATAGCTGAGGGTTATATTTATACATCCATGAAAAGAAAAATTGAGGTTGCTCAAATGTTCTCGTCTGGACAAAATACATCAAGTGGGTGTTCAAGCGTTTCACAGCCACAATCTTCAAATAAAAAATCTAAAGTTATTGTTGAAACTAATACTACAAGGAAAACGTTAGTTTCCAATGAAAACCTACCTGGCATTAGTATAAATGCTTATGATTCATCGCAAGTTAATGTACATGTTTATACTAATTACAATAACTAAAATAAAATACATTAACATAATTATATTTTTATATTGAGTTTTATGCTTCATTATTACCTTGTTTAAGTACTAAAATATAATAATAAATAGTCGTTATTCTACATTCGTGTATTATCCTTTGTATTCTGGTAGGTACATAACATATATTAAGCAGCGTGTCAAATATTATTCCAAATTGAACAGGAAACCAACACTGAATAATGAAAGGTTGCGTCTCGAAATAAGGTTCATTTCGAGCCGCGAATGCGTATCAAAATGAGATCATTGTGTGTGCGAAATAGAAAAAATATTTTATGTTGTAACTCTTATATTATAATAAAATAATTTGAAAAGTATAAGCGTTTATAATTTTAATTTATGTATGACAGCGGTCAGAATTTGAAGTTTCGCATGTGCACCAATCTTTGATTACTTAACTACTTTAAAAACAGTTACGTTACTTGATTCTTATGTACTTAAAAATAGCATTTATTTGAGCAAGTAAGCATTAATTGTGTTAATTATAATGTTGGTTAAAAATAGATTAAGGCCAGACGTTCTTCTCTATCCATTCTATGTAATTTGAGACCCTTGTATAAATAGCAGGAACATTAGGTGTACCACAAGTAAATCCAAAGGAAGTAACACCAATAATATAGTATTGTTGATTAAAAATTTGTAACGGTCCACCTGAATCTCCCTGAAAAATTAAAATATTACGAATCTAGTCTAATTAAAGTTGATATAAGTCTTACAGAACAAGTATCTTTCGATTCGCCTGTTTTTCCACCAGCACATACCATCGATTTGGGCTGAACACCATCTGGTAAGTCTTTCTTTTGGTTATTGTAAAAGCCATTGCAAGTACTAATATTATATGGGACCAGACTGACTTTTAGTAGGTGCGGACTTGATGGTCCACCGTTACTTTCACTTCCCCAACCAGTTGCTGTTAAAGTGGAAGAATCAAAATTAGTACTTGTTTGTAAACATGCTGGCTTTATTTTGCCATTAAAATTGACATCTGTTTTTAGTCGTAGCAATGCTATGTCGTTATATTTTCGCGAAGACTTGAATTCGGGGTGTCGTATTGTTTGTGAAATTTCACGATCTTCATATGTCAACTTGGGATTCTCTAAATTAGTTGTTCCGAGGCGGACAATTTTGACTTCACCACTAGAATAAAAATGAATTTAATTTTAGTATAAAATAATATGCTCCTGCACAATAACTTTAGTGTAAATTAGTTGTGAATGCATTAAAGAGTAATATAGATATAAAGTTCATGTTCCGTGATACTATAACCCATGGCGTTCTCTAAAAGCTCTAAATACGTAACTGCTAATTACCTGTATATAAGTGGCATCGATAATCTTAATTTAAATATCTCTTGACAGAATTTATTAAAGAATATCTGAAAAAGAAACCCCGATATTGCGTTGTATAATCGAAAAATCTAGACATGTCATTTTCTAAAACTATTCTAATTTTCTAAAAGCCGTTAGAGCAAAATACTGGAATTAAGATTGATGACTAAAGATTGAGAAATTAATGCCTTGTGAACGATTTTTTTAATAACTGGTGGTCTAAATCTAATGTTAGATATAATTAAATAACTCCGCATATATTTGGTTTATATGTAATTATGATTGACATAGGTTGTACTGACGATGGGCGTCTTTGGAGCATTAAGAAGATATGAGCTTATAAAGTTAACGGTAGATGATATAGATAATAGAGGAGCAGTTGTACTGATGAACATTGAAATGTTGAAGTTTTACTATTGTGGAGTAAAATGAAATGTATGTATTACAGTTGTATAGGAAATATGCAGCATTGCGTTCGAAAGGACTAAAGAAGCGGCGCTTTTTCTTGTGTTATCGAATGGGCGAAATGATGATGGGCGTCTTTGGAGGATTAAGAAGATATGAGCTTGTAAAGTTAACGGTAGATGATATAGATAATAGAGGAGCAGTTGTACTGATGAACATTGAAAAGTTGAAGTTTTACTATTGTGGAGTAAAATGAAATGTATGCCCTGCAGTTGTATAGGAAATATGCAGCATTGCGTTCGAAAGGACTAAAGAAGCGGCGCTTTTTCTTGTGTTATCGAAATGGGCGATGTACGGTTCAACCAATTTAAAAACATCGCAAATTTTATGGGTTATCCTAATGCTATTGAGTATACTGGACATTGTCTACGTCGTACATCAGCAACTCTATGAGTGGTTATTGGTGCTGATATGTTGACAATGAAAAGATATGGAAGGTGGAAGAGTGATAGAATTGCAGAAGGATATATTAAAGAAAGTATGGTGTCTAAGAACAAGATATCGCGAATGATTGCTGGAGGTGACTAATGTAAAGTAAATAAGGTGTGCTCATTCAGTGAAAACACAAATTTAGGAAATATATCACATCCAGAACGTGATGTTAAATTTAGTGGAACATTTTGTAATTGGGTTTTCATTTTAAAGATTTGAAATAATAAATTAAATCGTACATATTAATTTAGCATTAAAATATTCATATTTTTTAATTATTATTTATAATAGAGGGCGTTATCATAATTATGCCCTAGCGCGAAATGAATAGAGTTATATATCGCGTATCACATAAAATAAAAATAATTTTTACACTAATATTTAATTTTTTTATCGAGTCCAGTCCTGCTAAGCTAAGCAGTTGCCATGCTTAGCTCGTGGATGCTCCCAGGGAAAGTTTTTCTGCTGCAGTCATTTACTATGTGGGCCATAGTTTGTTTCACATTAGCGCAGTCGCAGAGGCTAGTATCTACTAGCTTTCGTTTATGCGGTATTGAGTTGCACCTCCCGAGTCCTGTAAGGATCTTATTTAATTGAGACAATTGCCTTCGTTGGGGGGTTACACTGGGCAGAGGTTGTGAAGAATAAGAAATTAAATATCTATTCCTCAATTCAGCGTGTCGTTCGAAGAGGGCTATGCAGTAATCAGTCACATTTATGAGGTGCTGAATTTCCGTGTCTAGCCAAATCGGCCTCCTAATCGGCCTCCAAATCATCGTGTATAGAAAGATCAATGTTGTTGGTAATCAACCCACGTATTCTGTGCTACGTGAATGTCAGAGACCGGTCTAACGTTACGTCCAGATATTTATGATGTGGATTGTGGTTCATCGGATCACCACCAAATTCAATATTCACGTCTCTGTTGGCTTCTTTACTACACAAATAAAAGGCACATGATTCGGATTTTGCAGGGTTTGGTTGCAAGCCCCATTTCTTATAATATTCGTGTAAAGCTTGCTGATCTTCGACAAACTGTAATTCTTCATGCAATAAATTCTTAGTTTGGCTGCATAAAGCCAGGTCACCTGCATATAGAAATTTTCGTGAATTTGTGGGTGGGAGACCATTAGTGTAGACGTTGAACATTAGAGGAGCCAGAACTGAATCTTGAGGAACGTCATTTTTCAGGATTTTGCCATTGCTAGTGATTATTTAGACAGATTGCGATTAGGTGATTTGTCAGCATATTCTAAATAAGTTTTCCTAATTTAGCACATAGGATAACTTTTTGTAATTTAAAAATCATTCCATTCTTCCAGACTGTGTCATCAGCAATGGAGAGATCGGCGGAAGCGGTGGATGTTTTCAGGCCCTTTTAAAAATCTGTTTCAATGTGCGTTGTTAAGACGTTAAGACTTGGTCACAGCAGTTCCTTCCCGTTCTGAAACCGGCGTGCTTCTTACTAATAATCTCGTCGACAGTGGGCTTTACTCTCTTGTACATAAGCCGCTCTAGAAGCTTATAGCAATCAGACAAGAGAGCTATAGGTCTGTAGCTTCCAGAATCTTCCGGGGAGTTTCTAAACAGGTTTCTATAGAAGTTTTGGTCTGAAACATGCTCTGAAGTTAGAATATTTCAAGTAGCCCGTTATTGATTCTGGCAGGAGATGCTTGAATCCATTGGGCATGTTAATTATTGCGACATAGAAGGATGTCGTAGGATTCATGCACTGGTAATTCGTACTATTTTGCATGAAAAGTGAGGAAGATTTGCTACGTCGTGTCTTAACCGTCGCGTTCCATGGTACCGCAAGGTACCATGGAAACTCGAGAAATTAAGAATGTAATATTGTTATATTAACCTAATATTAACAGGTGACGTCTTGTCTATTACGAAAGAAGTCGTGGAGCGCATGATGTTAGAAACGAAGAAAGAGAATCACCGTAAAATTATACTGAGCAGTGCTTGCCTAGAGATGTTGATGCTATCAAAAATATTCGTCCTCGCTCGAAACCTGGTACCTAATTTTCTACCACTACAACGCCTCGATTCATAACTTCAATCTCTGTAGCTAGTATTTAGAAAGAAGCCGAGCCAAAGGTGTAGGAATATCTAGCCTACGGTTTAGATCTCTTCATATGCGCTATTTATTAATGTTAAGAAGAGGCTCTAAGCGAAGAAATTTTCCAACAATTAATGTTGATTTTTGTGCGTTGGGTTTTTGCACTTCTGTTATTGAGTCAGGTGTTGTAAAGCCGTGAGGACTATTATTTGAATATATTATATTAAAAACACTTATGTAGCTTCTTGTTTATTTTATTTTCATAAATGAAGTGGTATACACAGAAACAATGTTAATTGCTGCATATGTAAGATATATTTTCTCGTTAGAAGTGAATACATAAGTGCTTTTCTTACAAAGAAATGGTTTAAGGGGTGAACTTCAATAAAATGAAAGTAATAACAACGACTAAGCATATATTAAAGGATTAAGACGGAAAAGCCTAATTTGGTTAGCAACTATGTATATAAACATATTAGAAACGTTTTAACTATGGAATTGTAAATTGATTGTATGACAACGAGATATACACCGTAACAATGGTATAGCAACAAGGTGCAGGTAATCTTGCTTGTAATAGGATACGAAAATTCCAAGTTCCTTAAACCAAAATGTGATATTTACCAAATCCTTTGATAATTGAAATTATTAAGTAAATGCATGTACAAACAGATAAATTGCTTACAAATGAAAGTAATAGTTTTCTCTTAGGTTTCTCTGAAGTATTAAATATATTTCTAATCCTAAAGCTTTATATAATTTATTGCCGCAATGGCAAAATAAAGATAAACTAAGTGTAAAAAAATAATGAAATAAATTGAACATGTTTATTATAATCCGAACAATGGGGATCTTTTTAGGACATGGGTTGGTGTGTGTGAGATGTTTGTGGTGTCCAGCTTTCAAAGGAAGGGCAAATGAATAGAATGTGGTGGAATTTTGAACGGTTGTGGAAATTAAAGCTCTGTTACAAAACTTTTGTAGTTCTCTTTGTACTAAAGTTTATTTTTCACAATGATTATGAATAGAAGTAAAGTTATACGAGGTATATCGCTATCACTGCTAGTGTTATCACCATTTTGCTATTTCAACCATTACTTAAAGTCGATACTAGATTTTCGGAAGTTAAATTTCTTTATTACATACATTTATTTTGCCTTCTCTTTAGATTCGTGTATTGATTTTCTATACAATTTTATGTAAAGCAATACTTTGTTTATTTGCAGCACCAAATTTTTCTATACCGAAAAGCATTTTTAATTACATTCTATCTTTTCACGAAGAAGTACTCATAAAAGCAATTAAATTCAATCATCTGCATCAGGTAGATCTTTCGTAGTTCGAAAATTATGGACACGGTTCTTTTTATCCGGGATTTTTTTAAAACTATAATTTAGAACTAGAAAATACTATTAACCGTGAATGTTGCGGTCTAACGTCAAAATGATAAATATATTCTCGGTACGAAGTAGGTAATTGTGATATTATAAAACCCAGATGATCTCTTAGAACTGACACGCAATAATTACTCATGAACTTTTTTACAGTTTCTGCGGACATTATTAATTTGGTTGAGTAATGTATGTATTTTGTTCTGTATGAATTATATTTTCAATTCATAAAGGTTTTTATAATCCCTAATATTTGTCATTTTTGTCATTGTAGTTCATGAATTTTGTGAGCAAAGGAACGGGTTTCTAGAACATGATTTTGTATTTCAAAAGGTTATTTACCTCATCCAATTGCAGGGGTACCCGATAATGTGTTGCTGTTTCTGTTGCTAACAATTGAAAATTTATGACAATAAGCTTTTCTAAGTTGGCACTTTACTTGTTAAACTTTACCTCTCTCTCTCTTTACGACAAAGAGTAAAAATTATAATATCAGGCAGTGTTTTAGTCGCGCGATTTATATATTAAAAGTTCACATACAAGCTCCAAAAAATATTATTAGTAGAACTTTTTAGTTACAATTTTCCTCAATAGGATTATTTTCTTGTCAATATTTAAAAATTTTAAAAGTGTTCGTCGTATTTTATTCTACTAATAAGTTCCGACAATACACTTCATTTCTTGAATGTCATTTAATATAAACATTAAATGGACAATTAAAAATTCGTGAAAAGTAACACCTAAGAGCGAAATTTATCTGTGCGTTGCAGGATAGGTGTGACTTTTCACGAATTTTTAATTATCCTAACAACCGGGAAAAGGTGACGCGTACTGCATACTGGTACAAACTTAGTTTCTCAAATTGTAGAAATTAATGCGACATTTGCATGTAGCAAAAAATCAATAGTTATTAATTCTCATTTGCAATAATTTCAAAAAATTAAATGGGCGATAAAAGAATAAAAAAGATTTGGAAATAATAAGGGAAAAAATAATAGAATAACGGAAAGAACATTCGCTAGCGTAAAAACAATAATTACGAGATGAAATTCAATGAAAGTTAAGTTTATTAAATTAGTTAATGGAAATGAAAGCCATAATGTACGAAATAAAACTTAAATATTTAAACAAAGGCTTAGCATGAGACCAGATGATTAAGTTGTAGAAAAAAATCAACAAATCCTTCAGGACAAAAGACAATAACAAAAATTCGAGGCATGATTGATAAAGGTGGAAAGAAGGTAAAGGGTAAGAAGCATCTACGAAAGCTGCGTAATGGGGAAAATAATTACTTTCGTTTCCATAAAAATATACTTTAACAGATACAAGGGCTGCTGGGAATATTGTTGGAAACGATGTAAAAAATATTTATGAAATTTTGTAAACGTCTTTTTTGTTTTACAAAGTACTCGTCTTTAACATAAATATACTCTTGAATACGCTAGAACCAACTTGCGAAACATTTTTTCTAGTCTAACTTTGACACATTTGTAGCCAATGTTCGGAATCTTCGGAATCAGGCGATGAAAATCGTTTACCACGTATTTTATTTTTAATGTTTAAGAACAAATAGCAATTTTATCAGGTGAATATAGGCCATGAGTTATTAATTCAACATTTTTATTGACTAAAAACAATTGACGGTTTGACGTGCTGAGCGAGACCTTTGCATGTTGACTTTTGGCAAACAAATTGTGGAATACCAATCACATTTCACGGCTCGTAGAGGCGGTTGCCACATTTACTTTTATTATTTACCGTGTGGCATACATGGATTGAAATTTAAAGATACATGTACATTTACACAGAACAGGGTTAAATTTTAAAATCAAGGCCAATGATCCAGCCCAATATGGAGTCGGTGGCTTCAAAGAAGTCACTCATCTCACGTCCACATGCTGTAAGGGGGCACTCAGCTGTAATATGGTGAATAGTCTGGAGAGGCTTTCCGTTTTCGCATGTCGGTGTCTCGGAAGTCCCCATTTATAGAATAAGTCATTACAGATGTCGTGGGACGTTCTTATTCTATTTAGTATCTTCTATTTGTGGCGAGTCAAGCTGCATTCGTCTTAATAGGCTTTCTTGTCTCCGGATGGTGGGAAGTGCCATATGGCTTAGAATAGGAAGCCATGGTAGAGGTTTACTTTCTAATCAACCGCTAATCATTCTCATTGTCCTCTTGAGTTTGATGCCGGTCATCTTTGCCTCTAGATCATCGGCTACCGTTTAGCCACGTATCCAGTAAAACTAAAGAAACAAGCGCTTTTTTGTTTCGCAACACTACGTAAACAAACAACTTTCGTAAATGGCGCGTCGCCTTGTAAGACTCAAATATAGGGATATTAGGAATATACCAAGTTTACTCACCAGTAATGATGCTGTAGAGCAAATTTGGATGACGTCGGTTTATTTTTTTTTGCAATTTCTTTCTACCAATTGACATGACCTTGTTTTAGAGCTTCTGTCAACTTATGTGCGATTCAGCAATTGCGAAACTTTTGTATGTTCACATGTCGGGTTCAAATTAAATATCATGCCAATTCTCAAGAATGCTTAAGTTTCATGGTATGTGGCCTACAGATCTCATTCAATCATTTTACGTACTCCATCAGCATTAGGGCAAGAACAAACCTCAATTATGAATTTAACAAAATTCGGTAAACTAACTGCACTTGGATGGTGTTTCATCCTTAAAAATCAAATAAAGTCAATTGCTACATTGTTTCGACGTTCAATCACATTTGAAATCATAAAGAATCATCGTTAGAAAACTCGCGGAAAAGCTCCATTCTCACGGAAAAGTTTTTAACTGCTGTGTAAACAAAAATAGTTTATTAGTTCACAAACAATGAACTGAATTAATGTTTAGAAATATAACATTTTTAGAAAATGACGATTTAGAAGTTGAATAACGTGGACACCATTTAAACTACTAAAATGTAGAAATTTTATCAACAACTTTTATATAAGAAGCAGAATGAATGTTAAAAAAGATGCCAGAAAATTATAAAAATGAAAAGGCATGTGAAGATTGAGGAATTTTGAAGTTTACGTTGTGGATATTGTCAACTCTCTCTTAGGGTAGATGTTCGCCAACTGCAAATTTTTCTATTAGATTTTGTTCGGTGCCTACTGGATATCTACTTGTATTGTATACAAGATTCGATGTAAGATTTTTTTCATTGGAATTGTAGCTCGTATATTTCTTTGAGTACTTATCAATATGAGATAAAACCATAGATATAAACTTCGACAACAACATTATTAAGAAATGTAGCTAGTATAAATACCTCGGAAGCATAATTTCGGAAGAACGGTAGGAACGGATGCTATATACAGGACAGACTAACCCAAGAAGCGTATCCTAATTCTTAACTCTCTGCTATGGTCAAATAAAATAAAAATAGGCACGAAGTTGCACATGTACAAGGCAATTGTAGAATCAATAACAAACTAGAGTACAGAATGTTGGCAAATGACAAACAGAGGAAAAAAGCGAGTTGAAGCCGTAGAGATGGATTACCTTAGATGAACGTGCAATGTGTCAAGATTAAGACGAATAAGAAATGAAGAAATACGAGAACGTGCAGGATTTAGGGAGATCATAGTAGAGAGAATAGAAGGAAAACAGCTACAATGGTACGGACATGTGATACGAATGGGGGAAAAGTGAAGTGATGCAGTACGTTCCAAGGGTGAGAAGGAAAAGAGGGCGATCACCGAAATCCTCGAAAAAAGGCATAGATTCAGCAACGCAAAATAGAGGCCTTGAGGATGACCAATGCAGAGATAGGAGAGGATTAAGACTGAAATGCGGGAAGCGGTTATCATCGTAGGACCCTCGTTTAGATATACCAGGTGCTCTTCAAATAAAAAGACAACGTATGAAAAATGGAAAGCTATAACTATATACAATATAAATCGAAAATATTTTCCCCAAATTCCCCTCATAAGCGAGAAAAAAATGACAAACTTACCGACTATATCAGAGACGATATCTTAAAGCTGACGCACAATAACAAAAAGAATAGTTTTGTTATTGTTTATCTCGCTTTAAGTTTCGTCTAGTTGTCGATCGCTGCGTATGTACGATACGATACTTCTTCGATTAAAGATATATTGTTACCAAATAGGACGTTAATACCCAGAGTTCGTTCTTTTAATATAATATATCGACTTTAAAATTTATACAAATTTTTAACAGCTAGCTTTTGTATCAGGTTATAAAACTCTTATCAAAAGAAAACACATACACAATGCTATTTTCTAGCATAAATATTGCAGCGTCTAAATACAACAGCGCCATTATGAATCGTTATATTTCTTACTTCTCGTAGCAAAAAAAAAAACATTGACGTAAATGAAATAATGGCAGTTCTAAAGGTCCACAAATTATTTTAAGTATGATTTTTAAAATGGGTTTGTAATTAAACACACATCTTAATTTTAATTCGCTCGAATGTAGAAACAGCTTGATTTTGTACGGGCTATTGACCTTAGCATACAGTTTTTATAACATCGACAGCTGTTACCTATGTAAATATACGCTATAGCGTATCTGTTTATTTATTTTGAATTCATAGGTGGAACATAATACAATTTTAGTTTTTAATTTTGGGGTCCGTAATTGACTGACAATACATTCTAAATAATTATATCTTTCCATTTTTCGTATGTTGTCTTTTTATTTCAAGGACAGTTTGCATAGCCAGGAACAGAAGACAATATAAATCAATCAACCAAATGCAAGAAATATACTTCGAGTATAGTTAAATCAGAATGAAGATTCTCCAATGGAAAGCGACCGCGAAAGTTTAGCGTCTTAGGGATGGTTACTTATTATTTAAAATATCTTAAGACACTTTGCTAACGTTGCAGTCTCGAAATATTTACAAGTGTTTGTAGGTTGCAAACTTAAGGTGTACACAAGCGTAAGTAAAGTATACTTTCTATAAGCTATACACAAGACATAGAAGAAAAAATTTTGAATGATCCGTCTCAATTCTGGGCTTTCGTTAATTCAAAACGCAACATGTCTAGAATTACAAGTAACTTACATTTTAATAATTATGAATATTCCAAACCACACACCATTGTTGACGCCTTTGCATCTACATTTGCAGAAGTTTATCTTCCTAAAAACTCAGATGATGCGTCATTTGAATACGATACTATTGGTAGTTATCCGCTTATCTTTGCTCCTTGTGTTACACAACATGATATCGAGGCCATTGGGAAACTGAAGAATAAATAATATACTGCTGGAGACGATAATATTCCAACGTATTTGGTTAAGGACTGCGCCAATGTTTCTGTTCATCCACTCTCTAGACTCTTAAATTCACCGCCATCTTCAATTATAGACGAACACCTATTGTTTATGTTTTTGCGAAAATCTTTAAATCTGTCCTTCACAAAATTATTTAATTCAAATGTCCGTCCTTTATTTCTCCTTCACAGCATGGATTTGTGAAAAATCGCTCCATTCTAAAAAACTTGTGCTGCATAACCCAAGATATAGTCGAAGCTTTAGACGATGCTAGTCAATCAGATGTTATTTGTATGGACTTCAATCGCGCATTTTACACCATTGGCCATATGTTACTTTTACAAAAATTTCCATCTTTCGGATTTAGCGATTCTCTACTCAGGTTTCTGAAGTCATATTTAACAAGTAGGACAAACTATGTTACTTTTAGTAGCTATAAATATTTTTTTAACCGATTCTGGAGTTCCTCAAGGTTCAAACTTGGGACCGCTTATGTGTAATATATTTATTAACGACCTAATAGCATCACTTGACTGAAATGTATTGCCTTATGCAGATGAACTTAAAATATATCATATTGTTGCAAATATAACTGATGTGGAGTTTTTGGAAAAGAAATTGAATCCTGTCCACAGTTGGTGTTGTATGAATAAATTTAATTTAAATATTTCCAAATGCTGTGTTGTGACTCACACAAGGAAAATAAATTATATCAACTCTCTTTATTACGTCGATAATACTATTATAGAGAAACGAAACTTTAAAAAGGATTTTGGTGTTACATTCTATAGCAAGTTGACCTTCAATAATTATCTCTCAAACATCACGGGATCTGCTGCTCTTTGGATTTTATTATCAGAATGTCCTGAAATATTGGTAGCATTAAATCTCTCTATTTCGCATATGTCGTTAGTAAGTTGTTGTATGCGTCTTCTGTTTAGTACCCAATATATGACCTACGCGTGAATCAAATTGAATGTGTTCAGCGTACATTTTTGAAGTACCTGAATTGCAGGCTAAACGGTGTCTATCCAGAACGAAATATGTATTGACTACAGCAATTTAATTGTGAGGCTTGGATTGGAAATGCTAGTGGTGCGAAGACAAAGGAAGAGCGCGACTATCATAAATAATAGGGTGGACTCAGCATCACTGTTAACGCGAGCAACTTTACTGGTACTCCGCGTTGCAGTCAGATACTCCTCACATTTTGTGTTTTCTACTCCAAGGAGTAATATATTGTGGAGGGCTCCAGTGGTGCATTCATCAAGAAATGAATATGAATTACTTAGTGATGTGTTTATTTTCTTATGGAATTAATTGATTTATTTATTTATTTATTTATTGTTCTATTGTCACAGTCACAGTGTAAACATTTTGTTGTCCTATTTGGATTAGTCTGTTGGGCAAAGTAAATTATTATTATTATTATTCTTTCACATTGATATATCTTTAATAAGAGGCAGTTAGTTATATATATATATATATATATATATATATATATATATATATATATAGATTAATTTTAACACTAGCAAATAATTAATGATTATTATTATAATTTTTTAAGGGCATTCATTTAAAAATCTCATAGGCCAAGGCTTAAATTTACGGTCGTCATATGACGATTATATATGAAATAACATTCAAATACATACTAATTTCTTGAGACCAAACAGTGAGCTGCCGTAAGTACAAAATTTTTACTTATTAACGATCCACCACAGTTCCATTTTCTGTTATTTTGATCACCATAACCCAATGCAACCTGGAAAAAATAAGTTTTTAAAAATAACAAGAATGGAAATATATTACGAAATGCAAACTATGAGGGTTCATCAATTTGATGTCGAAATCTGAATTTTTATTGAATTAATTTTTTAAAATATTTTAATTTATATTTTTCTATATATATATTTTATGATGTTAAATCTTTATAATACCTACCATGAAGTTTCTGAAGTCTTTGTACTTGTATATCTTTAAAATAATTTTATAAAAAATTTTGAAAGAATTATATAAGGTGTCCCAACAAGAACTTGGCGATTTAAATTCCAAATAACATGCGTAGTATTTAGAAATTCAACGATTTATTAACGTAAACATAAAATAGAAACCCTAAAATTATATGTGGAACAAGATATCGGATAAATGTAAACCGTGACTTCTATTGCACACAGCGATTCTTTTTTTTAAATTTTCAATGACTTTATCACACATATGCAAGTTAATCTCGCCAATAGCCGCACGAATGTTATTTTTTAATTCATCAATTGTCTGTGGATTATTTGTGTAGACTTGATCCTTAAGGAAACCCCAAAGGAAAAAATCCAGCGGTGTTATGTCGCAGGATCTTGCAGGCCAATCCACGTCACCATTACGAGAAATCACACGGCGAGGGAATTTCTCCTGCAGTAAATTTAGAGTTTCCCTGGCAGTGTGACAAGTGGCCCCATCTTGTTGAAAGTAAAGATTGTTGAGGTCCATATCTTCCAAACGAGGCCATAGAAAGTTATTCAACATCTGTCGATACCGCTCCCCATTTACAGTTTCTGCTTTTCCATTCTCATTTTCAAAAAAGTAAGGTCCAAGAACACCATTGGCCGAGAAACCGCACCATACAGTGACACGTAGTGGGTGCATGGGTTTTTCAATAATCTGTCGAGAATTTTCACGCCCCCAAATGCGGCAGTTTTGTTTATTTACGTAACCCTCTATGTGAAAATGGGCTTCGTCACTGAATATGATTCGCTTACAGAATTCGTCATCAAAATCAGTTTGCTCCAAAATCCAATTGGCGAAGATACGGCGGTGGTGATGGTCCCTGGGCTTCAATTCTTGTGTTAACTGGATTTTGTATGCGTGTAGGCGAAGGTCTTTTGTTAAAATTCGTTGCAGAGATGATCTTGAGATGGCCAATTGCTGTGACCGATGACGAATTGAAGTTTTTGGACTTTCGGTAACACTTTCATTCACCATAGCGAAATTTTCAACTGACCGAACGTTACGAGGACGTAGTGGTGTCTTTACATCGAGAACAGAACCAGTTCGCTCAAATTTTGCCATTAAATTTCTAATTGCCGTATTGCTGGGAATATGATTCTGATGAAAAACAACGCGTAGTCGACGAATTGTGTTCGTAATGGAACGACCATTTTCATAATAAATTTGAATAATTTGGATACGTTCTTCAGTCGTGAAACGTTGCATGATGACTTTTACAAGTTCATAGATGACATATACCAAATATTAGGTTGCTAAGTTACCTTATTTGAAAATAATGTGAAATTTAAATCCCCAAGTTCCTGTTGGGACACCTTTTACTTCCTTCTTAAATGTTTTCCTAGACCACATTTCCTTAACATGTATGGTTTTTTTAATAAGCTTTTTACATGCAATACTAGTAGCAATACTAAATTGTAAAAAAAATTGTTACCATGCTGTCAACAATGCATAACAACAATGCCGTGATATTTTTGAGGATAATAAGATAGAACCACAGATAATATTGCACTAAAATAAAAAAGAACAAGTGTGATATTATGGACAAGCTTGTTCGAACGTATGCCGTGAAAAGACAAACAATAAGATTGCCAATTTTTTATGACATGATCGATATTAGCGCTCTCAACGCTTATTTACAGTGACAATTGCATGAATACTGCTTGAATAAAGCTAACAAAAGTTATGCGCGGTAAAAGTGCAAACAAAAAAAATATTGCCATAATACATATATGTCAAAAAATATCTGTAAAATACACAACGCATACCAAATTCGCACTGGAGACAATCAACTTACGGACTCGTGTTTCGGCCTGCCTCGCCCTCATCAGAGAACGACGTGAAATGTTACCAATACCTTAAATAGGTCGCTGTATATGTCGAGACAAGACCATGAGAGAATATCTCACGGAATATATCGAGCGAGAGCGGTATGAAGATATGTGTTGTAGTGATCGTCCAAGTTCTGATTCACGTGAAATTTTATACATTTTTTTATAAGAACCTAAAGTCCAAATGGTCATGTATATCCATATAGCCTAGTTATTGCCCTCTGCGACTTCTATACCGGGTGTTTCAAATTCGACTCTCACCATTGGGATCTCGGTAACGGTAAGAGATACAGGGTGGCTTAAATTAGGGCAAAGTTGCGTATCGGCGAGTCCAATAATTTTACGTTTTAAAATTAAAGTTATCTTGGCTACTTACGGAAATTTGGCGGAAAAACTGAATATTCCGGTTTTCGTTTTTATTCTTGTACGACTTTATTTCAAATGTTAGCCAAAATCTATAAATAGATCCTCATTGGAACTTTTTGGGCTTCATCTTTTGGCCAGGTCAAAAATCCCTTACGACGTTTCGTTTTTCTCAAACCATCATCAACTTTATTTTTTCTTATAGGCGCCATATTGGGTTTTTGCAGTTATAAATAGCCCGTTTTATTACTTT
The DNA here is from genome assembly GCA_935421215.2 of Melolontha melolontha. Classification (NCBI taxonomy): domain Eukaryota; kingdom Metazoa; phylum Arthropoda; class Insecta; order Coleoptera; family Scarabaeidae; genus Melolontha; species Melolontha melolontha. Next base: position 10,330,761 of record OW285240.1, on the reverse strand, counting down.
TTTAATGATGTATCACAAGTTACGCTTGTATTTCCTCAAATCCAAAATATTCAAGAAAAACTTTTATACCAAAGTAAGCTTTGATTTTTTTCAATCTGTCACATGTAAATGACATTTTGATACATTGTGAATCTCTGTGTCGTTAAAAATGGAGACATCGCCAATGTATTTGAACATGTAAAAATATGGAGACAGAATGGATGAGGAAACTAAGGACAATTTAGTCAATGAGTTAAAATTAACGTTAAATTATCGTATAATTTTCAATAAAAGTAGATAGATGAGAGGAGAGACCTCAAAATACATTGAAAAAACTAACCATAATAATAATGACTAAATAAAAATAATAATTACAACAGATGCTCAAAATGTCCTCCGTGATTCTCCAAGCAGAACTCTACTCTTCTCTCTATGTTGTGCACTGCGCGATGTATTTCCCGTCTCCGTAATCTACCAAACTCCCTAATGATGTTGATTCGGAGCTCCTCGATATTTTGGTACTCACCCCGCCTGTAAATTCTATTTGTGTACACCATAAAAGTAAGTGTACACCATAAAAATGTGTCGAAGACACTAAGATCTGGAGACCTGGCTGGCCATCTTACTGGTCCATTATTCCCGATCCATCTGTCACCAAACCTTTCGGTAAGATAATCAGATACCAGTCTTGAGTTGTGAGGTGGAGCACCATCGTGTTGAAACCAGATGCTGTTGTAATGGATCAAAGGTAAGTTATCTAAATAGTCTTCGAGAGTTGTCGCCAAAAACTGATGATAAGTTTCTCCATTCAGAGTGCCGTTAAAGAAATGAGGACCCAAAATTTTGTCTTTATAAATACCTGCCCACACGTTAAGACTGAATCGAACTTGCGGCCGAATTTCTCGAAATTGCCTAGGGTTGTTTACGCTCCAGATGTGTTCATTGTTCCGACTGAATATTCCACAATTCGTAAAAGTGCTTTCATCTGTCCGAACCACATTTTCTAGGAAAGCTGGAAAATCGGGTCTCCTTTGTACCCAATCACAAAATTGTAATCGCCTTTCGGAATCACCTGGATGTAATTTTTGTGATATGTGAATTTTGTAGCATTTGAAACCACTTTTTTAGGTGTCTCCAAGCACTCGTATGAGAAGAAGCACCTACATCGGAGGAAACTTGGCGTGTGGATTTGCCCGGGTTCATATTTATCTGCAAAGTATCTACTTTTATTGAAAAGTATACGATAATTTAACGTCAATTTTACCTCATTGACTAAATTGTCCTTAGTTTCCTCATCCATTCTGTCTCCATATTTTTGTCTTGGTTTTTCAAACGAACCAAACTCAGCGAGATTTCTATCCAATAATTTAAACAAAGTTCGATGAGGTTGTCGTCTTTCGGGATACATGTTCAAATACATTGTCGATGTCTTGACACCGTTTCTATCGTTTTTGTAATAAATTTTCACCATTTCTCGTTTTTCTTCATTGGTAAACTCCATTTTGAACTACACAGAGATTCACAATGTATCAAAATGTCATTTACATGTGACAGATTGAAAAAAATCAAAGCTTACTTTGGTATAAAAGTTTTTCTTCAATATTTTGGATTTGAGGAAATACAAGCTTAACTTGTGATACATCATTAAAAAGTAATAAAACGGACTATTCATAACTGCAAAAACCCAATATGGCACCTATAAGAAAAAATAAAGTTGATGATGGTTTGAAAAAAACGAAACGTCTTAAGGTATTTTTGACCTGGCCAAAAGATAAAGCCCAAAAAGTTCCAATGAGGACGTATTTATATATTTTGGCTAACTTTTGAAATAAAGTCGTACAAAAATAAAAACGAAAACCGGAATATTTAGTTTTTCCGCCATATTTCCGGAAGTAGCCAAGATAACTTTAATTTTTAAACGTAACATTATTGGACTCGCCGATACGCAAATTTGCCCTGATTTAAGCCACCCTGTATCTCTTACCGTTACCGAGATCCCAATGGTGAGAGTCGAATTTGAAACACCCGGTATATTACCGTTGATTAAAAGTTTTATGTGGGACTAGAGATTTCTGGCCACAAATGCTGGACACTGCCAAAACTTCTGCCTGTTTCGAGATGTGGTTGCCAATTATAAACAAATTTATTTTAGATAAATAGTAAAACGTATTATTTTTTTATACGACTTAAATTTTTATTTTTATTAATATAAAAAAAAAATTTAGTTATTAATCTTAAAAATAGTTGAAGCTAGTTTATGTCATCTATGATGCATATTAAGAATTAATATATGTTTTTGTAAATAATCTATGATAGATAAATGATAAATATGTATATATAAGGACAGAAAGATGGATAAACCCCACATTTTGACACCAAAATATTATGAGATTAATACGACTTAGCAATTAATATTAAGAAAATGATTGAAGCCACATTGACGCAAAATCAACTAACTCTATTTTATTTAGAAAATTCAGCATGGATTCATTGTTTCATTAAATTGAAAATAATGTGGTAAATTTTAAAGTAAGTTTGTGGAATTGGCCATGCAAGTTTGATCAATGGAGAGCATTTTGAAATACGATTACAGCGAACATTTTGCTTAATTCAAACATGATAATTAAGCCTGTCAACAAGCGCTGCATGTCATAGACGATACATTCACCGGGGTAACTCTGCTTTAATATCTGAACAGTTTTCACATAACGGTGCGATAACGCTAAAATGAGGTTAGTAGACGGTTGATAAACCGCAGTTGAGGGGATCAGTAACGTACTTCCTACGGTCGTAGTTGATATTGAGTTATCGAGGTGTACGTATACTCTCTACTATCTTAGTAGAAGCATTTTGATTTAATAATAAAGTATGTCGTACGCGCGAAAGCCCAAAAAGCCTTTAAATGCACACCGAGTGAAAAAGTTTATTAGTAAATTTGGTGATTCATTCTACAATAGGGCGAAAGTAATGTGTAAAGTATGCGATAAACCGTTAATGTGTTGGATAAAATTCGATTGTACACGTCACGTGAATTCTGTACAAATAGGCGTGTCCCTGAAAACTCAATTTAGGTGTGATTTGTTGTTAATGTTGGTAACCTGCAATATTCCGCTTCACGTATTAGATAAACAACCATTTAGAAAGTTTAGACACAAATACAATTCCAATTACTAAGTCGCGCCATATTATCAAATCATATACCAACTGTACGTAGAAGCATTATAGAGAAGATTAAATGTAAACTCGCGGCCATAAAATTTGTCACGCTGATTTTTTGCATTGTAAACTGATTCCGGATCTGTCATATTGATTGTCAATCATCGCTGTCACATTTAAGTCATTTATATCACACTTCACTCATTTATGTCACATTCCTTAACTCATTAAACCTAACATTATATTATACTCTCAAATTTTTAAAATGGTGTATTAAATGAATTACAACGTGCGGGAGTTTCTGATAAAATTGAAAGTGGTCTTACCCCTAATGAAGTCGCTCGCGAATTTAAGATATATAAACGCACTGTTATATGCATATATAGAAAATGGAGAAGGGAAGCTACATTGAAAAGAAAGATAGGGTCTGGACCTCAAAAAATTTCAAGAGTTGCACAAGACGCACTCTTATCTAATCTTTTGAGAATAAATCCATCGAAAATGCTGTAAGCTTAAAAATTTTAACAAATTTTCCGGGATCTTCCAGAGCAGCCGGGAATACTCAACTTTGCGGTAGCTAGAGCACCGTTTTTAACGTAACGTCATAAGGAAGCAAGAGTGAGGTTTGCGCTGGAGTTTTTAGGAGAGGGACTTTTGGAATCGCGTAATTTTTCATATGAAAAAACTTTTCAATCATCTCATGACTGACAAATAAGGGTGTATAGACCAAATAACACGAGATTTGAGAAACGGTATGTTTACCACAAAGCGCCAATTTTCGGTTAATATGTGGGCTTGTATTAGCTCTGTTAGCTGGGGTGCCATGTGTCGTCTACAAAATAAACTTAACGTCTAATTTCGACGGGGAGATATATGTAAATGTTATTGAACATATTATGTTACCATACGCAAAGAATACATATGAAAACTTAAAACTATGTGGAGTTGCTACCCTGGCCAGCAAACAGTCTGGATCTAAATCCCATGGAAAATTTGTAGGGCAGGATCACAAAAAAAATGTGTAATAGTAATTTTAGGACCGATAACGAGGACGTACTATTGCAAAAAATTATTGAATGTTGAGAAAGTTTAGATAGTATATATATAGAAAACTTAATCTTGTCCATGCCATGCCATTAGGAAGGAATAATTAGAAAAAAATGGTAGTAAAATAAAATACTATTTACTAAAAGTAGTGCGTGTCAAATAGTTTCTTAGTTTTGTTTATTCATTTCTACTTACAGTTTATTTAAAATATTATGCTGCAGCATACATGTTTCTACAACTCAAGAAAAGACACAAATCACAAAATGGTATTATGCCGGTAGACACCTCAATGTACCTGTACATACCCGATATCCACAAAAATTAAATGTATGGGCTGGTATTTTAAATAATTCAATTGTCGGTTCTTTCTATAGGGACATATCAAACAAAAAGTTTACAGTAATCCCCACGAAAGAATGCATAATATAAATCAATTGCGAGAAAAGATATTGAGGGCATAACTTTAATACTTGACATGCTCAGTAATGTTCGCCAAGAATTTTATTATAGGTTGGCATACTGCCAAGAACAATGTGGAGGATTATTTGAATCTTTAACTTACATTTATTTTTTATTATTATCGGAGAAGAGTTAATTTATTTTCTTTTTATAAAAGTTACATTTATTTTTTTTAGATAATTTAGAATTAATATTTCATTTCATTTTATTTATACGCGGAAAATATAAGCTTTGTTGTACATCCTCATAAAAGTAATACACCATGAAATAAATATTTTTCTGTAAATATTCGTGGCGAATTTTATACGTATTTCTAAGATGCGTTCTGAAACCCTCTAAAGCAATAGACTTACTGACTAGCTATAATCTGACTGAACCTTATCGTACCCAACTTAATCTACTTGCATACCTTCATTGGCAACCTCGTTATATGTCTTTCTTTACTTTTCTCCGTCGCGCTCTTTTCCTATTATACTTTCGCACCAGAAATTAAAATTTGTCGATTACGGTATATATATATATATATATATATATATATATATATATATATATATATATATATACAGGCTGATTCATTGTCGGCCCTCATCATGGGGAACTCGCTTATTATTGGAGATAGAGTATAGGTTTAAATTTGGCAAAGTCGTTAAATTTTGTGTTTGTTATAAATCCGTAAAGAAAATAGACCTATGACAAATGACCTTCGTTATTTAAAAAAAAAACGCGAAAACCCCATTTTCTTCTTTTACCAGTAGCACCGACATTTGGCCTTGTAGAGAAAATATAAAAACACATCCTTGTGGCCATTTCTAAACCTCTATCCAGTGGTGTACTCTAAATTTTTGTGCGATGTTTCGTTTCTTTCTGGCCATCATCAACTATCTAATTTCTTATAGGCGCCATATTGGATTTAGACATCTTCAGAAAGAGTTTTTTTTTCTGATTTCAGCCATGTACCACATGCTGACCAAAGTTTTTGACATTATGTTTTATTTGAAAGAATAAATTATAAGATTAAATATGGTAGCCATGGAATTTCAATCTGTCAAACATTTCATTTATTGTTCATTCATAATACAAAAATGTCATACACTAACGAAGAGAAACGAGATATGATAAGTATTTTTTATTCTTCGAACCGAAATTCAACTGTAGCGAGTACAAGATATCTACAATTATATCCAGATCGACAACAGCCGCATCGTACCATTTTTCTAGATCTCGACAGAAATTTGGTCGAGAATGGATCGTTTACTAAGCCGCGTAATGGTCAAGAAAACAGGAATTTAAATGAAAATAGACAAGATATTTTACAAATGGTAAATTAAAAGCGTGTTTTCAAATTTCATGTTAATCTTGTATTCTTATAGATAAATAATAATCCATCAATTTCTACACGCAAAGTAGCGTCAGAATTAAATTTGTGCCAGTCCAGAGTTTGGAGAACTTTATATAAAAGTAGGTTTAAACCAAACAGGATCCATGTTAGTCATTCTTTACTGCCTGGAGATAATTTGAGAAGGCTAGAATATTGTAATTGGTTAATGGGAAGGATAGAAAATGACGAAAATTTTTTAAGCAAAATCATCTGGGCAGATGAAACAAAATTTACAAATTCTGGAATGTTCAACAGAAATACGGAGCACTATTGGACAGTACAAAATCCCCGACAAAACAGGGCTAGAAGACCACAACATCGTTTTGGAATAAACGTTTGGATGGGTATTTTGGCAAATCGTCTCTTAGGACCAGTAATGTATGAAGAACATTTAAATGGAGAAATATATTTAAACATTTTACGTACATACTGTAATGGATTTTTCCCCGAAGTAAAAGAAGAATTATATTGAACATTATTTGTATAACATTGATTTTAAATGTATTTTATTTTATTATGTATATTTAAATATTTATTATGTTTGAATTTATTTTTATGACCGGGACTGTACAATTTTATATTAAACCGATGGACTCGGTAGAATTATGTACTATTGAGTTCGATGTATGATATTTTCCGGGATATTTTTATTAGAGATACCAGGGCTAGTAAAGCATGTGGATGGATCAAAAAACGTCATTTTTTGTCCTGATGTTTTTAATTAAAGTCGGGTTATTTGATTTGTAGTGCTTTTATTTGTGCATTTAAATTCATTTACGATTTTTACGAGGTATTGTGATCTCGTTGTTAAATTTTAATTAAGTATTGGTATCTCTCGCATAGTTTGTGTTAATGTGTTTAGATCGATGTAAGTACAAGACACAGTTGATTTATATAATTGCTAATACGACAATTTGTTGATGATTGTATTTTTAGATAATAATTTGCATAATTTTGATAGTAAAATAATATATGAATATTCAAGAAAATTGTCATGTTTTTCTGAGGGAGCTTTTTTAAGTCAAGATGTTCTAGATCGTTTTGTATTCAGGTTGGTTTTGGCGGGAGTTGATATATTTGTCATGTTTATTGCGCATGATCTTAATGCTGACACGCGTAGTCAGTAGTTTGGTTTCTGTTGACATTTGAATTTTAGGGGTTACAGTTTAGAGGTCGAATTTGACAATTTTCTTAATTATTTATATTAGTTTTATGTTTGATCGAGAGTCACAGGGGGTTTTTCTATTTGTGCGTGTCATTATCACACAGACTATTTCCTCCTAGCTATTGTTATATTTGCTCTAGCTCTCTTTACATTCGGTAAAGGAATTTTTTTTTTCTTTTCGCTTTTTTTTAATAAATGTTAATTAGGAAAATTGTGAATTTGATTTAATGCTATATTGTTTTTCTTTACACGTTCTTGCTTGTTCGAGAGCAAGACCTGAGATAAGAAGAGTCCAGCTTGGAGATTGAGCGACTGAGTTTATACGGACATTCGTTGTGAACTGCACCTATATAGCTAAGGCACAGTTCACAGCAATACGTATCTGACTATCTTGACGACAATATCCCATTAAATCAATTACAATATTTATGGTGGCAACAAGATGGCGCACCAGCACATAATGCAGCTGTTGTCAGAAATTTCTTAAATCAAGAGTTTGCAAACCGTTGGATTGGAAATAGGGGAGTTGTTGAATGGCCTGCGAGATCACCTGATTTAAGTCCGCTAGATTTTTTTTATGGGGATATGTTATTCTTTCAAATAAAACCTAATGTCAAAAACTATAGTCAGCATGTGGTACATGGTTGAAATCAGAAAAAAAAACTCTTTCTGAAGTTGTCTAAATCCAATATGGCGCCTATAAGAAATTAGATAGTTGATGATGGCCAGAAAGAAACGAAACGTCCTATAAAAATTTAGAGCACACCACTGGATAGAGGTTTGGAAATGGCTACAAGGATGTGTTTCTATTTTTTCTCTACAAGGCCAAATGTCGGTGCTACAGGTAAAAGAAGAAAATGGGGTTTTCGCGTTTTTTTTTTAAATAACGAAGGTCATTTGCCACAGGTCTATTTTCTTTATGGATTTATAACAAACACAAAATTTAACAACTTTGCCAAATTTAAACATATACTCTATCTCCAATAATAAGAGAGATCCCCATGGTGAGGGCCGAAAATGAATCAGCCTGTATATATATATATATAGAAAGGATAAATGTTTTTTGGGGAATCCAGCAAAATTAAACTCTATTACTTAAGTTAGTTCTTTATTTTTTTTATACCAATATTTCGCACCAAATCCGTATGCTTCCTCAGGGGGTCAAAGTGTGAACTGGGTTTTGAATGGAGAAATTACCCGTCTCAATATTCACAATGTTTGTAATATTTTAAATTAATCCAACTAATAACAACGGCGTACACATAGTTTATTCCGAAAATACATTTTAAAAGCAAGGACAAACACATTTAAAAGAGAGTCACATGTGCAGTTTTGACGAACAAAAGCAGTATAAAGTTCTATATTCATATTAACATTATATGTATTAACTTTGTGACAATAACATGTGTTTGTGCGAGTACTGCTTTTGTTCGTCAAAACTGTATATGTGGCTCTCTTTTAAATGTGTTTGTCCTTGCTTTTGAAATATATTTTCGAATAAACTATGTGTACGCCGTTGTTATTAGTTGGATTATTTTAAAATATTACAAACATTATGAATATTGAGACGGGTAATTTCTCCTTACAAAAACCAGTTCACATTTTGACCCCCTGAGGAAGCATACGGATTTGGTGCGAAATATTGGGATAAAAAATTAAAGAACTGACTTAAGTAATAGAGTTTAATTTTGCTGGATTCCCCAAAAAACATTTATCCTTTCCATACATGTTCTAACGGCAAAGACTCCTGGTCTAATTATATATATATATATATATATAACAATTGATAAATTATAATGTATAATTTATCAATTGTTATATTTAATAAACGGCTAAGAAATTATCTAAACACTTATATATATATATATTGATGAGATGCGCTGAGGAGGTGATAATAAATATAATGAAAGAGTTCAAAAAATATTAATTTTAAAATTAAAAGATGGGCGCCTTTATATAACTCCTCAAGCTGCTCTATCTGTGTTCTAAATTGCCAACTAGTCGGATCGCATGAAACTAAATTAAAAAGCTTAATTAAATGTAAAATCTCAGGCTCTTCGGTAGATATAAGTTGTTGCTTCCATAAAAGTAAACTATTAATGTTAAGGCTTAAAGAAATAACTCCTACAAGTAAATATAGACAAATAAAAGATTGATATGATAATAAAAATATTAAGTTTATTGCTATAAAAGAAAACTGTAATAAAATAACATGTATAGCAAAGGGTGAAATTAACGAAACTACATATAAGAAAGACAACAAGGTGTTACTTAAGAAAATAAGGTGGTTATGTGTGTTTTAACTTATAAAAATATGGATAACAATATAAATAATCTTTTAACGATAATGGTGAGTACCTTTTAATTACTACTTCTACGTTTAAATTGGTTGTTATTAAATTTTAATACAAGTATAGGACGTTTAGGTTAGGTAAACAAAATCGAGAATTTTATTGGTTTATAAGTTTAAAGAATTAAAAATTTTGAAAAATAAATACGTTTTATCTGTAACCTGTGATTATAATAATCCTGATGTTTATTTTGTAGAACGTACGCATCAAATGGGATGATTCTCGGCGATCGAAAAAAGTCCGATTGCTGTTCGAATTGTTGACGGCGTGGGTGGCTGTTTGCGATGACGCTTTCGAAGATTTTCTTCGGTCTTGGTCTCTGATGCCTAATTTCTCCCTGCGTTCTTATCTAGCTGTTGGATTACAGGTATCGATGTAGATGAAAGATAATCAATTCCGTAGATGTTCGGTTACTGCTTCTTGACAATATTTCTTTAGAATTTCCTGCGATTATCGTGAAATTACGTCTATGACGCTTTGTTGTACGTAAATACGTTAAAAATCGCAATTTCTTGAAGAATTTCTCTTGTCGATCGTGTTTATTCAAAGGCAGGATACTTTTAATTACTTTTTACTATATTAACGATTTTAATTAATGATATATAAGAATTTCTAAGGATCGGTCAAAAAAATGCGTCTACTATTTTATAAATTTCAAAAGATGATGATGCCGATAGCGCTTGTCTGTTTTACCAAACTTAGCTATCTAATGATGCCAAAAAGTCTCGATGTTTTACCTTATTAACATTTTTACATAGATGGAATTTGACTAATATTACTATTCTTACAGATTTTAAAAATTATTTAATAAATTAACAAGTTAGGTTAATGTAAAACTTAATGTTACAAATTGAGTACTGCGCACGATAAATATTTACATTTGCCAGATGTCAATTTGTAGGCGTGGCTTACTAGCGTCGATATAAATTAAAGATGCATATGAATTTGAATATGTGTTTTTCGCGCTAATATTTGAAATTTGAATTAGAAATAATAAAAAAGAAATTAATGAAAGAAATATAAATATAGAAATTTAAGAAAATAATGTTGTCGTTATTAAAATTCGTATGCACTTCGACTCTACTAATACTTGATAATATCACTTACATAACCTTTTATTACCCTTTTCTTACTTTGTATATCTTATTTTTCCCATTTCAGATGCAGCTCAATGTGTATGCCTTGCATCATTACATTATCCCCGTGGAAAAGATGTCTGAATGTACAAATGAGGATATTCTTTTCCCTAACTAGATACATGAAATGGAAAATAACAACCTTGCTATACTAATCTTATTATATGTGTCAACGAATTTAAGAATAATGAGTAATGATTATAAAAATGTATTAATCTATTAACAGGAATAACTTCTTCTATTTTATATAACTAATATTCAAGAAATGTTTAATTGCACTATAAAATTCCTTTTTTTTTTTTTTCTATTGTGCATATAATCTATTAAATCTTTAGTTTCTTGTTCCTTTTTTTAGCATAAGTTTTAGTTTATTTAATTATTATTTATCTTAATATTAATGTTATCTTTGTTTATATTTATAGTTTTTGTATAATTTATTAGTTATTGTTATTATAATCTTATAATTTACGAGCTATAACATACCTTTCAATAATATTAATAATTTTTAAGACTATATTCATATTCAATTGTAATCTATTGTTCTGATGCGTAATCTTGCATCTAAACAAATCCGTAGAGATAAGTCTTTCTTTTGGACTATCACTATAGGATTAATAAAGTAGGTATTAGACTTCTCTATTATGCCAGTCTGTTCTAATCTTTCCAGTTCCTGACTCACTTTTTGTTGATAATGATACGGGATGGGGTAATTTTTGCTTATTAATGGATCTTCGTTATCTATATTTATCGGATGCTGATATCCTTTTGCGAACACTACATCATTATTAATTAATGTGATATTGTTATGTAAGATTGCTATTAAGTCTGCTATGACTGTTGTATATGGTATATTTGAGTTCTCTATAAAATTCTTTATATCTTCAAAATTATTTATTGTATTATTTATTTGGTTATCCATTCTAATCTCGACTACATCTCCTCCCTCGTGACTATTCTTCGTTCCTTGCATAACTTCCATTCTCTCTATTCCAATATTAGTATTATCAAATTCAATTATTTTTCCTTCTGTAACATTATTCCCCTCATAATCTCTTCTATAGCACGGTTCTTTATTTAACATAATATTATTAATTTCTCTCATAAGCACTTCCTTCTTATATAGGTTATAACCTTTTAATTCTTCGTCTGACAATTGTTTCTCAAATATTACTTTATGATCATCTATATTAAGTATACCATTTTCAAAATCTAAGATCATTCTGAGACTTTTAATGCTGTCAATACCTATTATACAGTCGTATTGTAGTTTGTCAATTATATAGCAATGTATGATGTATTTTGATTTGTTGATGAATATTTCCGTAGATAATTGTTTTGTTACCGTCCCCATACGTTTTCCGTTCGCAGCAATGATGTCTGTCCCTTTGGTTTTTATAATGTTCTTCTCGTATCCCCGTATGTTTTTAGCTTTCTCTGCTTTCAATAAAGTGATTTCTGCTCCTGTATCAATTAAGCAATATAAAAAGATATTTTCAAATTTTAATTTTACAATGGGTAATGTATATGTTTGGATAGTTTGGTTGCCTGCATCTTCTACATTAATGAATTCTTCCGGATTTTGATAAAAAGTAATAGTATCTATCTTAAATGGTATGCTATAGTCGTTTGGTGTTCTCAATTCTGGCGTGTTGACGGACCTGGTATTGGGTCGGTATAGAGGTCCACTTGTGAAATTGACGTTTTTTTTAATACCTCCTCCATGTTTGTACGTATAGGCGACACAGATCGGTGACGTCTACTAATATGATTTATTTGACCACGACCACGATTTCGTATATGGTTATATCCTCGTCCTTGTTGATTAGAATAATTATTCGAATTATTATTATTTTGTTGGTGATCCGTTGAGCGATTATTGTGATTAAAATAATTATTATTGTTATTGTATCTTGTCGGCTGGAAGTTAAAATTTTGTCTATTCGGTGGGTTATTTAGTTGATTGCGGTCATTATTTACATTAGGGCTGTAATTATTATTATAATTGTTATAATTGTTGTACGGTCTTGAAGTATTTTGATTTCTGTTATTATAGTTAGAATTATTGTATCTTTGAGGTGGTGAATTCATTTGATGGTTGTTATTGTTATTTAAATTTTGAGACGGATAATTGCGATTATTGGGATTGCGATAAATGTGTTGTGGCTGATGGTTATTTTCCGTAAAATCATCTAACCTTCTTAATATGTCTATAAGTGAATCCATATTAGTCACCCTTTGACATATTATCGCTTGAGTATCAGTGTAGATAAAATGATTCAGGAGTTGCCTGGCAATCATTGATTCGTCTATATCATTCAAGTGCTTACACTGATTGTATATGCGAGAGGCGTATGTTTCACGAGAAACTTGTCCTAATCTATATTTACCTGTCAATAACCGTATTTTTGCTCGATTTTGCTGCGTTTCATCCCAGTAATTTTTTGTGAAGAGTGTAACGAACTGGTCAAGAGAATTGCAATGGTCCTCAATTCTTTGAAACCACTCTTGTGCACTATAACGTAAAGTTACACGAATAACCTCCATTTTATGTTTCTCCTCAGAAACATCCTCTAAATAACGTAATAAACAGCTAAGGTACGTCATGGGGTGTACTTTTGTAATGTCCCCGTCGAAATGATGTAGATTTTCTATCTTAATAGAGTTATTGTTAGTATTATTGTAATTTGTTGATGTAAAATAATTTCTAATTTTATTTTCTAATTGTTTAATGTTAGCTTGCGTGTTAGTGTAATTATCATTATTGGTAGTGATTATAGCATCTAAATTTTGTCTAACTGTGTTTATTTCTTGGTTATTATGATCTTTGCATTGACTTATTTGAGTATTAATATCTTGGTTTAACGTTATTTTTAATTGTTCAGTATTGTCTACATTTATTTTGTTAAAATTAGTCAATTTTGTATTAAATATAGTGTTATTCTCTGAAATCAATTTGTCTACATTTTGTTGTATATTTTTAGTTGTAGTTATTAGTCTCTGTTCGGCATCATTATGTATTTCGTTTGTTGTAGCCTCTAACTGTTTTGCCCAATGTAAGTTCTGTAAGTTAACGGTTTCATCTAGTTTTATTAGGTATTTCAGCTCGTTCTCCTCCATCTTTTTCTGAGCTGTAGAAATCTCAGCTATTTTACCCTCTAAATCTACCTTGAAAGCACTTAATTTGTTGTCTATATGAGCATTATTGAGTTCAAATCTTTCATTAATTTTTTTCGTGTTAGCCTCTAATTTTGCCGATAAGTCAGTACTCAGATTAGTTATGTCTTGTTTTAAGTTATCGTTATTTGTATCTATTTTATTATTAGTATTATCTAATTTATTATTACTATTAGTTAGTTCTTGTTTTAAGTCCTTGTTATCTTGTTTTAAATCATTCATTTGTGTCATTATTGTCTGTAGCATGTTCATCATCACCTGACTATTATCTGGTGAACTTACCTCTTCAGCTGTGGAAGTTTGTGCAACCGGGATGTCTCCCTGTTCTGCCCTGTCTTCTTCTGTAGTGTCCTTTACTGCTTTTGTCCTGTGTCTGGTGTCCATATTAATATTGATTGAATTAATATTATGCAAAGAGTTTATATTGATATTTTTCTTTAATTGTTAATAGAATTATAATAATGAATATTTGATAAGTAGAAATTTATGATTTAAATATGTATAAACAATATTCGAGACACAGTAATAATATAAGTGGACAAAAGTTAAATAAAACAACGTACATACAAGGTGATATTTCCCCTTCACTAACCTTTACTATATCCGTAACTCCTTCAAAGTCTGGGATGTGAAGAATTGTAGGTACAAATCAGCTGTACTATAGGAAAAATAGGTACACAATTCTACACACAACTGCAGTAATAACATACACCTTTCGTCTAAATTATATATGTAAAATAATTTTGAATGAAGCAATTATTTGTCCTAATTTATGTTGTAGTCGAGTTATTTAAAAGAAGCAATCTGGCCTCCACGTTGTTGCGTCAAATGATGAGATGCGCTGAGGAGGTGATAATAAATATAATGAAAGAGTTCAAAAAATATTAATTTTAAAATTAAAAATGGGCGCCTTTATATAACTCCTCAAGCTGCTCTATCTGTGTTCTAAATTGCCAACTAGTCGGATCGCATGAAACTAAATTAAAAAGCTTAATTAAATGTAAAATCTCAGGCTCTTCGGTAGATATAAGTTGTTGCTTCCATAAAAGTAAACTATTAATGTTAAGGCTTAAAGAAATAACTCCTACAAGTAAATATAGACAAATAAAAGATTGATATGATAATAAAAATATTAAGTTTATTGCTATAAAAGAAAACTGTAATAAAATAACATGTATAGCAAAGGGTGAAATTAACGAAACTACATATAAGAAAGACAACAAGGTGTTACTTAAGAAAATAAGGTGGTTATGTGTGTTTTAACTTATAAAAATATGGATAACAATATAAATAATCTTTTAACGATAATGGTGAGTACCTTTTAATTACTACTTCTACGTTTAAATTGGTTGTTATTAAATTTTAATACAAGTATAGGACGTTTAGGTTAGGTAAACAAAATCGAGAATTTTATTGGTTTATAAGTTTAAAGAATTAAAAATTTTGAAAAATAAATACGTTTTATCTGTAACCTGTGATTATAATAATCCTGATGTTTATTTTGTAGAACGTACGCATCAAATGGGATGATTCTCGGCGATCGAAAAAAGTCCGATTGCTGTTCGAATTGTTGACGGCGTGGGTGGCTGTTTGCGATGACGCTTTCGAAGATTTTCTTCGGTCTTGGTCTCTGATGCCTAATTTCTCCCTGCGTTCTTATCTAGCTGTTGGATTACAGGTATCGATGTAGATGAACGATAATCAATTCCGTAGATGTTCGGTTACTGCTTCTTGACAATATTTCTTTAGAATTTCCTGCGATTATCGTGAAATTACGTCTATGACGCTTTGTTGTACGTAAATACGTTAAAAATCGCAATTTCTTGAAGAATTTCTCTTGTCGATCGTGTTTATTCAAAGGCAGGATACTTTTAATTACTTTTTACTATATTAACGATTTTAATTAATGATATATAAGAATTTCTAAGGATCGGTCAAAAAAATGCGTCTACTATTTTATAAATTTCAAAAGATGATGATGCCGATAGCGCTTGTCTGTTTTACCAAACTTAGGTATCTAATGATGCCAAAAAGTCTCGATGTTTTACCTTATTAACATTTTTACATAGATGGAATTTGACTAATATTACTATTCTTACAGATTTTAAAAATTATTTAATAAATTAACAAGTTAGGTTAATGTAAAACTTAATGTTACAAATTGAGTACTGCGCACGATAAATATTTACATTTGCCAGATGTCAATTTGTAGGCGTGGCTTACTAGCGTCGATATAAATTAAAGATGCATATGAATTTGAATATGTGTTTTTCGCGCTAATATTTGAAATTTGAATTAGAAATAATAAAAAAGAAATTAATGAAAGAAATATAAATATAGAAATTTAAGAAAATAATGTTGTCGTTATTAAAATTCGTATGCACTTCGACTCTACTAATACTTGATAATATCACTTACATAACCTTTTATTACCCTTTTCTTACTTTGTATATCTTATTTTTCCCATTTCAGATGCAGCTCAATGTGTATGCCTTGCATCATTACAATATATATATATATATACAACGTGTCCACTTAAGTATGAGACAAATGGGAAATATTTTTATTTTTGATTTCACAGAAAACTTTATAGAAAAGAAAAGTTCGTGCATCCTAAGAAACTTGATATTTTGTATTCAGGGTTGCGTTGTATTACTTGGTTAGAGGAAAAATTAAAAAACATTGAAGTTGCCGTAAGAGTACGCTACACTTATTTTTAAAGATATCAAAAATATTCATTTAAAAATGTTGTTTCAAATTTCAAAATATGCTCAAATACGAATTGTTATTTAAAATTTCGAAAAAATAAAAATTAAATTATCGAGCAATAATAATAGCAAATACGCAATAGTTTTTAACATCCATCTATGTGACAGTAGTTCTATGGTTGTCATTTGTATTGTCACTTTAGTAATAAATTTTATGTGATTGTCAGATCCGCTGTCACTTTAATAATTAAGTAATTTTAAGACAATTCATTAAGTTATTACCTACCAACTATGGCTGAACGGTTAACTATGCAAGAGCGAGCTGAATTAATTCTTATTGGCGGAGATAACTACAAAACATGTAGAGACGCAGCTGATATTTTTAATGAAAGACATCCCAACAAATTTATTAGTTTCCAAAGCGTCTCAAGAATTTTAAATCAGTTTAAAGCAACTGGTAGTTTAGAAATGCGTTATAAAAAAAAGTAGGGAAAAGCAAGTGAGACATTTCGAAAATTCTTTACGTGTTATGCAAAGTGTAATTGAAAATCCCAAAATTTCTGTCAGAAAAATTGCAAGCAATTTGGATATTAAAAAATCATCAGTAAGCAACATTTTGGTTAACAATAGATATCACCCCTATAAGCCAAGATATATTCAAACTTTGCATGAACGGGACTACAACAATAGATTTGAATTTTCTTTGGATATTCAAGGTACATTAGAAACGCAGAAAACGTTTTTCAAAAGCATTTTGTTTACTGATGAAGCAACCTTTACTGCTAATGGTGTTGTGTGTGCACAAAATTGTCGTTGGTGGTCGTCTGACAACCCACATTTTAGAATTCCCTGCAAGAATCAATATTCGCAAAAGGTAAACGTTTGGTGTAGAATTTTAAACAGAAAAATTTTTGGTCCGTATTTTTTTCAATCGTCATTAAATTCACAACGATATTTGGAATTTCTACAAACATACGTCGATAACGAATTAGACGAATTGCCACTAAATATTATAAGAACTCTTTGGTTTATGCATGATTGAGCACCTGCACATAGTGCACGAATAGTTGTAGACTATTTAAATGAAAAATTTGGAGAATGATGGATGGGACGAAATGGACCTTTTCCATGGCCAGCGCGCTCGCCCGACTTAAACTCCATGGATTACTTTATCTGGGGATGGCTAAAGAATAAAGTATATTCAGAAAGGCCGTTTCAGAATTTAGAAGAATTGAAAAACAAAATAGGAGATGCGGTACTGTTCTTAAGAAATAATCCTATTGTGTTACAACATGCATGCGAGGATTTCAACAGGCGTACAAACATATGCATTCAACGAGAGGGGCATCATTTTGAATAGCTTTTTTTTTTGTTTGTATTTCTGAATTTGTTGTTTTTGTTAATTTCATATTTATTTTGTAATATAAAAATGTATTTTCATAAAGTTATATGCAAATGATTTTGTTTCATTCTATTGCATTTCAGCGATAAAAAATTGATATCGAATGTAAATGATTTCACGTGCAATTACATAAAATTTATTATTAAAGTAACAATACAAATGACAACCATAGAACTACTGTCACATAGATGGATGTTAAAAACTATTGCGTATTCGCTATTATTATTGCTCGATAATTTAATTTTTATTTTTTCGAAATTTTAAACAACAATTCGTATTTGAGCATATTTTGAAATTTGAAACAACATTTTTAAATGAATATTTTTGATATCTTTAAAAATAAGTGTAGCGTACTCTTACGGCAACGTCAATGTTTTTTTAATTTTTCCTCTAACCAAGTACTACAACGCAACCCTGAATACAAAATATCAAGTTTCTTAAGATGCACGAACTTTTCTTTTCTATAAAGTTTTCTGTGAAATCAAAAATAAAAATATTTCCCATTTGTCTCATACTTAAGTGGACACGTTGTATATATATATATATATATATATAACTTAATAAGTCGGCGATTAAAGGTCTGGTTTATTACTTCAAAGTATATATATATATATATTTAAAACAACCCTAAATGTTTCGGCAATGATGCCTTTGTCAAGGATATAAAAAATATAAATTATTTATATTTTTTATATCCTTGACAAAGACATCATTGCCGAAACATGTAGGGTTGTTTTAAATATATATACTTTGAAGTAATAAACCAGACCTTTAATCGCCGACTTATTAAGTTTACCATATCATACCAAGGTCACGAAAATATTATATTTTTATACCGGGTGTAGAATGGATTTTCGTACATAGGGATTTTACATGCAGAACTAATGATTTGCGAATATTCCCTCCCTTGATTATTTTATAGGAAAATGTTAAACACAAAAGTTGTAGAGCATTAAAAATAGTTCTCATTTTTTTTCTTCTTTGCTTATTAACAGCCTCCGGGACTTCACAATTAAAGCAAAAAGAATTGAAGAAATGATACAAAATAGCAAAAGCCGTGACGTGTGACAACCAAAGTAACAAAATTCTTTCATTTAACAAAAGAATGTGACAATTTTAGTAGAGGCGTTTAAATTTGTTTTAAGCATAGGTTTTAAGTCGTTTGCAGAAAAGAAAAAACGTGCTGAAGAGATTTTAAAATTTTATTGAACGTGGTAATAAAGGTAGTTGTAGTAATAACTAAATTAAATGCTCAAACAAGTCTCCGTTGACAGCTGAGCAGTACGCCAATCTGTCGTAAAAATTTCTTCTAGTTGCGGCCAGTTGATAGTATGATATTTGACGACATTCTGCAAGTATTGCAGCTCTTAAAGCGTCCACATTTTGATACGTCCTTCCATTGTATAGCCGATCATGCAATGTGCCCCACAGAAAAAAATCATTTGGCGAAAGATCCGGAGATCTTGGAGGCCACTGAATTTCTCCACTTCGACCTATCCAGCGATTTGGGAATACATGATTTAAGTAGTCTACATCATCGCGCTGGTAATGCGCCGGACATCCATAATGTTGGTACCAAAATTCGTAATTAATTCCCAATTCGTCGATAGCTGGCCCGACTTCTTCTTACAAAAAATTTAAATACGCAGCACCAGTTAAGCGGTCTGCAATAAAGAACGGTCCAATTATGTGAGGACCTAGTATGCCAGCCCAAACATTGACACTACCCCGGTATTGCGTATAAGTCTGCAACGTTAAATGTTCATTTTGTGTGCTCCAGTAGCGATAATTTTGTTGATTTGGTTCACCAGTTAACTGAAATCGACACTCATCGCTGAATAAAATCCTAGATAAAAAGTTTCGGTCATCATTGGCCATATCCATAATTATTTCACAAAACTGCATTCTTTTTTCTTTATCCTTCTCGAATATTTTTTGGTGCTTTTCGTATTTATAAGACCGAAACCGCGGATCTTGACTCTTTAAAATTTTCTGAGCAGTAGTAAAATGAATCCCCAAATTATTACCTATTTGTCTTAAGGAGACATTTTTGTTCTCTGCAACACTTAAGAGAACGGCATCTACCTTCTCTCTACTTGCACCAGCTGTTACTTTCTGGCACTTACATTTCCTATTAACAGTGCCGTTGGTCTCAAAGTGCCTTACAATTCTATTCAGGGTGTTCAAATTTAGAATTGGTCGCTCCGGGTAGAATCCAGCAAAAGTTGCTTGTATGTCCCTAAAATACAATCCAGAGTAGTACCATTTAATAAAGTTGACTTTCTCTTCTTGGCTATAGGAATTCATTTTAAGAATCAGCAAACTTATTTTGTTTGTCAAAACGTGACATTTATTGCTGTCAGGATTCATGGCTAGTACTATTTATCGGTTCATTCCTAATACTTTTTCTTCAAGTCTAGCAGGTCCAGAAGGTGTTAGAAAATAAATAACAAAGAATTTAGATACATTTTTTTTTTGTCGACAACTTTTGTGTTAAACATTTTCCTATAAAATAATTAGGGGAGGGAATATTCGCAAATTATTAGTTCTGCATGTAAAATCCCTATGTACGAAAATCCATTCTACACCTGGTATATATATATATATATATATATATATATATATATATGGTTACCTATGTACATAAAATTTGTCTAGCCAAAGATATGCATGGCGCCAAATAAATATGAAGTGATGCATGTGAAAATTATAAATGCCATTTTGTAAAGAATGTTGATTTAAATAAGAAACAGAAATGAAAATATTGGCTATAATAACTAATCTCCGATTTAAAATAAAATGTCCTCAACAAACTACATACAAATATAAAGACAAATTATATGCAGAAACACTTATTAAAATATCATATTCTTTCAGAAATAAATATCTATAGCAGGAGAAAAATGTTTCTAAATTTACCATATGAGGAAACTCTATTGCTGACGTTCTTTGACCTCCAACTACATCAATCCTGTTAAGAGCCCGCTTTGCTAATACAAATCCAGTGTTTATGTTTCTGTACGACTGGCATTCTGCAATATGTATAAATTCAATCAATGTCGAAACAGCACAAACATAAGAATGTTTTCTAAAACTCACGTTCAATACTTTTCTTCCCTGCTCGTGCATATATTTCCCTAGAGCAGAAAAGGAAACAGATTAAGATACAAACACGTAACATGTTAAAGCGATATGACTGTCGAACAATTAAAAAAGCACTAAAGAGAACGAGAAGATTCTGTGTATATCAAGATGTTTCACGGGGAAATACTATGTTTTTATTTAAGATTACAGGAAAGCTATGAATCACTTTTGCACGATGAGGAAACCGTAGTGGTTGACATGCTAATTTTAGTATAACTGTTAAAGATCTTACAATTTTAAAATTAATATTTGCGCAGTGCGTTAGTAAACGTATTCAGAGTTTGAAATTTACAAAAACGCATAAAAGTCTAATTTAATTAATTTTTTTAATTTAATGTTACGGTAGTAATAATGAGAAAGATAAATATTAGTTGAATATTAAAACAAAATGGGAAATGCAAACAAATATTTAATAAAAATAAGGAATATGTCAATAATAACAATTAAGATTTGAATCAAAATTACTACATTTTATTCTAAGGTCTAAAGGTAAAAATTAACAACAGATATGAAAATATATGAACGAAACAAGTATTAATGTATGTATAAATATGAAAATTAGTATTAACTGTTTCTGTAGTAGTTTCTTGGTGAAACATGACGAATATTCGAATAAATGAAATCACTTGACATTAGCTGTTTCACTACTTTATTAGAGAAATCTAGTGAAGTAGTGAAACAGCTAATGTCAAGTGATTTCATTTATTTGAATATGAAAATTACTATTTGTTCTTCATAAATTTTGTTTAAATAATACTTTCAAGTTCTTTCATTTCTCTGGTAAGTCTGCGTCCAATAGAAAAACCTAGTTCAGATATCTCTTTTCATTATTCAAATGGCAATGAACCTAGTTCATTTAGTCCTCAAGTAATGTTTGGGGTATTGGATCAAAGTGAGTAAATTTTTCCTTTCTGATATGTTAATACACACTATTATCTATTTTCTAAAAAAAATTAACATCCCTGTAATATAATTAGTAGAGACTGGACGCATCGGGCCGAAATTACAATGGACCATATAAATAGCCTATAACATCGCTAAGTACAACACGCTATTGAATAGCACTATTTATTCAGTTAACCGGAGATTTGTTTTTTGTCGTTGAATTGTGATGCAATTACTCCAATTTTACAGTAAAATTCCTTTCTTTATGGGCGTAGATAGAAGCGTGAGGTGTTTTTATAATTTAAATTTAATTTTTAATTTAAATTTTGTGTATTAGTTTATATTTCCTAAGATAAGTAAAGTACGGTGAGCTAGTTTCTTGATTTAATTGTTTTAACTTTAAGTGAACAGTGAATATTGTTAGCAATAACTTACGCATACATTTTTACGCATACTTTTTTATTTTCATTTATTTGGATCTAGAACATTTAAGTTACTTTTTCAGATATGATATGGAACAAGGCTGAGAATGGCATCGTGAAACAATGACGAGTTGGATTAAGGGTTAAACTGATTGTATGTCCATTGCCAGTGATTCTGAAATTTATTGCAAAGTCTGTAAAATATCGTTAAAAAATTACAATCCCACCTTCAAAACATTTTTCCAAAAATATACTGGTCGAAATGTTCCTGATGAATCCACCTTCAAATATTATGTTTCTAAGCGCTACACAAAAGCAGAAGAATGCATTAGAAGTCATCTTTCAAATCAGTACCTATGGATCAGTGCCGAAAAATCTGTCGATATATTATGACACTGTGTGGTAAATATTGTAACTGGTGTACTACATCCAACTGTTTCATATAACGGATATGTAATAGCAACAAAAGTTATAAATATAGTTGATGCGAAAACAGTAGCTAAAACCATTTACGAGAATATGTACCAAATGCTTCATTCGGACGACAGGTACAAATAAAAAATACATTTATTTGTCAGTGACAGTGCTACATACATATATTAAAAACAGGCAGACTATTAAAGGAAACATATCCTAGTACGCTGCATATTACTTGTGTAACACATGCTCTCCACAGAATCTGTGAATATATCAGAGCCACCCTTCCGGAAGTTGATAGACTTGTATCCGCGTTCAAAAAAAATTTCAGAAAAGCACCATTGAGAGCAACTCTTTACAGGGAAGAACTTCCATCTTTGTCACTGCCTCCCTCTCCAGTAATAACTAAGATGGGGAACATGGTTGGAAGGTACTACTTTTTATGCAGAGAATTTCGTTACATGTTTAAATGACGATGCTCGAAGTATTTCTGAGTGCAAGGAAGTAATATAAATTCCAAATTTTAAAAATTCAGTTGTACTTTCTTCAGGAAAATTTTGGAAAGTTCTCAAAACTAATCACTTATTTTGAAAATCTAAATCTTAAATTAAATGATGGATTACCACCACATTAGATGTGACATGCAACAATTTGAAAAATATTCCAAGTGGCTCCGGATTTGGTATTTGACAAGAGTTAGACGCAGTTTTTAAATCTAGGAATCTAGATTTAATAACATTACAGCAATTGTGTATGGGGACAATGCCTCAAAATCTAACTGCTAAATATGCTGAAATAAAAGAATATTTCCAGTATGCACCTATAACCAGCTGCGATGTAGAAAGGGCGTTTCTATCTACAAGGTTGTATTGCATTCACAGAGAACAAATTTTACAGAAGCGAACCTTGAGCAAGTATTGCAAGTTAATATTAATATTTCTTTACTAAACTTGAACTACAAACTGAACAAATCAATGTTTTTCGCATTTTATAGATCACCACCCGTTTGTCTTCAAATTATATAAAAAAAATAAAAGCTCCTTAAAAATAAAAATTTTAAATAGTAAGCCCGTGGGCGATGAGTTTTGGGCCTCTCGTGTCCGATCCGTAGTTCTAATAAATATTATTTATTTTTAATTTGACTTAAAATTCTTGTATGGTTGAAAAAGATAACAAATTATTAGCTGCATATATTTATTGCGTAATTATTATAAAAAAAAAATGTCATCCCACTGATTCCAGACAATGTTTTCTATCCACTCAATATAGTTCGAGACTCTTGTATAGATAGCAGGCACATTAGCTAAGCCACACGTACGTCCAAAAGATGTAACGCCGACAATATAATATTGTAGATCGGTAAACATTTGTAGCGGTCCTCCGGAATCACCCTGAAAAAGAAATTAATAAAAAAAATCGTCATTTACTAGGAAAAATTGCATTATTTGATCTAGCGAGAACAAAGTTTATTAATAGTAAAGCTATACATACAAAATTTTAAAATTATTTTAATATTGGCTGAATTATGATTTGTTCACATAAAATCGACTAAATTATTGAAAGTAAACTCAATTGAAACAAGCTTCTTTTGTAATTTTATTAAAGTTGATGGTTTGTAAAACTTATTTATCACTTCTACGTGTTCGATTCATTAACACTATCGCTAAAGCAGCGGCGATTGCATTCGGATGTTGTGGTAACGTTTGCTGTCAGAGAATGGTTCCGCAAATGTCTGTTTATTTTTAAGTGAATCAATAAATTTATGAATTATAAGTATTTTTTTATTTGCATATTTTCAACGTTTTTGTGCATATTTTGACTAAATGATTACAACTAGAATATGAACAATTTATGCGCATATTTTTGAATTTTCCACCTGCATATTTTGGTTTCCCTATTAATAACAATTAGGCTGGATATATGCAATGTTATGTGTTAGAGCATTATGGAATTTTTAGGCTATACGGAATTTCGAAAAGTTGGATACGTGAAACAAGAAGTTAAGAAACAACTTAGATATATTAAAATCGTCTTCTTCCCATTTAATCGAAAACAATTGTGAATCTTTCTTAGTCCGGTTAATGACATCTTATGGAAAATGGATTTTACATGAAAATTGTAAGAAAAAATTTTAATTTTTAAAAAGCAGAAAATGAAGAAAATATTGTTGGACAATATGTAATATATTGAGATCATGGAAATAATTTTAATAATAGGCTAGACAATCTAAGTACGGAAATTTTCAATAGTTTTATATTAGTATAAACCTTTTATATGTGTGGGGGCTGTTACCACTCTACTAACCCTCTCTATCTGACCACGATATTTTGCTACCAATATGCTACCAATTTTCTACCAATATACTACCAATGCGCTGTCATTTTAGCTTAATTATTTATAAGCATAATGATGGTGGTAGTTGAAACATATAGTTGAGTCCTTTTAAACTACACAACTACACAGTAATCATTTGTACTAAGAATGATGGAATTGAACATAAGTTATCATCAAGCTATGAGTTTCACAATTTCAAATATGATTAAAACTATAAGGAATGTTCTGAGAAAAACACTCGAGTATTTGGCGACAAGTCTGGATGGCATTTTCGCCATATTTTTCAGCACAAAAAATAAACCTGATCATGTAGTATTTTTGTCTAACTTTCCTTCTCTTGTCAGTTATTTACGATTATTTACCTATGCATTTATTTTATTTTATTTTTTTAATATATTTATTAAAGTATATTTATAAATTTGATACTATTTCTAAAAATTAAGCTAAAAGACAAGTATCATATGCTGTGGTGAGTACATCATATAATATATTTAGCCTATACAACTATAATTCACATATAATCTCATAAATAGATTGTTCTAGATAATAGATCTGTTCCGTTGCAAAAATTCCGAAACTTACAGATTTAAATTATGAAATGCCACAGGTTACGCCCTATTTACTACATTTCTTCTTCGACAAATTATTTTTTTAAATACTGGGATGCAATTTAAAGTCGAAAAAAATTTCTTAATGAAAAGCTGACTAAATGAGCCTTAAAACTTCCTCAGCTCTAAATATTGTAATACTCAAATTTTTGGAAGAATTGGTATTTATACATTATGTTATTAGTAAAGACCGTCTTTCTCGGTCGGCTCACAGAGGCGTGGACGAACGGTTCGGGAGACGCACTTTACCAGTGCTTGGGGTGCTATATGTATGTAGTACATGAATACATGAATAGCTATCAGAGTGTGAAGTGTGAAGTGTTTTCAGACGTATATGCGAATACGCGTATGTGTAATTCGAACGGAAAACATTTTTCAGCGATGTTGCTGCTTGCCTATCAAAGTGGCGGTCTTTAGTTACACTGGTCAACATAGTTTGGTTTTATATCAGAATAATTGAAACATACATGAGTAGGTAAACCCCACCACTTTTGTGTAATACAAAGGTATTTTTAATAATATAAAATAGTTTGGTTTTCCTATACTTCAATAGTGTAGTTTAGGTCTCTAGTCATACTAATTCTGAATCTCATTT
The DNA here is from genome assembly GCA_935421215.2 of Melolontha melolontha. Lineage (NCBI taxonomy): Eukaryota > Metazoa > Arthropoda > Insecta > Coleoptera > Scarabaeidae > Melolontha > Melolontha melolontha. Next base: position 10,304,401 of record OW285240.1, on the reverse strand, counting down.
AAAATTTGTTTTATCACGTCAGGATTTGGAGATATTTTCTTAGTTTTTTCCAAAAACGTATTAAATTTTACAAAATTTCAAAGTTACTTTTATATAAGAACGATACTATGTGAGTCAAAAAGACTGAAATAGTTGGTACTATTGATTTAGTGTTAAAGTTGGTGGTAATCTGACAACTACTACACTGTGACATTCGTGGCATTTATAAACAATGCGCATTGACGTTCACATTAAATACAACGTTTCAAACGTCAAATATGTAAAACTAAATCTGAACAAAAACGAAACAATGACACGAAAACAAACACAACGAAAATGAACACAGCGGAAACGATAATTCAAAATTAACAAAATTTAAAAACCCTAAAATAATACCGAAGGCACAGAAAATTAATGGGACGCCTCTGACAACTTGTTAATAATTAATCGTCAAGTCAGTGTTAGGTGCATGTCATTTTAACCTGAATTAAATCTTAAAATGAAAAACACACTAGAAAAGTGATACCAACTATTTCAGTCTTTTTGGCTCACATAGTACTAGTAAAATTATTGTTTTGTCGAACATTGAGTAGACATGTCTGAACATGTCCTTGCATGTTTCCTACCTTAGAGCACTTGAATCACTCTCATTTTGCTTTGGAACCAGTCAAATTAAGAATTGGTACATAATCTGGCAATGTGGGTCAGTGGCGGCTCTTGATGACGTACGATGTGTGCTGCTGCACGGATGAGACTACTTCGAACTATTTCGGAAGATTTCGGTACGGTTACTTGCTTCTCTGTATATATGAAAGCTTAAACGAAGCAGTCTCATCCGTGAAGCAGCTCACATCGTACGTCATCAAGAGCCGCCACTGATGTGGGTATATAAAGAGCTACACACGGCTTTTTCGATTCAATGTAAGTCGGCATGTGATAGTTGAACGTCTTTTTATTTCACAATGTCGCATACGAGTATAAATATCCAAATAGTTTCTGTTATGTGTGTGGGTATTTGAACACCAAGAGAAGCCATGGGCTCCTAGCATTTGCTGCGCACGCTGTATTGTTACTCTGAGAGGCTGGTCAAATGGTAAGAAAAGTGCTATGCCATTTACAAGACCTATGATTTGGTGTGAATAAACGGACCATTCGACTGAAGGCTACGTTTGTTGAACGAAAGCATTCGGGGTTTCTAACAAAAACGAGCGTCTTTCATCCTGCAATAATGTCGACGATTCAATGTGAACATTAGGTCACCAACACCATCCCTAGGAATGGCGTCTTTTTATCGATGCTTCGAAATTGACTTTGAAAGCTGTCCTTTTTCACATAGGAAACGTTTATACATGCATGCCTGTTGGCCACGTAATCCACTTAAAAGAAACGTAAGAAGACATGATTTTTCTTCTAGACAGAATTAATTACAAAATGTACTAATGGTGTATCAGCGCAGAACTTGAAGTTATAGCATTTTTACTCTTCTTACAACTAGGGTATACAAAGAATTGCTGTTTGCTTTTGTGAGTGAGACAGTCGATTAAGAAATTCGCACCATATTGTTAAAGACTGGCCAGTCAGTGCTCAGTATATTCCTGAAAAAAAGAATATACTTCATAAGTCAATAATTGAACCTAATAAAGTACTTCTACCGGCATTTCATATAAAATTAGGTTTAATGAAAAATTTCGTGAAACCAATGGATAGAAATGGCCTTGGATTCTAATACCTTAAACAAAAATTAGGCGAAATCTTACATGCAAAAGTTTAAGATTGAATTTTTGTAGGGCACCAAAACAAACGTCTACAACAACATAAAAATTTGAAGAAACCTTAAGTGACTCGGATCGTGTTGCTTGGAATGCTTTTAAAATGTGACAATTTTCTAGGAAACAAATTATTACACAATTATACCGGGTTTTTCTTTTATCATTACACACAGGTATAATATATTGATTTTTTTTTCATTTTGCATTACACATAGGGATAAATGTATGGTAGTGGTACAGTAGGCAACCAGTTATACACCAGTAACATTTCTAAAATTGCTAAATATTTCTGTTTTTCATTCATACTTAAATCTTCAATTAAATACATTTTAATGAAGAATACATAATTTAGTTAAAACAGTTAATTATCCCAACAGGCGTGTACCTTTAAATATTTTTAACAAATTCGAAGAAGATGGATAGTATTTCTTTAAGGTTGAAGTATATCTAAGATTGTAAAATTAATATATCTAAAAAGGTAGATAATATAACAAAAAACTACAAATAAATTTTACCATTTTAAGAATTGTAGAACGTCTTCGCATTACTTCTAATTACCGAACGTAACTCACTTATTGGGTGCATTCTAGTAACACGATAAAAACAAATAACACCTCGTGGTATCTTACGAATAAGTGGTTTTATAAAATGGAGAAAGTCACTTTCATTATTTGAATTTTTGCAATAATGAATAAGAGAAAGTAAAATCAATTACAGCCAATGTAATAATAACTAAAAGGCAATACCTCGAAAGGCCGAATTCAAATCAGGACGTAGATCATCTTTTTTGGAAGGTAAGATTTTAAAAAAAGGGTAATTGCATTTTTATTTGGATTTTCTTTTAGATAACAGGAATGGAGCTGGAACCCTTAAAAGAATGTGCTAGGAAATACTTCTGTATTCCAGCGAGTTCAGTAGAAAGTGAGAGGGTATAGTACAGCTCGTTTAAGAACACAGGTCTACAGTGATTTTGATGTTTGAAAGCTGTTTGCTAATTTGTATATGTTTGGGGGCCCTTATGCCAAAAAACGCCATATTTTTGCTCTATTACGTAAATTTTTTTTATAGCGCTCTATATCTTAAAAATGTTAATTTATTAATATACATACCTATGACAAGAATATGTTTGTTCCATGTTAGGCATGATTTTTAAATGAATTGAATTTTATGAAATTAAATGTGATTTGGCAACACTGGTTAAAATTAGATTTCTCAGCAAAGCAACAGAGTCGGCACAGAAGCGTCAGTACAACGTTGAAACCTGCTTATGTGCAGTTTGGTTGTGTTAGTCGTCGTGCTACTGTGTCCGCGCGCTTGTTGTCTTCGTTGTTGCGTATTTTAAGTGTTCTAGAACGTATAAATATGGAAAGAAGGCATTGTGTGAACAATCCGAATAACTTTTGTTATATCTGTGGTAGTTATGTCGTAGTAAAGCAGAGGCAAACTATAACTTCGTTTGTGAAAAATGTATACCACGCTTATTTTGGTGTAAAAATTGGCGACCAAGACAAGTCCTGGGCTCCTCATACTGTTTGTTCCGTTTGCGTTGAAGCATTAAAAAACTGGCAAAAAGGTAGGAAGAAATGTTTAAGCTTTGGTTTTCCTATGGTATGGCGAGAGCCTAGATATCACAGTGATGGTTGTTATTTTTGTTCGTGTAATGTTCAAGGATTCAACAGAAAAAATAAGAAACAAATTGTGTATCCCAATCTTGACTCTGTTATTCGACTAGTTCCTCATGGACCAGATGTACCGATACCTACCGCCCCAAATGCACTAGAAAACGTCATATCGTCAGAATCAGAGGAATCTAATTGCGACCCAGATGACTCAGATTTCACACCAGATTTCAGAGAGCCCGAAGTGTTTAACCAGAGCGAACTAAATGATTTAATTAGAGATTTGCACCTTCCAAAGGATGCATCCGAATTGTTAGCCTCCCGACTTCGTGAGAAACATTTACTAGCACCTGGCGTCACATCAAGCTTCTACCGGGATCGCGAAAAAGAGTTATGTCAATATTTTACTCAAGACGGACCGCTAGTGTATTGCAACAATATTCCTGACTTAATTTCAAAATTAGGAAATGTGCCGTATGTAAAAGAAGAATAGCGCCTGTTTATTGACTCAAGTAAGCGTAGTTTAAAAGGCGTTTTATTGCACAATGGTAACGAGCTGGCCTCGGTTCCCGTTGCCCATTCGGTACATTTAATGGAAACGTATGAAAATTTTGAACTTCTTTTAAAGAAAATAAACTACCAAGAACATCAGTGGATGCTTTGTGGTGACCTTAAAGTGCTGTGCATGCTACTAGGACAACAAGGAGGTTATACAAAATTTCCATGCTTTATTTGTGAGTGGGATAGTTGAGCAAGGGATAGACATTGGACTCAAATAGAATGACCCTCTAGAACAAGCCTTACACCTGGTAGCAAAAATGTATTAAGAGATAGCTTGGTTGACCTCAAAAAAGTTTTACTGCCTCCTCTCCATATCAAACTTGGCTTGATGAAGCAGTTTGTTAAAGCCCTAGACAAAAATGGACAGTGTTTTAAATATTTGTGCGAGACATTTCCAGCCTTATCCGATGCCAAGTTAAAAGAAGGTATTTTTGTTGGGCAGCAGATAAGAACATTATGCAAAGACTGCTGGATGTTAAAACGGGATATGCCCTTAAAAACATACAACCGAATGTCCGGACAACGCAGCTTTCTGGCAAAAAGACAAAGATTTCACTTAAAAAAGACTGAGTAAAGTATTTTTTTCCACTTATTTAACTTGTATTCCACCTTTTTACTCAACAAACAAATAATTTTTTTTAGAAATATCATTTTTTTTCAATTTGCAAAAAAACCTTACGTGATACAAATAAATGCATAGAATTTTTGAAATCAGCCTACCAAAATGATATAAAATCAGTTTTCAAAATAAAAACATCTGTCAAAAAGTTTAATTTTGTAGACCTGTGTAATCGAACAAAAGTGTGCAAGACTAAAACTGAAAAATGTTAATATGATAATGTTCCTAAATAAAAATTTTAAAAATATTAATAATTAACCTAAATATTTATAGTATGATATCCTATTAGCTAAAGAAATAACTCAATGGGTTTCATCATACTAAGCTTTCTAACTATTAAAAATATGCATGTTTAAACATTCAAAGGGAAATTATTTAAATTACCATACACAATGTACATGAAACTCTTTAAATCTATTATGGAACTGTTTGCTTTATCAGCAAAAATTATTTTATTTAAAATTTCTTCGTTTTCATTTAGCAAATTCAACATTATAGCACAAAAAACAGTTCGTGTTCCTTTATCTTCCTTTACAAGTCCTTGATGGTTTGATATCTTGTATGCCTTATATTTTAATTATTTCAGCGTTTTGAAAACCGAACTGTAAGATACTCCAAAATGGTCTGGCTACATCTCAAAGCGATCCTACAGACAGTTCTTCCACATAACACAGGGTATTCAGCTTCCTGTGTTCTGTTAACATGTGATTGGTTTTAATTTATTTCTTGTGGGAATTTAGAAAACAACCATCTTTGAATTTGTTAAAAATATTTAAAATTGTCTTCGCACAAGATATACGCCTGTTGAGATAATTAACTGTTTTAAATAAATGATGTATTTTTCAATAAAATGTATTTAATTTAAGATTTAAGTATGATGAAAAACAGAAATATTTGACAATTTGAAAAATGTTACTGGTTTATAACTGGTTGCCTACTAAGCCACCACCATAAAATTATCCCTATATGAAATGCAAAATGTACAAAATCAATTCAATATACCTATGTGTAATATAAAAGAAAAATTCGGTGTAGCACTTGTTGATAAACTTCCTACAAGTTACCATAAATTGGGCTGTAACACAAGCCTTAAAATACATTTTTTGCATTTATTTCACCTATAAACACGCCAAAATGTTTCATCAAGACATTTCTGTTATTGAAAAATCTTACCAGGGAAAGTGGAGCAGTGAAATGGTTGCTTATTATCATTGGACATTGATATCAGAAAGTGCCGAAGAACAGTATAAAAGAAAAGTAAAAATACTTTTTTTGCAAAGCCTGACGATCCAGAATAAATTTGTTGTTATTACTATTGATATGTAAAGACGGCGACTATGTGCCCACACTGTCAAATTTAATAATAATATGTTTATATACTGAGAAGGATTGTTCGACGTTGGGAGATGTTATATTTGCATAGTTAAAGTGCTCTTTGTATCTGTACAATGGATCTCCAGTATTGGCAAAAAGTTGCCCTACTTTTGTAAAATCTACATTTTTATCTAATGCACCTTATGTGTATTATTAAATTTAACAGTGTGGGGCACATAGTCTGCCGTCTTTAGATATCACTATTAAAGTATCAAAAATTGTATATAGGTGTAAAGAAAAAAAAAAGTTTGTTGACCAGTGTTATTAGTCGTTGGGAGAAGTGCGTTAAACTATGGAAATTCATTTGATTAATAAAACTGTTTTTAAGAAAAGGTTTAGAAAACAGTTATTTTTAATTTTAAGAATAAGCAGCTCAGATTAAATTACTTTTTTAAATCTAATTCCTTATATAATTTTACTGAAGCTGATTTAGAGAACCACTAAAGTTAAACAATTTTGTCGCAATTATCTGTGTACTATTTATACTTGTAATATAATGTATAGAATTCACGGTTGGCTCTTGGTGAAACATGATTAATAATTTACTAAATAAAACACTTGGTATATTTGTTTCACAAAATGTATTTAAAATATCTCTGACATATGTTTCGATTTATACAGTCATTCTCAAAGAGTCATGTAGTTAGTTAGTTTACATGACTCTTTGAGAATGACTGTATAAGTCGAAACATATGTCAGAGTTATTTTAAATACATTTTGTGAAACAAATATACCAAGTGTTTTATTTAGTAAATTATTTATACTTGGTTGAAGCTTTTCTTACCGAACAGGTGTCCCTTACTTCATCCTTTCTGCCACCAGCACATATCATAGAATTAGGTTCGATACCATTCGGCAATTCTTTTCCTAAGTTTTCATAGAATCCGCTACAAGTAGTGTAATTGTATAAAATTAAGTCGATTTTTAAAAGATCTGGGCTCGAAGGTTCGCCAGTGCCTTGATCTCCCCAACCAGCAGCACTTAAACTTGAGACATCATAATTCCAATTGGTTTGAAGACACGCAGGTTTTATGTTTCTAGTGAACGTAACACGTCTCTGTAAACGCAAGAGACCTATGTCATTATATCTTCTAGGCGGTTTGTACTGCGGGTGCCTTATTCTTTCAGAAATTTCGTAATCCTGAAATTCTAGACTCGGATTTATTATATTCTTCGTTCCAAGGCGGACTATTTTAACGTTTCCTCTAAAAGTTTAATAAGTATTTTATTAATTTATTTATAGGGTTATTAAATAAGTATTATATATTTTATAAACATTATAGCGGCCATTTTTTTTCTCAAATTACCTTAAAAATTAACATTTGTGTTCAGTATTGATTGACAAATCAACATGAAAAGATACACGGTAGCAGAGTGTTTAGAAATTGCTAAAATTTATTACAAAAATAATGAATCTGTTCGGGCTACGTTTCGCGCATTACGTGAAATTTATGGTCAATATAATCGATCTACAGAGCTTACTATTCGTAATGTTATTAAAAAATTGGAGACAAATGGTAGTGTTTGTGATACTAAGAATACGACCCGTAAAAAATATAAACGTACTGCTGAAAATATCGATGCTGTGAACCAATGTGTCAATGAACATCGAGAACAACCTATTAGACGTCGTTGTCGAGAACTTGAATATTCTTATGGCACCACATGTAAGTATTTGCATTTCAAGACGTATATATTTCAGTTGAGACAAGAACTTAAACCAAATGAGCATTTATTGCGTAGAAATTTAGCAGACTGCGTTTTACAGTAACTCGAAACAAATCCCTTATTTTATGGATAGATCATATCCACCGATGAAGCTCATTTCTGGTTAAATTGCTTCGTATATAAGCACAATTGTAACAATTGTAACAGTTAAGTGTGGTTTATGGTCTGGAGGTGTAATTCGACCACATTTCTTTGAAAATGAAAATGGCCTTAAAGTTAACGTCAATGGAGAACGCTTCAGACACATGATTACAGATTTGTTGTGGCATGAATTAGATAATTTCGACTTAAACAATATGTGATCGCACACGCAGAGCAACATATTTTCAGATTAAGAAAAAATATTGTTTTAACTTTATTTTGTTGAACTAAAAATAATAATTTCTTAATGTCAAAGATTCTATTTATTTCGAAAATATGAACAAAATAAGACTAAGAATATACATTTCTTATTGTAAATATTTTACAAATGAAACATACATGCAATATACACGTCTGTAACTGTACACATGGACATACACCACGTATTTTCCAACATTTACTTCTGCCTAAGACACGTGTTTCTGCCATTTACTATCAGGCGTCATCAGTTAGGCTAGTGAAGTAAGCTAAGCTTAAACAAATCGCCTCATTAAGTACAGCAAATTCTGTCCTATCAGGTGGCACCATATAATATAGTGACATCTGACGGACAAAAGAGACTATGCCGAAAGTGGCAACCTTCCCTTGACCGGCTATGCCGGTACAGAAGAGAAGAAATACATATATAGGTGTAAGTCCATTAACACGATGCTAGATGGCAGCAAATATACAAAAAAATGTTTAAGTATATCAGTACGTTAAGCACGTATTTTTTAACACGTAACATTTGTTACAAAGGAAAGAGAGATGCAATATACACGTCTGTAACTGTACACATGGACATACACCTCGTATTTTCCAGCATTTACTTCTACCTTAGACAAGTGTATCTGCCATTTACTATCAGGCGTCATTAGTTAGGCTAGTGAAGTAAGTAAAGGTTAAACAAATCGCCTCATAAGGTATAGCAAATTCTGTCCTATGAGGTGGTACCATATAATATAGTGACATCTGACGGGCAAAAGAGACTATGCCAGAAGAGAAAAATACGTATATAGGTGTAAGTCCATTAACACGATGCCAGATGGCAGCAAATATACAAAAAAAAATTAAGTATATCAATATGTTAAGCACGTACTACGCATTCACTAGCCTAAGTAATTAGACTTTTTAGTTTTCCAATAATTTAACGTACGTATTTGAAATAAAAAATATGATTTTTAGGAATTTATTTAGGAGAGTTAAAATGAATAAAAAATTAAAAACCCTTACCACAATAGAATTTAACAATTCTATATACGTATTTCGACAATCACGTTGTCATCCTCAGTCTGAGGATGACACTTTTCCTAAGTCTGAGGATGACAACGTGGTTGTCGAAATACGTATATAGAATTGTTAAATTCCATTGTGGTAAGGGTTTTTAATTTTTTATTCACTTAAAAGCCACAGTCTCCGATTTTTCAGCTAGGAGAGTTTATTATATTTGCTAAATATGTATATATAGCAAGCGCCAGATAAGTTGGCGAGCGGAGGGGTAAGTCCGCGCAGGATTAGAAGTATTGGGGAGATTTATATTTAGTTTTACATCAGTTTGCAAAATACCATAGGTGGCGTAAACTACGCATCTATCACTTAATAAATTCGCCATCTTATTTAGCGCTTGCTTTACCTACATTTGTATATTGATAGACTTTTTTTAATGAATTGAATATCAGTTAAAAAATAAAAGTTAATATACATATTGCTATGGTTTTTTCCCAATTAATATTAAAAATTTATTTAAAAATGTATGTACATTATTTTTGAACTTAAGTGTATATTTTTGAATATTTTTGTGAAAAAAACTTGTATTATTGAAGGTCAGCCTTATGCGAAGCCACCGCACTTGATGTGGACTGAGCAGACACAGTTTAACAGTAAGACGAGAACGTTCATTTTATTTAGAAAATAGATACCTATTTAAAGTAACTTCGGTTTGAATTTGAGTTTTTTAGTTGACTGTGTTTGTTATTTTCAATTCCCGAATATTCTACGAGTTTGTGCTCTCGTAATTTTGATTTATATATTTAAAACAACGTTTTCTTGTCTACGTGTCTTATTAATTCAAAAGATTTGAATATTGTATTTCTATTGTATTAATATTGTTATTTAAGAGATTTAGTCTTTATTAATTGAGATAGATGACAAAGAGGATTTTTAAAATTTCTAAGTAAAAAAATTAACTGTAAAAATTTTATACGTTTGGAATTCAACGGAACTTTCTGTTACATGTAAGCGCGCATGTAGTAGATATTTGATCGAGAAATTAAAAATAGTCTTTGTGATTTAGTTAATTTGTTCGAAAGTCATTAGAGGATGTTTGGATTCATGTGGCGGTCAGATTCCGTGAATTCTCTTACCTTTAGATCAGCGTTTCTCAACCTTATTGCATTTGCGACCAAATTTTCAATCACAATTTTCATCGCGCTTCCCCTCCTCTCATTTCGCTGAAATCGTAATTGTAATCTTAGTTTCTATTTAATTTAATTATATTTTGACGCTAAAGCCATCCTACGATCTTGTTAAACTTTAAAAATTACGACAAATGGGTAAATTTATTGATATTTGGCAACACCGATCCGCTGCATTGATAAAATCAGAATCGATTGCTCTCTGTCTCACGTACACCATATCGGACATCCTTGCTGCCTCGCGAGAAGTTCCGATTTGTCTCGAACATTCTAGACTGCCTGCGCGGCGTGCATAATTGCTATATCTCGTTCCACCCAGTCTCAGTCGAGTCGATTCTTCTATCTGTACCTCTACCGTGAATGCGTATGTTGTGATTTGCGTGTTATCTGCAATTTAGGATATTCAAGTTCAAGTAGCAGTAGAATTATATGTATAGTGTATGTATATGCAGAATCATGTATAAATTTTTAAGCGAGCGTAAGCAAGCATTAGACGATAGTGAACCATCAAAAATTGCACTGACGAAAATGGTCCCGAAGATAAAATCAAGAAAATATTCTCAAGAATATTTAAATTTTGGGTTTATCAGCACTGAAGTAAATGAAGAAGAAAGGCCCCTGTGTGTCATTTCCTCAAAAATTTTGGCAGCAGACAGCATGAAACCGAACAAACTTAAACGACATTTGGAAACGCTTCATAGTGAGTACGTTGGCAAACCCCGAGAATTCTTCGAATTAAAATTAAAATCGTATGAAAAGAAAAAATCATTTTTAAAATACACTTTGTCTGTAAATGAAAAAGCTTTACATGCCTCTTACAAAGTTTCATATCAGATAGCCAGAAGCAAAAAACCTCACACTATTGGTGAAGAGGTTATCCTACCAGCTGCAATTGACATTGTAGAAACTATGTTTGGAGATAGTTTTGGCAAACAGTTGCAGTCCATACCTCTATCAAATGATACTGTTGCCCGTCGAATTGATAATATAGCTGAAGATGTGCAACACCAGCTTTTTGGGAAATTGCGTAACAAACTTTTTTCAATTCAGCTTGATGAGGCCACAGATAGCAATAAAGACGCTCATTTAATTGCCTATGTTCGATTTTGTGATGGTCTGTCAGTAGTGGAAGAACTATTATTCTGCAAACCAATAGAACTCAAAGCAACAGCACTTGCATTATTTTCTATCTTAAATGATTTCCTAAATGAGGCAAACATAGAGTGGAAAAATTGCGTCGGAATATGCACTGATGGTGCTCGTACAATGTCTGGAAGATTCCAAAGCACTTGTGAAACAAAAATCTCCGAAGTGTATCTGGATACATTGCATGATCCACAGAGAAGCTCTGGCTTCCAAAGAAATGAGTCCTGGTCTTAATTTTGTGCTAACGACAGTGGTAACCGTAGTAAATTATATAAAAATGAGACCACTAAAATCAAGAATCTTTTCTGCACTTTGTAAAGACATGGGTGCAGTACATTCAGCGTTACTGTTTTATTGCGAGGCAAGATGGTTATCACGTGGGGCATTTTTGCAACGAGTTTATGAATTAAGAGTTGAAATCGCCATTTTTCTAGAAGAGGAAAACCGACCGGAAGCCGAGAACTTTCGCGATGATTTATTTGTGATGAAATTGAGCTATTTGGTCGACATATTCGAGAAATTAAATACCTTGAATCTTCAACTCCAAGGAGCAAACACACATGTGTTGGATACGAGTGACAAAGTTAATGCTTTTTGAAGAAAACTAGAATTGTGGAGTAGAAATGTAAAGCAAAAAAACCTAGAAATGTTTGCAAATTTGGATGAATGTGTTAAACCTTACAAGGCTGGAGAGCAACATATATCAGTTATTTTGGTAACCATTGAAAATCATGTAACCATGCTGGCAAAGAATTTTAAGGCGAAATAAAAAGACAATTTCGTAATAAATCACTCTTTGAATTTTGGGCAGGGTTGGATGATGAGTTTTCTGCACTAAAATCAAGAGCACTGCGTATACTATTACCATTTTCCACATCCTACCTTTGCGAAATCGGATTTTCTACGGTGGCTGCTTTGAAGACAAAATATAGATCACAGTTAAATATAGAAAAAGAGCTTAGAGTGTCAATTTTCTAATATTAAACCTTCTTTCGAAAAACTTTGCTCTGCGAGACAGGCCCAAGGAAGTCACTAATAATTATTAATCCTGTTTTAAATTTAATATTAATAAATACGTTGTATTCTATTTATAAGTGCAATATATATCAGTGTAAACGTGCAATTTGTTTTTTATTATATCAGAATGTATTTTCCTTTTCTTTGAGTAAATTGAGTGATCTTTTTACTAATATTTTTTCTAATTTTTCCCTGCCTTGCTCGCGCCCCCCTTTAGTTTTATCACGCGCCCTGCGGGGGGGGGGGCGCCCCACAGGTTGAGAAACACTGCTCTAGATGTAATAAGTATATTATTACACAATCTTTATACTTTATAAAGATTTTTTTTTCTTTTCTTTGATTTTTGTATTAAATTTTCATTTAAATTTTATATTGTGAATATTATTTCTTATACCTTTCATCTTGCATTTTTAATAAGTAACTCAGAAAATATAAAGATACATAGTAGTGAATTCTTTTACTGGCGCATTAAAAATTTTGAGAAGAGACAACCACGTTTCCGATTGGAACCCTGAGAAGGAAGCAGTCCCATTTGTTGGAAATAAACCGACTGAGTATCCTAGTTGGATAGATTTGTCGTGAACGGTGGTACAGTAAATATAAACACCACAGTTCATAGCAATATGTATGCAATATGTGCATTTATGAAAAACCAAAATTTAATCAATGCTTTTAAACAGCAACATTTCTTAGAACGTAAATCAACAAATTAAAAGAAACACCTACAGTGTTTTTAAATGTTTGGTCAAAACATGTGATGCGTCTTATAACTTATACAACATAGAAAGACGGAACAGTTTACAACGCCATGTTTAGATATTTATCAACAAACAATTGGTCGTTTGATTTCATACGTTTGCTGATTTTTGTATCTATCCAATCTTTCACTTATATGTTGAGATTACTAATTTCTGGTAATTTTGCAGATAAACCCAGATTTTGAATCCTTATTTGCAGGCGCGGCTCGTAATGACTAGAGAACGGACATTCTTACCACATGACTCGGCGTAATTCAATGAAGTATTTGTTAGACCATCTGGCCATCTGGTCGACAGCGATTACAATGGACAACACACCTATTGTATTCGGAGGATATATTCCATTAAACGCAATCGGCAATTGGAAATGTTTATAAACATCGCTGAGTACATTCCGGCGTAATACAATGAAGTATTTGTGTTTGATTTTCTCGGCCACCTGATTTCGCCAGCGTTAACAATGGACAACGGCTATTGTATTGGGAGAACTTAGTCATGTGGTAAGAATGTCCGTTCTCTAGTAATGACGTATTTGGGAGGGCGCGTACAATGATGCGAGTGCCGGTGTTTACTAAAAAAAACGCTACAGTTAGTAGTTTTATTAGAGCACGCAAGATTTATAGATGATAATGATATATCTGATGGTATGTATATTTTCCTTCTGTTAGTAATAATATTGAGACTTGTATACATCAATTACCAGTTCGATAGAATAATAATCTAATTCTATAATTTCATAAATAAGTTCACTCTTTCTATTAACAACACTAAATAACGTATTGATATTTTCTCAATTTTGTCACTCTATAAAATCCTTTTATATTGAAAAAATTCTGAAATTTATCTTATTTGTAATGTTGGTTTAGATCAAAAGTGGAAAGTAATAATTGGAAATTTTCTGTTGCAAAATCTTTGGGCAGCGTCGTTGTATTTTCGAATGTAAGAAGGTACAGAGTCATATGCAAAACCGTATTTTAAATGTATTTTTTTCGAGAGAGCTGCCAACGTAGATGAAATTATTGACCAACAAAGACAGAAAGCACTTGTTCAAAAACAAACATTCTAGCCAATCATACTAATTGTAGGCAAGAGATTTGGAAGTATTAATGCCATATTTTTGGTTGTCGATAAAATGAAATATTCATCAAAGTCTGTTTTAAAAGCTATAGATGCACTCTTTAAAGTTTACCATGTTTTCAATGCAAAATACCTGTCACCTGATAATAATGCATTATATGTTACATTCAGTTCATAAGAATTATTAGAATATAGTATTTAGTTACAAACGTATACACACTGTCCCGTATCCTTATGTTCAAATTTTAGGAGTGTAAAGTAGACTTCATTTCAAGTAACAAAAACGCAAAACTTGTATGTCCATTTTTATTTGTTTCAAAGTTACAGATCTTTGAATGTGATTGTCAGATCATGAAAAAAATGTAATCCTAAAGTCAATAAAAACTGATTTTATTTAAAAAAGTTCAATTAATAATATTTTCGAAATGTCCACCTCCTTGTTGAATGCAGGCTTGTGCCCGTAAGCCAATAGAAGAAGTACTTATCCGAATTTCATATTTGTTTTGTCGGATTTGCTCGACAGCCAGGTGAATATGATCCAACTTCTCTTCTCTTGTGTTCGAAACTTGTGCGTAGGCTAAATTTTTCATGTACCCCCCATAAATAAAAATCAAGGGAGTTAAGATTCGGGTGATCTGGTTGGCAATGCAACAGGACCACCTCGACCAATCCATTTTGGATAATTGACGTTGACCCAATTTCGAACAGCAATTCCGGAATGTGTTGGTGCCCCATCCATGTGAAACCACATGCCTCGTCGAACATACAGTGGGACATCTTTTAAAGACCTGGCAGTTCGTCAATAAGAAATTGAAGGTCATGGTCCGCATTTAACCTCCCAGGAAGAACGACAGGACCAATCAACAAGTCATCGATTAGGGCCGTCCAAACGTTAATAGAAAATTTATGTTGAAATTTAGATAGGCGTATAGCTTCGGGATTTTCTGATGACCACCTGTGCAGATTTCTCAGATTTGTAATACCACTTGTCGTGAACGTAGATTCATCTGTCCAGAGGACTGTTCTGCAGAAATTAAAATGAAGCCGTGACTGTTAATATCCAGGTAGAATAAACTAGACGAGCATAGTGGTCTACCTCAAGCAAACCGTGTCCCCTGCGATAGTGATATGAATATAAGACCTCACGTTTTAAAATTCGCCAAACTGTTGTTCGTGGCACTCCTAGTTGTCTAGCGATTCGACGTACACTGAGAGTTGTAACAATTGTTGTAACAATAGCTACTGCTTCTTCCTCTAAGTCTGCTGTCAAATTTACTCCTCGGTCGAAAAGATACGCAGTCCGCATTCCCGAAATTGTCTGTGTACTTCCAGAAACGTTCTGTAATGAGGAATGCGCTTATCGGGAAACCGATGTCGGTATTCAATAACGTGCACTGACGTTACAGTAGCCATACACAAAACGCATGTCCGCATACTCTTGAGAAGAAAATCGGTGAGGCATTTTGAATAAAGAAAACGTGTCCACTCACTAATAAGCTGTTGTATGAACTGAAATGTAATGTAATCCTTTATTAAAAAATCCAACGTTAACAGTCATGTAAACGTTTGTTTATTGTATGATATTCATGGTTCAGCACTTATGAAATAAGTAAGAATCTTCTTTATCATAAATAAATTTCCAGTACTCTTTTTTGTAGATCTCCAAGAAATTATTGTATGCACTACGACACGTGTTTATTTATTTTAGGATAACATTTTATTATGCGACTTTAACAATCACAGGCCTGTTGAATCGTATAACTTTTTTTAAATAAAATCAGTTTGCTTTGACTTTAGGATTACATTTTTTTCATGATCTGACAATCACATTCATAGATCTGTAACTTTGAAACAAATAAAAATGAATATACAAGTTTTGCGTTTTTGTTACTTGAAATGAAGTCTACTGTACACTTCTAAAATTTGAACATAACGATATGGGACACTTGTATATATGAATATATGTGGACGTATATTTAAAAAAAATTAATTTTTATATTTCTTGTATATTATTCAAAGCCTATACTAGATAATATTTCAACATTATCATAATTTAAAACTATTATTTCTGGCAAGTTCATGGTGTATGATTTTCTACACAGATTAATCAGTAGATTACAAAGAAGAAAATGGTATCAGTATACTGAACTAAAAGTCTGAGGATTATCTCAAAATGAAAATTTAAATACGATTAATAAAACAGATATTAATATTAAGCTAATTACACCGAAAAATAACTTTTTGATCACATAGTATTCAAAAAATATCTTTTATCATAAACAAAAGTTTTCTTTCGTCTTTAAAACATTTTTATGTTTCTATAATCTCTGTTTTCAAAGAAAATATGATTTTGAATGCGATGATAACTGTTTCGAAATGCTAAATCCCTTTGTAGCTAATTAAAATGATTAAAAATATATATATAGAAACGTCGGAATGTTTTTTAGATGAAAGAATTACTGTTATTTATATTGATACACCAAGAATATCTTTTGGGCACTGAAAAAATATAAATCTAATTTTAGCAAAAATAGAATCTATATTCAAACATACTACAAACAAGCAAATTTAAAGTAAGTAAAACTACAATCTCTATTTAAAAATTTTTTAACATTAAAATAACTATAAAATTTATTTAGAATTAATATGCTATTTATTTAATCCAAATACTATTTTTTAAAAAGATCAACCGTGTTCTTTTGGTTGCACTTCGCCATTTTCGTGAGTTAGGAAAAAGCGCTAAGAAATTAGATTTCCTTCGGTAAGACAATATTGTATTGTGGATATACAAAACAGAGATTTTCTTGAATTAATGCAGATTTGTTTAACTAGAGTGTACATTTCTGTGCGTGCAACAGGATGGCGCAACATGCCATACATCTCATGACACAATCAATTTACTGAGAGAAAAAAATGACCGCGCAATCTTCAGAAACTCCGATGTGCTTGGGCCACCAAGATCATGCGATAAAACTCCATTGGACTTTCTTCTTTGGGGTTAAATCGTAGGTTTAGCAAACACTCAATGACTTAAACAACCAACATTATTCGTGTAATTGCTGGAATAAATGCAGATTTACGCGAAAAAGTGCCCAAAAATTGGTGCTTCAGAATGGAATCTTCAAGAAATTTCAGAGGCGGTTATTTACATAACATTATTTTTAAATAAAAATGCCATGAACCAATGTCTAAAATAAATAAAAAGCTATATTGATATCTTATACTGTTTTATCTTTATTACAAAATAAAAATATATAGCTCCTATTTGATCACCCTATATATTGATGAAAAGCATATGGTGGTGTATTAAAAGTATGCCATCACGTTATAATTAAAAGAAATGTAAAGTTATGAATTAATTTGATTGTGTAATTTAAAATAATATTGAATCCGCTACCAAAGTTCAATATTCGACCTATAGATGTAGCTAAGGTTTGAGTTTACAGATGTCGCTGAAATAAGGGCAAAACATAAACAATATGTAAATAAATAAATAACTTATACTTAACTTAATAGTTTTCTTCCAAGTGCATAATCTTATTGTAATAATTTTTAAATGTATATCTATATGGGCGCCAGCTAGCTCTAGTCCTTGTGGTGAAATTATACTTAATAACAACAATAGTGCGGGTCTGGTACTTAGTATAATAGATGTGTGTGATTAAACAAGTTGTTATATATCGAATGATTCTGGATGAATAATATAATAAATAAAACGAGAGAGTGTAGAACATAAATAAATGGTTTAATTGATAATATTCTTATTCAAAAAGGTAAGTGTTAACATGAATATACGATGCATTAACCTATAAATAGTCACGTGATCAAGTAATTAACAAATTTATTATAAAAACACACTTGGCTATTTCACAATTTTTTATTAGATATATTTCTGACATATGTTTCGGCTGTTATGCCATTGTGAAAGAGTATCTTAAAACTAACTTACAATACGTGCCCTTTTAACTTTTATACCTATTTTTTAGTGCTGGGGTGATGGTTAAGACATATTTACAATCGTGTCTATTATGGGGGTGTTAACAAATTCTAACTGTGTATTCGTAATGTTAACACCCCCATAATAGACACGATTGTAAATATGTCTTAACCATCACCCCAGCACTAAAAAATAGGTATAAAACTTAAAAGGGCACGTATTGTAAGTTAGTTTTAGGATACACTTTGACAATGGCATAACAGCCGAAACATATTGTGGTAGATTTTTCCCCTAAGATAATTTTGAATAATATATTTTATTTATGTACATTTATTTCTGCAGGATATTTTTATATATTTTGAAAATTATTTTATTTTAATGTTGGACCGATTCTTTTGATTATATCTGTATATTTCTGTGACGTATATAATAGTTATAGTTTCACACGTGGTCGCATTTTGCACAAACATTGAGTATTGGTAGATACGGTTGATTTTAAAGAAATAGTTAATTAACTATAGTTTTTGATTAAGATCACGTTTATTGTTATTAATTGGTTGATGGTGATTTGATTTCATTGCGGGATTATTAACGAGGGTTTTGACTCGTTAATTTTGATTAATTTTACACTTATCTGCCATGTGTGTTTCAAAAAATAGTTTTTATAGTTTTAAAAACGTAAGTAATATTAAAGATTTAATATTTCAATGCATTCATTATATTTAATTGATAGTTAGTGTTATAGTCATTATTGATTATATTTAATTTAGATATGTTTGATAGTTTTTGAATAGCAAGGAAAATTTTCATATTTTTTATGAGGGATTTTTTTCTTTATTCACGTGTAAGATATTTGTTGAAATAAGGTTTTGGAGGGAAATTTATATTCATGTTTATGTGCGCATGATCTGGTCTTAGACACGCGTGATGACAGTTTGTATCTGTTTGACGTTTGAATTTTGGCATTAAAGTAAACAATTGAAATTAAAAGTTTTCCATACTATTTAATTAGTTTAAATTTTGTTCGCGTATAATTGGAGGGTTATCATTGCGAACGTGTCACTTATCTCGCAATCCTTTTCCCTCCTGCTTTTTGTTTATTAATGCAATTAGCTATCTTAATATTTGATTAAGATTTTTTCTTTTTTCTTTTTTTTTGTAATAAAGACATATTGTGGAAAAGTGCTTGTTTTAATGCTTATATTTTGTTTTTCTGTCCACGTTCGTAAATGAACCTGAGACTTTAGAGGACTCTATTAAAAGTACTAAACTCTCCGAAAAGCAGCCCGGACTCATAGTGGTGTATTGTGGAGTACTTCAAGATATATTCTGACAATTCACTGCAATATGTTAGAAATATATCTAATAAAAAATTGTGAAATAGCCAAGTGTGTTTTTATAATAAATTTGTTAATTACAAAATGTTTCACCAAGAAGTGTCTGTTACGTCAATTAATGAAATTGATCAAATAAGGTTATAATTATTAGGTTAATTATTTGTAATTAGATAATGCAAGAAAATTTACTAAAATTACTTTAATTAAATCGCAAGGAACTGTATTTTTCGGATATTAAGGTAAATTTATCAGTAAATAAAATGTTTTGCATAAAAATGATAATATCAACGATTGTGTTTAAAAATTAATATAAATAATTTCAATGTTATAGGAAATAGATATAAAAAAAAAGTACTCAAGTTTGGTTGTATGTGGATACTGGATATTCGTAAGGTTTTCAAGATCCTTTTCCTCGGGATTAAGGTTCTGGTAAAGGAATTATGCAACTAGCGTCCCTCGGGATAGGATTTTCTTTTAAAGACTTGTAGGAAGGAGTTAGGATTTGGATTTTTCGTCAATCGAAGCTTTATAGGTTGGTGATACGTAGGATATATAATCGGGAATGATAATTATACTTTAATAATAATTTTTCACTAAATTCTTGGAACACTTTTTTTACAATATGTCGACGCGTGCAAAATTCAATTCAACCACCACGCTAACACGCATTTGTTTTTATCCAGACTTCTTATTCGTGATTCTTGTTTGTACTTTTTAATCTAATATTATATTTATATAAATGAAGTAATTTACTACTGCAAATCGTTTTGATATTTTACAAAAATTATAAATTTAATTTTGTGATCCAAAAAACTATCTTTGATATGTACAATCTTTCGCTAGATACCTGTACTAAGTTGGGATATTTCCCGCCGTAAACAATTCAAATAAGTACAGCTATATCCAAAGTATATGTCTATAAAATATTCAATCGATCAAGTTAATAATCTTCGGTAATACAATAATATTGATGAAAATGACTAAAGCAAATGACTTAAAGAAACTAATAAAATACATGATTCTTATTTAAGCAATAAATACGCGGAATTAACTTCATTGATTTGACATGTGAAATATACAGTTCCGACAAAATCTTATTTTCTAAATTATTATAATAAGTTTTATAAATATCCTGTATTTTTGTTCCAGGGCCTCTCATGTAAATGGGTATGCCCCACCACAATATATTGTATTTGATATGAGTGGTTGATGAAACAAGAACTGTAAAAATTATATGAAAATCAAACTAACTAGTACTGTAATGAAACATACGTAAATTTTAAAGGAGTCAGAAAGTGGACTTCCGAAAAGTAGAAGCGCCTAAGATCACATATTCTCAGTTAAACATTTTAGGAAGGAAATAATTTTTTAGAGAAAAAATGTTTTCGCTGCTTTTATTGAAGCTTTTGACAAAGTTGCCTTAATCAAAATATGAAATATTTCGCATGAAATAGGAGCTGACAAGAAATATGAACAATGAAATTCATATATCATAGATTTTTATTGTCCAATAGTCAAGTCATTTACAAAAAAAAACGAAACAGAAATGAATGAATACAACTTGTCCATGACTGGAAGCAGCGCTGGAATTCTTCCCGTGTTAGCGTGTTCAATACTGCATGCGATTCGGTCTGGATCTCCTCGATCGTCCCGGAACGACGCCCATTCAGCTTCAGTTTCAACTGCGGAATCAGGAAGAAGCACAAGGGGCAAAGTCTGGTGAGTACAGAGGGTAGGGTAGTACTGCCGTCTTCGTTGAGCCGCAGACAAACTGACCCATAACAAGTGACTTGTGGGTTAGTGCATTGTCGTGGTGTAGGATTCACGATTTGTTACCTCACTTGGCGGGCTGCTTGCGTCGAATATTTTCTCTTAGTTGCCGAAGAACATTGCAATATAATCGTCCATTAACTGTTTCATCTTGAGGAGAAATACTTTGTGCATGATGCCAACAGCGTCAAAGTAGAAAATCGATTTGACATTGCTTCGAACTTGCGTGCTTTCCTCGGTCGTGATGAGGATGACGTCCTCAACTGCGATAACTGCTGCTTTGTTTCGGGATCATACTTTTGTCACATTTTGTGGCGTGTTTTTCGCCAATGGACGACCGGAACGCTGATCAATATCGACTAACACACGTCCATTTTTAAAGTCATAAATTAAAGTCACTAGAAGTTTTAGAATGTAAGGAAAATTCTACCGAGACCCTTCTCAAGAACTAAATAGGTAGGTCTAATACTTAGATACGCATGTCTTCCAAAGTTATGCCAGGCCCTTTTTTATTATTACACATACATTTTTCCTATGGTAAATTGCAAAGCATTAGCAACATAGTAGGCAAAGAGTCATACATTTATTTTTCGATGAGCGAGAACCATGTGCTTTTAGCAAAACCAGTGTTGCCAGTGCTATTACTGATCTATTTTAATCCAAATATAATAAATATTCTGTAAATCCGCTACTCTAAGTTCAAGGGATCTACTATTATTTATTTTGGTATTGAAAAATTAAACTTTTCAGCATACATGAAACTTTTTAAATCTTTTACGTTGGTTCGGCCATAATATTTGTACTGGCAACAGTAGGTAATACAGAGCAAAATAAAGCCACGAAGAATTAGGTTATGTTATTAGAAAAGAAAGTGCAAAATCTCAGGTTCGAATGTAGAAATTATTTTATTCTAGCGATTAATTAAAACAAACGAAACAACAGAACAATGGTGGAGTCTAATTTCATAGCAAGTTTTCGAAGTGTCCTCCTTGCTTTCAAGGCAATCTTGAAAACAACGCAGGGTATTTCGAATAAATTCTGAGTTTATTCTATCCTAAGCAGTACATATACGGTCTTTCAATTCGTCCAAGTTATGTATTTGCACGTTATTATAACTTTTACTTTTTTTCGGGTAGCCTCAAAGGAAGTAATCATTTGGAGATAAATCGCCTGATCTTGGGAGCCATGGTATGAGGCGAAATCTACCAATCAACTCTCTTTGAAATGTGTTATTGAAAAAATTCCTGACGGCGTTAGTAGAATGTGACGGAACCTAAGCTATTTAGAACCAAGGTTAATTAACATGTATCTCAATAGATATTTTGCTGCAGTAAATACTGTCAATAAAAATAGGCTAATAAGTCTATCGCTTATTATTCCAACCCAAACTTGACTTTTTGAGGTTACTGCGTTCGGGTTAGGTTTTGGACATGAAGATTTGTACGGGACCAATACCTAATGGATCAATGAAAAGGAAATTTAGTATTTTTCTATGGATACATGTAGGAAACAAACCGGAAGTTTTGAGAGTTGATTTCGTCATTTACGCTAAATGTAGCTCCATCAGTCAAAATTATTTTATTTAAAATTTCTTCGTTATTTATTTAATATATTAAACATTATTTGACAAAAACCAGTTCGTTTTGCTTTATCTTCCTTGAAAAGCTCTTGATGGTTTGATATCTTGTATGGCTTATATTTGAATTCTTTCAGGGTTTCGTACACCGAACTGTCCGATACCTACTCCAAAATTTCTGGCTACATTTGAAAGTGATCCTATGTTCCTCTACATAACACAGGATATTCAGCTTCGTGTGTTCTATTAACACGTGATTGGTTTTATTTTTTTGTGAGAATTTCTTTAAAAATATTTAAAATTGTTTTCGCACAAGGCATAGGCCTGTCAGGATAATTAACGAAAAACATGTTTCTGACTGTTCTTAAACTATTATTCTTCTGGTACCACATTATAATTGCTACCTTTTCATCTTTGTTGTAGGTTCATATTCATGATTTAAATAAATTATCTACTTTTCAATAAAATGTATTCAATTTAAGATTAATGTATGAATAAAAATTCAAAAACATTTAACATAAAAAAATGTTTCTTTTCTCTCCATGGCAAACTAATTTAAGAATTAAGGTAAAGCCTTCACTGGTGTATAACTGGTTGCCTACTATACCGCTAATGCACTGACAATTTTCTTTTGAAAGTTACACATAAGAAAAATGTATGCGTAATAATAAAAAAAGAACCCGATGTTATACCGGGTTCTCCTTTTATTTACTTAATGGCTATATACCGGTGGTATATAAGTCGTTAAGTATATACATATTTGTAAAATTGACAAATCGTTCATACTTCTATTTATAAGACGTATCAGTTGTAGTTTAACATTCATTATAGAAACATAGGTCACATTGTCACATTAAGTGAATAAAGTGGTTAAACAAAGAAAGTATTTATTGTTGTTGAAATTCAAGCCCAATGTTTCATGGGCGCATGGATTGTAAAGCCGTATAGATACTAGATCTTTACTCTTTCCTGATAGTTTCTAATGAAATACACTACTATAATATAATACCTTTATTTAGAACTTACTTAAATACACGAACACTAAATCTACTATTTGGTGAATTATTACATGTGTGTGTTGTTTGAAACGTAAGTATTTTGCGTATGAATTACTTATGACAAAACTTTCTTGATATGATAATGAACTGTGAATGAAACTGCTACGTTCTGATGTTATGATGATAGTGTTGTGCTTTGATCTTTAAAATATTTTTTCTAAAATAACTACAAGTTATATTGAGACTGTTTTGATGTGGTCTTCAACGTACAATAAGTATACAAAAAGGTTTAAGTATATTAATACGCTATGCACGTATTACGCATTTGGTACAAATGAAACAGATATGTATATTGCATGTCTGTTTCATTTGTACAATAAATAATCAAATTTGGTCACTACCAACAAAATTGAATTGTTAATAAAAGTCGACCGTGCCAGCTATACGGCTAGGTGACGAAATAAACTCGAGAACCTTCCAAAATTATAAATACTTGGTAAATTGTGCCTGCTGCAATAGCGTGCATTGTAATGGTTTAACAATCCGATTTTAAAGTATGTTAATTGAATACTAATTGTAAATCCTAAGTTCAAGCTTCAGAATTGTATCATTATTTCTAGAGGCAGTTTATTAAATGCAAGATAATAAGCATGAATTTATACAAAGATAAGTAACGTACAGACTATGAATTGAAATCATTTACCAATAAAATCAAAGTAGAAATACAACGGTACTCTGAACTTTCTGATTAATAGAGTAATATATTGTAGAAAATCTTGTTCACAAATATAAAATATTCCGATTCTAATATATTGGTAAACTTTAAGAATATAGGTATTGCAGTAAAATTGTTGCTATGCACTGGCTTCAATTTGTAAGTGAACGATTTTTTGAATAAAATTATAAATATTATGTTTAAAAAATAAGTACTCTATATTTAATTACGTTTTATATACAAGGCGTCTGTAAAAGGTCTATGTAAAAACCTACTACACTTGAGCCAACAATATCCAAACAAATGGATAGGTAGGGGTAATGACGCCCCTGTAAATTCGCCATCATGTTCACCAGACTTAACCTCTACGCATTATTTTTTATGTGGACTAAATTCCACAGTTTACTTCACACTTGTAGACAATGAAGAACATTTGTGGCAATGTATTCAAGATATTAAAGGAAGTAATGTTAAAGTTGACGAAGAATTTATGTAAAGAATACATTTTCAGTTTCGTCGTATAAATCTTTGTATACGTATAAATGGTGAACGCTTTCAAGAATTTCTGTGACATCTATGCTATTTTTTTTTTGCATGTTTTAGTAACATAATTTTTCTGTTAACTGGCACATATTTTGAATTATTAAAATACATATTTCACAAAAACCATGACAGTAATCAAGTCTGACAAAGAATACCTTTCCTCTAGTAAATAAGATACGAGTACATACCTAAATTTTATACTTAAACCCCTCTTCTTCCATTGGCTTAAAAATGTGAAATGTGCAATTATTAAAAAACCCTATTTCTACGGCGATGGAATTATGTTGCTCAAAATTTTGATATGCGTTTTTTTGTCTCACAAAACTATGTCAACGTATCCAATTTTAGCAAAATCCCATGAGCAGTTTCATATTTATAATAAAAAAGCGATTTAAGAATTGTAACATCAGCGCCGTATAGCGGCCTTTGCACTAAAGTAAGTTTTGTTTAAGGCGACTTATTCTGGTGTAAGGAATATGTAGTCGGTGTTTTTAAAGACCTTTTACAGACACCTTGCATAACAAAGAACAATTTTCGTTTTTAAGACGAAACAATTGTATCTTTGAAAAGAGTAACTCTAAAATTCATAGATATGAAGAGTTTAACATCAGTAAGACAAAAAATAGACAATATTAATATGTTAGCATAGGTTAAATGTTGTCATGCAAGTACTCATCAATCGTCTAATAAACAATTTTCGTGATTATGAGGATTTAGATTTTTTAAAGTTTTAATGGCCCAATGTTCTGGTTTCAAACTTATTTATGTGTCCGTGAATTATAACAGATTGCTAGATCTACCATCTAATGATTGCAGTGGTGCAAGCTTCATAAGATGTTACTTGAAGAAGTAAGAAAAGCACATTGTTTGCGTGTATATTGAGAATTTTATTATCTTTCTACACTTTTTGTAATTTAATATTAAGTATGGTTTTCAATGATTTCAATGAGTGGGTTATGTTAAAATTTGTTAAATTAATTAAGATATAATTGGTACAATTTTTCAATGTGAGAATACAAAAGCAAGGCCATGAAAAATGATAATAACAATGTGAGATAAGAAGTATAAACAGATTGAAAAAAAATGTGATAATAAAAATTTGGGTGTCCAGAATTAGAATAGAAAATCATTAATAGAATAAAGTCTACGCACCAAAAGAACGTTTAAACAAATTAGGTGGTTTAGCGTAGAGAAAAAAATCGTGGCCGAAGCTGTGTTTTTAGTTATAGTGTCCAGATAGTGCCACCTGGCCTCTTTCTAATTATTTACAGCCAAGTTGAGATCGGTTGAACCCAGGGGCGGCTCGTGATGACGTATTTTGGTTTGCAGTACAATGATACGAGTGCCTCGTGTGTTTTCGGTGTTTACTAAGCAAACGTTACAGTTAGTACACGAGAATACACGAAGCACTCGGATCATTGTACTGCAAACCAAAATACGTCGTCACGAGCCGCCCCTGGTTGAACCCTCAAAAGACCAATTTCTGTGACCTGTTGGCGATAAGATTTGACTTTCTACAGCATAAACA
Organism: Melolontha melolontha; assembly: GCA_935421215.2. Taxonomy (NCBI): domain Eukaryota; kingdom Metazoa; phylum Arthropoda; class Insecta; order Coleoptera; family Scarabaeidae; genus Melolontha; species Melolontha melolontha. Next base: position 10,277,816 of record OW285240.1, on the reverse strand, counting down.
AGTATTTATTAATATAATATCATTAAGTTAAATATCCTCTTTCAAATCATTACACACAACCAGGCAAAATTAGTAAATGGAATGATAAATACCATCTGAGCAAAAATTGTTTAGATAAGGACATGCAAGTATTGCACTGAGCATGGCGGTAATCAATTCGAACAATATTTTGCTACGTGTCCGTAACGCTCAACGTATCGTAACGTATATTTTGTCGTAAAATAGCATTCTCTTTATTATATTTTGCTACATTTCCAGCGAACCTACCTGTATATGTATCGATCGTCGTTTATTTGTATCACATATTTGGTTTCCTTCAAGTATTTCTTTTTTCTCGTACTCCGGTTCTTGTTTTTTTGGAAGTATGATACTCTCTCCCCGTACGCAGACGAAAATTATTGCCGCTCCTGGGCAGTTGTCACGAGTCCTCAATCGCTATTGTCTATGAATATGGCTTAAGTGAAATTTTCTTAAGAATTACGGCCCCATACTGGATTTAATTCATAGACAATACCATTATCCCTGAGCGATATCTCTCTAAGAGGATTTAAGTGATTTTTGAGAGAACACGTTGACAACCAACTAATACTATCTTACAATTCCATCGAAAGTCTCGTTTCGGTAGTTCGATCTAGGGGCGCACAATACCACCTCGTTCTGTCCCGTTTGTGACGCTTCATCTAGGGGAAACACATCAGGAGTCGCCGGACCCATGCAGATAAGCCTATCTAGCTGTTAATTATCAAATCGATATTATTTTTTATTATTTGTTTCTTTGCCGTACCATTATTCTTAATTAGCTTTTGGTCAGCCTTAATATTCGCACATGTGTTTCCGTAAGAAATAACCTGTTTCGTTTGTCTAGTTTTTCTTGCCCTTCTTTTTGTTTTTTTTTGGATCGCTACACGAAATCGTTTAATGTAATTTAATGTTAGTATATTTTTCTTTTTTTTTTCCTTTACGTATTTTTATTTGAACTAGTTTTAAGCGTTGCAAATATTAAAAGCTCACTCATTTAAACTGTAGTAATTAAGGTAGATTTAGTTAGCGGATTATTGTATTCAAGTTAATTTGTGAACCGATAAAAAAAAAGAAAACGTATTTATTTTTTTTACAGGGCGAAATAATCATTTTAAACTCACTGTTTCAGTGTATCTTTTTTTTAAATTGTTACTGATAAGGCCATCTGCCACCTTATAAATGTTAAAATTATAATCGTATCTTATAAAACATTCTCTCTTTATACTGCATAATCTCTATTTAACTATCGTATTGAACAATTTTTTTTAAAATTATAATTGTATCTTATAGGAAATTCTCTCTTTATACCATATAATCTCTTATTTAACTATCATATTGAACACATATCAATAAATAGGGTATCTTTGTAGCCACGAAGTTTTTTTTTCGATCCTCAGGAGTGGAACTAGTTTCGGTCGGCGGAATTGGCCCTCTGCCCGTGCGCGACTTGCCTTTTTTTTTCTTTTTCTTTTCTGAAAATTGAAGTTGTCAACATCATTTTTCCGAAGTTGCGACGTCCAGCGGCATAAAATTCGGTGGCGCCCTTGACCACCAATATTGTAAATTTCATCGTTATTACCTCTGGGTCTCCCCACCCCCAGGGCTGAGGCAGTCTCAGGAGCCGGGTGGGCCGTTGGACGTTGGCAGAAACGGGAGAGTGGGCAATTCCAGTCGCCCGAGACCGGGTCTGCTCCATCTGTGTTTCTCTTTTTTTTGTGCCCAGTACTTTTTTTATAAGGTTAATAAGCTCGACGTCCAGCGTCGTAGCAATTTGTAAAATTTTTTAGTTTTGAATTTATTTTTTAGTTTTGTTATTTGTTTTTCTTTGAGAAATAAAATTAGTTACATATGGGTAATGCGTTATTTTTTACACATATTTTTTCATAGCGCACTACAGTATAATGCAAGTCACTTTAAGAGAATGTTCGCAAAGTTTTTTATTTTTTTTCTTTTCTAAATTTATAATTAAAATGGATGCATTGTACATTAATGGATTCAGAAAAAAAATCTCTATTCAATTATGCAAAAAAATATATACCGTGCAATTTGAAAAAAAAATTGACAATCGCTAGGAATTGAAGATGGGGCTGAAAAAAGTAAATGTAGTCTCAAACATAGTACTCATCAAACCATTTAATTTGGTACCTATCTCATGAAAGTCGAAATATAAATAACAGAGTTACAGCTTGAGGCGTTTTTTTGTGTGACAACCGGTATATTGATATATTACCCAGCAACTTTAGGGACATACGGGCTTCTAACGCCCTATTTGGTAACAATCTATCTTTAATCGAGACGTACGTAGTGATCGACAACATTGAATCGGAGAGGATAGTTAAAGCGAGACGGACAATAACAAAACTATTCCTTTTGTTATTACGTAGTGGCGTAATATTTCTTTCTTAAATATCTTCGTAATTTTTTTCTCCGCTTATGAGAGGGAATTTTGGGAAAATATTTTGGATATATATTCTATATGATTACGGCGTTTCAGTTTTCATATGCTCTCTTTTTGTTTCAAGGGCACCTAGTATTTTACAAATAACAGAGGACTCAGCATAAATGCTGATGTTTAGGAACTTATTATAGTTTGCTTTGATATACGCTTTAAGAACAGTACTTTATTCTGCTTCGTATCTACGTTCTTGTTTTATTTTATTTTTGAGATTGTAATTTTAGGGTTTTATAATTTTAGAAACAGTTAGTATAGTACACTTACTCTTGCCGTGATCTTAAACAATGTGCTGCTGTTAGAATGTATATCGAGCTGATCAACGAACCGCCGCACTTCCATTTCCTGTTCTCTTTATCACCATATCCTAAAGCTGCCTAAAATATTGAAGGCATTAAATTTAATCGCTTAATGAATTTCGAAGTATTATAAAAAGATAGTGGAAAATAAGTTCCAATAACGCTTACTGTTTTATCATGCAATCATTAAGTAGATTATTCAATAATTTTATCTTACTCTTCAAATAAAATTGCAATCTTGACAATAGATATTAAATGAGGTACAATGAAACGAACTTTTACAGTGAGAAAGCAAATGGAAGAAATAAATTATTAATAATAACTTAAGAATAACAGTAGCTAATGAGAGAAATCTCGAAGAAGAATAAAGCAATATCATAGAAACTTCTTGGCAAATAGTTTAAAGGGACGAGGGATCCATATTTTTACACTCGCACATTACAGTCCGAAAATCGTATTCAAAATCTGTTCCAGTTTGATAGATATTTTATCCTATAATTTTCATTAGTGAGGTAATAATGTAAAAATGATTACATAACTCATTAAATATATGAATAATCTTAATAACCATAACGGATATTTTATACGTAATACGTAAAAAATGTGACTCTCCAATGTAAGTTTCTTGAAAGAACTTGGTTTAAATCAAATGCCAAAAAGCTCCCGATGAAGATGAATGGAGTGTTATTGAAACGTCGAGATTACAGATAATTTTTTAAGAACCAAACCGGCACGTGGAATAATACTATGATGTGATAGTTAATTGACGAAGGAGATACTTGTTGAAACTTCATTATAACGCTAAGAAATAAGTAATTAAACTTCTAGTTTCAAAAATTCTTTTATTGTAAATAACACTACAATATTGTTTCGCCATACAATGGCTTCATCAGGTGGATGAAATACTGAATATGTACAATACAAGTTTGAATATTTATGTGAAAATTATTGGGGAAATGGTGGTGGAAAAATTTTTACAATCTTAAATTTAGTAGAGGGGAGTTGTTTAAATCTAGTTGGTCATTTAAAGCTAATCCTAAACTATTGTATCTATTAATTTCTAAGTTTTCTAACAGGTTAAGTTTTTTACTTTTTTCTTGAATGTGTAAAGTTTTGAAATCTATATTAAATCTATGATTGATATCTATACAATGACTTGCGAAAGTTGAATCTGTTTTCTTTTCTTTATGGCTTCTCTCGTGTTCTTTCATCCTAATTTTGAATGTCCTCCCCGTTTGTCCTATGTATACCTTATTACAATCTTCGCATGTTAACTTATATACACCAGAGTTTGATTCTTTGTCTATTTTATCTTTGTTGTTTTTAATAATGTTCTGTATAGTATTGTCTGTTTTAAATGATATATGTTCGTTATTAAGTTTTTTAATGAAAGTACCAATTACAAAAGTAAGTGATTGAATTATAGGAATTACTTATCTTGTATTTTAATTTTGGATAAACTAAGGAAAGGGTTTTAGATTTTTGTTGGCTATTTAGGATGTTATTGACAATATTGGCAATTATATATATGTCAATAACATCCTAAATAGCCAACAAAAATCTAAAACCCTTTCCTTAGTTTATCCAAAATTAAAATACAAGATAATTAATTCCTATAATTCAATCACTTACTTAGGAAAAATATCGGAAAAAATTGGTACTTTCATTAAAAAACTTAATAACGAACATATATCATTTAAAACAGACAATACTATTCAGAACATTATTAAAAACAACAAAGATAAAATAGACAAAGAATCAAACTCTGGTGTATATAAGTTAACATGCGAAGATTGTAATAAGGTATACATAGGACAAACGGAGAGGACATTCAAAATTAGGATGAAAGAACACGAGAGAAGCCATAAAGAAAAGAAAACAGATTCAACTTTCGCAAGTCATTGTATAGATATCAATCACAGATTTAATATAGATTTCAAAATTTTACACATTCAAGAAAAAAGTAAAAAACTTAACCTGTTAGAAAACTTAGAAATTAATAGATACAATAGTTTAGGATCAGCTTTAAATGACCAACTAGATTTAAACAACTCCCCTCTACTAAATTTAAGATTGTAAAAATTTTTCCACCACCATTTCCCCAATAATTTTCACATAAATATTCAAACTTGTATTGTACATATTCAGTATTTCATCCACCTGATGAAGCCATTGTATGGCGAAACAATATTGTAGTGGTATTTACAATAAAAGAATTTTTGAAACTAGAAGTTTAATTACTTATTTCTTAGCGTTTCCATGATGTGAGTTATAGGATGACCTAAGCATCGACGTCAGCGCCTGTGCACCTCCGCGCACACAAGCCTTTTCCCAAAGAAACCAGAAAGGAAGAGTCGAGAAAATCTCCGAGGCCTGTATAAGCAGTCAAGGGAGAGATGACTCATTAAACCAGCAAGCGTGGTGTACTTAAGATAGTAGCTTTAAATGTATATACAAGGATTGTTTTTTTATATTTTGCATACAGCTGGAATAAAACAGTAGATAGCTTTAAAAGACTCTATTGTGTTTCGAAGTATTCTCCACGAAGAAATCATCTACTTTTCCATGCGCTCGAACCAATTCAGGAAGCAGTTATTCCACTCGTTTTTTTTGGTATAGTAAAAATTGCGTTTCCGAAGGCGTCGGCCGCTCCTTCTGATGATAGGAACCTTTGACCACGCAGTTCGTCTTTGATTTCCAGAAATGTAAAGAAATCGCTGAGACTTAAGTCGGGACTGTACGGAGGATGGTCTAACAATTCGACGTTTTGTTGCGTTATAAATTCAATTGTCTTGCGAGCTATGTGCGAACTTGCATTGTTTTGGTGAAGGATGATTCGTCGTTGTGGGTTGGTTTTTCGGAGCTCAGCGATGACTTGCGGCAAATAAATGGTTGTATACCAATCGGCAGTAACATTTCTTTGATCTTGTAAAGGAAATTGTTGCTACGCGACTTACTTTCGAGATAAATGTCACGATAATCTTTTTGGAGACACTTCGAGAACGGATGACTTTTCACGGCTTTTCTTTACCTTGGAACACCCAAACAAATGACTGGCGTTTATTTTCTGACTCGTATGAGTACCTCTAAGATTCACAACCACTCACGATGTTGCACACGTTTTTAGAGTTTCCTGCGTTGATGCGGTATAGAGTTTTTGACACCAATTCACCCTACGTGTTCTCTGTTCTTCGGTCAACAGATGCGGTATCTAACGTGAAACTAATTTTTTTACACACAATTCTTCATGCGAAATTTTATTAATTGAGTTCTATGAAATCCCCAATGATGCCTCAATTTTGCGATATGTCACATGTCGATCTTCAGTGATGAGCTTGCGCGTGACATTGACGTTATCTTGAGTGACTGCCGTTTTTGTACACCTGCTCTTGAATCGTCGCTAAGACTAATCCGTCCTCGTTTGAATTCTCCAAACCAACGAGAAATTGTTGACTGATGTGGTGCTGCATTATCGAAAACAGAAACCAACCCGGCGAGGCATTCTTGCTGAGATAATTGTTTTGAAATTTTTACGGTTTAATTCCACTTTTCGACCAGCTTGTCAACTTTGACACTTCGTTGTAGCTATAACACTACACGTGTCGCACTGAAACTTTGTATTTAGGGTAACTAAAGATAGAGGTTAAGTTTTAGTACTGACATTTGATTAGTGGCGCCCTCTATGCCCCAGTATGCAAAACATAAAAGGCATCCCTGGTATAAATAAAGGTAAGTATTGTTATCATAGTTAGTTATTAGTTAAGTCTTATTTAGTGTGCCTTTATTTAATATGGTTATTTTTGGTACACCGTGTGTTATATTAAATGAACTGAACAGAAGAATTATCGCATTGGTGTTAGGTGTGGTTTCGAATACACGCTCCCTTGTGGAAACCAGAGCCTTATGTGTTAACTCTTCTGTTACGTTCGTTTAAGAAAATACACGGTGCATTAAAAATAATTATATTAAAATAAAAACACACTAAATAAAATTTAATTAATAACTAACTGTGATAACAATATTCGTATTTATCTATATACATATTTTTACGGTTCATGGTTCTTTAATTTTTACGCTAGGTTTAAGTAGTATATAAGGGCTTGTTTGAATGTTAGGAATTTAGTGTTATCCCACTGGCAATTTGCTGAAGATCATATCTTCAAAGGTTGTAGCTTAGTCAAAGTCGCTACGCTTAACACTATGTTTCTTTTTCAAATTCTTCTACTGAAGTTGGCAAGTTAGCTACCGAAATACGTGTTTAGAGTTTATTGGTTTATATTCTGGTTAGGTATTTTTCTAGTTTCTCTCTGTTTCAGATTCAAGCTACAGTCACCACCAATTCGGACCAATTACTTGACAAAATTAATCTCATTGTAGGTACTTGGTTTCAAAATAGACAGAAACCATTTCTTCAGGGAATAAAGAAAATCCGTTTTTAGAGATTAATGTTTAAAATCTGTATTTCTCTTACTTGTAGTTGAAACCAGTACTATGTTTCTATTGACAAGTAGTATTCAAAAATACTCTTTTCACTTTTATACTAACCATATGTGGATACTCATATTCATTCGCTCTTGTTCCACCAGCAATTGCAGGGAAGAATATCGTATCAAATCCAATCCATTTATACAAGAAACATTCTAGAAATAGAACCATATTACACAGTAATTTTATAATTAAAAATTTTGCCGTAATTACGCCTTCTGCTTCTTTCTCCTGTTTGTGCATCTACACATTTGGTTTTTGAGAATAAATAATGGAGAAAGAAGAAACTGAATATGCAACTATAGCCTTTGGTTAAATGCATGACTGAAACTAAAAATTAAAAAAAATATTTCAAAGTAATACATATATATATATATATATATATATATATATATATATATATATATATATATATCGTGTCGCTTAGAACGTGCTAGATGCATTATTGTTCGTGATAGGATATTGATAAGGCGACCTATTACTTTAGAAATAGCTTGATTTTGAAGTTACGTATTTGGCGTGCTGTTTCTTGGACAATTTATTTTGATGTAAAATACAAAGTAATAGTTAGTCGTGACATTTCGATATTTTAAAAATGAAAACACTTAGTTGCATTCGCTATATCAAATCTTAGTGATGGTTTAAATAATAAACGTGATTAATACGTGCATATAGTTTTATGCGTGAGAACAATAATTTGTGTCTGTTTTTGTTTATTTTGTTTAAATATATGTATAGTTTACGATACGGTTCGCATTATTAGTCATATAATAGTTTGTTGGGGTAATATCAAATTTTGCGTGCTTGTAGTATTTTAAAAAATAGCGAGAACAAAACTCTCATCCTAAAGACAAGTAAGAAACAATTATTCAAACCACAACACTTCAATGAGCAAGAGTTCAAACACTAATACAAATCAAAATGATATACATCAAACGTTGGATTTAATAAAGAATTATAATTAGAAGCCCATTTTTATTATCCAACAAAAAAGAAGTGAAAACTCCAGCGCAACTCTGTATATATAGCAGGTAATCACAATTTCATCCTCTTAGGTGACAAGAGATATCTCGTGACATCTGACGGACAAAAGCGACTCGCCAATGAAAGCTGTTTGCTTTTGAATGGCTATGCCATTACAAGGGAAGAAAAAAAGCACTTATAATAGTGTAGTCCGTTAACGTGTAGTCAGTTGGCTCAATACATCAAAAAGTATAGCATATCGATGTGAAACACATTAAGCGTGTATAAAACTAATACTCTGGTTGAAGTGACCACTGTCTAAAAGCGTGGTGTATGTTAATGTGGACAGATACATATATCTTTCATGCGTATTTATATCACATTGTATAGGTACGTTTGATGTGTTTCAAATCGATATGCTATACTTTCTTTGGTAATATTGTATTAGTTTGATAATAAATTATCAACCAATCGTAATAATCAATACGAAGGGGTATTGCTATCTACTTAGCCTAGGCCATTTTCCTTGAACAAAACAAAATCCTGTTATAATGGCAAGAAATAATGACAATTTAAAATTGTCACTGTAAAATCTTACGTCAAGAAGTTGAAGTATTGCTGTGCAGTAAATTTTGAAAGAAACCATGTCGAATGCAAATGTGAAAATCGATAAATTGGAGTATCGAGGCATCATCAAATACTTGCTTTTGAAGAGGTTAAGTGGTAAGGAAATTTACGAAGATACGCTTAACACACTTGGCGATCAATGCTCATCATTTAAAATTGCGTCATTCAAAAGAGGAAATCTTTCCGTTGAATGTGAGAAGCGACCAGAAAGATTGATTGACGAAAATATTGACGCAGTTCATGACATGATATTATCAGACTGTTGAATTGGACTGAAGCATATAGCTGAGGCACTAAATATTTCATACGAATGCGTCCATCATATAGTTCACGTCGGTTTAGATATGAAAACATTTTGCAAAATGCAAAATGAATTGAACGCCTTCAATCTGCATCCGTCTTGTGACTATGGATGAAACATGAGTCCATTTTTACCACCCGGAAACAAAGCAGCAGTCGATGGAGTGGAAACATCATGGTTCTCCAAGGCCTAAGAAGTTTCGAGTTCTTGCTTCAATTTTTTGGAATATCTGTGGAATAATTCCAATCGATTACCTAAAAAAGGGCAAGACCATCACTGGAGTTTCTTATTCTAAATTACTAAACACCCTGAGAGAGAAAATTAAGGAAAGAAACAAGACGTGACATGTTAGCGAAAGTGTGTTATTTCCGCAGGACAATGCCCCTTCACACAAACCGCACATTACCATGCCTACAATTCGAGACCTAGTGTTCGAATTACTAGAACAACCACTCTATTCCCCAGACTTAGCCCCCTCAGACTATTATATTCCCTCGATTGAAAAGAAGTTTAAAAGGATGTCAATTTTTGTGTAATAAAGAGGTAATAGAAGTTGTGGTGGGCTGGTTTATAGACCAAGAAGAATCTTTTTTTTGGAAGGGTTAAAGGCGTTGCAGGATCGCTGTATTAAGTTTATTAATTTAAGAGGAGACAATGTTGAATAACAAGTTCCAACTTTAAATTTGTCTCAATAGTATGCTAAGAATATATCAATACTCCCTCGCAGCTTAGTGAAAGTTTTTGAGAAATGCTTGTGCCATAGTATATTATCCATATGTAAAATTACTTATATCCGTTGATCAGTATGGTGTCGTCAGCAAACGTTCTACTTTACCCAATGTTCTTGTTCTAACTCAAAATTTACGTAAATGCTCAGAAAACAAGTTCTGCGTGTTCCCTAAAGCGATGTTTTGCGGTCTTTTGACAGTGTTATTGGACACTATTTAATAAATTGGAAATTATTGGATTTATCCCATTACATAAAATACTAATCATGTAATTATCATGCACAAAAAATACGTTGCTTATCTAAGTCGTTACTTGAACTATTTTATATCGTCTTTAGACGTCCCTTTAGGCATTTTTCTGACTATTTCTAATTCTCACTTATGTTATGAACAGAGAGCGGACTGAAGCGATTGAATGACCAATTGCCCCGATAAAATGTTGTGCGGGTCAGGTATAGTATGCAAGTTATAACAGCCCCACTATTTGCTTGCTAGATTGAATTCGTCGAGCAGGTGTTTTTATTTCCGGCGTTATAAATAGTACATTGTGTGTATTCATTCATAAATTAAATTTAACAGTGTAAGACGGAATATATATAGAAGTCTAACGAAATAATATATAAATGTATACATTTACATATTATTTTGTTAGAATTCTTGAAATAATCGCTTAAAAAATTATATCCGCTAATTTCCAAAGTGTATTCTCGTGTTTACATGTTGTTATACATGCATATACATATATGTATTTATTGTTCTTGAGATAGTCTATTATATTCTATTGTCTTCCATTAGGGATTGTTTTATTACTAACTAGGGCTTGGCTAGGGATAATAATAATGAAATTATTTTATGACAAATAATTTGTGGTGGTGATGAAGTTCCTTCAAAGGTCCAGGACGTGCGTGGTATTGGTTAATTAAAATAAATACACAAAACTTAATAAATAAAATAAAACACAGCGGCGTCCTTAAAGTTTGTACTTATATTTACATAAGAGCAATCGAAATTCGTATATATAAAAGTAATTAAGCAAAAGTAATATGTACACGAGGAGCAGTAAGTAATTAATTAAAAATTAACACACAAAAATACTCTGAAACGAACGTTTAATTGAGCAGTAAATTAAGGGTTAATTGAATACGATTAATATAAAAATAATCTCTGTATCGGAAAATACAGATTTACCTGTGAGTGGCGATGATGGTCACGTGGCCTTCGAAGATATACCTTGGTCAAGTATATGTAGAGCGATGTTTGGCCGGAAGAATAAGAAATTAATTAGTTAAATTAATGATGGATTCGCTTAAAAGAATAATATATAGAACAATACAGTTTACCTTAGAAACGGAAGAGGCTGGGCGGCGTGGTGAGTTCCATTGTGTACTGGAACAGCACGAGGAGTTGTTTACTCACGAAAGGTTCGAAAGAGAAGAAGGACTGATAGTTTTGCGTCGATAGAAAAATCTAGAAACGGTCTGTTTTATGATCTAAGTCGGAGAGAGGTCGATATCTTGAATTAGAGTTAATTAGAAGCGCGACCTGAAGACGTAGTCTATCGATGTCATAAATATTATTAGAATAAAACTTGTGACATAAGCTTTCTAACGATATCAAACACAACATATAAAAGAAGAAGTATGTAATATTAATTAAAAGAATTTAAAATGGAATGTACTAGAAAGAAATTCGATAGTAACGTTAGGGTTCTGACACGGTCAGGTAGAAAAGATCTCGGTCAGTTCAAGATATATAACAAAAGAAAAACTTTCTCTTTGGACACGAATATGTACAGTTGTACAAATGTAAAAATGTATTAAGTTAAATATATTATTTTAAATCGAGATATTCAAAGAAGAAATATATTTTAAAATAGATTAAATAATTCCTATATGCTAAGCGTAACAGTTTCTGGTTTCGTTTCTTTCAGTGTTATTTGATTACAACTTCTAGTATTTAAAAAAAATCCGTTTTATATTGTTATATTGTATATTTACCCTATAATTTTTTATAAATATTAAGTTTAACTTATTACCTTCTTCTTGGAATAGTTTTCGTTTCTTCTTTTTAGTCCTTTTCTTTCTCTTCTTAGTATTTCTCTTTATTTTCATTAACTATGAAGAATTCTTGTAGGGCAACCTGTTACGTATACAAAATCAATCTCCCGCCTTATGCCTATTTTAGTTCAAGTTTATTCTAATCTTGTTTTCTTTAAACCCTCGTAGCCTTTTCAAAACTATAATCTTCGCTAAATGATATTTTATTTGCTTAATTCTCTAATTATCGATCAGCTTAGACTCTTCAAACCTCGATATTTTCAACCTAATTTCAATCGTTCATTTTATTTTGGAAAACTTTGAAGATTAACAAACCGGCCTACTTCATGTAATTTTCCCGTTCGGTCATGCTCGCAAGATTTTCACTTCTATCTCGTAAATTGTTTCTCCGTTATTCAATCTTTTAATGTAGTACGAGCCCCGTCCCGTTTCAATTGGCACACCTCTAAAATTTTTAGTAAGTAACATTTTAGAAGAAGAAATCCTGTTCATAAATATGTTAAAAGTTTTTTATTTTTCATCAAGTCTTTTTGCCAACAATTACAAACTAGTTTACAACTTACTTCGAAAAAAAAATCTATAATAATAATAATTATATATAAATAAACTTCAGACAAACAACCTTTGACAAACATTAACGAAACTTTACCATTGCGTTACATCGCCTTTAGCTTTGATAACGGCATGGATTCTCCTGGGCATTGTATTTACAAGTTCTTGGCAATCTTGTGCCATGAATCCATGCCATATTTCTCGAAGCCTGGTTTTCAATTCTCCCACTGATCTTGCAGGAGCTGCGCGCAAGGCCTTTTTCATTTGATGCCATAGAGTCTCTATGGGCGATAGGTCAGGGCTGCTTGAGACCCATTTTAACAATGGAATATTATTGTCCTTAAACCATTTTAATGCTGTTTTTGACGTATGACACGCAGCCCCGTCCTGCTGGAATATAAAATCATCTCCCGAATTCAAAGTTTCTTCCATCGTGGGTAACAAACATTCCTTAAGAATGGTTAAATATTTATCGGTATTGACAATACCATCTATAAAATATAACCGCCCGATACCTTTTGCCGATATCGACCCCCACACCATAACGGATGCCGGAAATTTGACTTTTCGTTTCAGACAATCTGGATGAAATGTCTCATGTCTTTCACGGAGGACTCGACTCCGACTGTCACCTATACAGACTTCAAATCGAGACTCATCACTCATCACAATGTATTTTGTTCCACTGTTTCAAGTCCCAATTACTATAGTCTCTGGCCCATTTCAATCTATTTTTCTTTTGTGTTGAGGTCAATAAAGGTTTTTCTTTGGCCTAGAGAAAAAGATATTTAACAAAATTAGTATTTCAAAAGTGTCACCTTGTACGACCCAAATCCAAGTTTCTTAGCTTCTCCGTGACATGTGGATCTTGATACACGTCTTCCTACAGCATCACTCCATAGTACACTCAACTGGCCATAATTAGAACGCCTATTTTGTTTTATTATTCGTTTCAAAGCTCTTCTGTCGTTATCAGTGAGTTTGCTTTTCTTTGTATTACGGGGTTTTGGGGTCACTGAACTGTTTTTCTTGTAAAATTTTATTACATTTCTAACACTGTACCTTGATATATCCAACAATTTTCCAATTTCAGAATATGAATTCCCTTCATTCGATAGTTTTACAATTATTGACCTAATTTCTTCATCAATTGCTTTACCTCTTGCCATTGTTTATTTAATTACAATAACTACAGCGTATAATAATAATATTTACTGCCAACAATATAACCTAACGATGAATTAATGGAAATTTTGACATATCTTTCATAGCTACCTCGATTTTTACCAATTTTTATGTGTTAAGAATACATGAACAAATCAGACACAAATGGTTAACTGGTGAATTTTGTTTTTATCTAATATATTTTATTTGAAGTACATATTTAACATATATTGTCCAACGTTTAGGAGTGTTATCCTTTTATTTTTCAGTTAAAAAAATTGATAGTAACCGTTATTCAAACATGTTTTAAGTAAAATTTAAAATTTTAGTACTTGTGCCAATTGAAACGGGACGGGGCTCGTAATTTTTACTATGAATTATAGATCATCTAGACTCATATTGTTTTGATCTATATTGTTTTAATTAATTTTTAACCTGCTTAAATAATTTCCACAGCTTATCGCGCCATCTCCCTTTTGTTTGTTAGACCTCTTCTACAGAAATCTGCACCTGCTCGTCTTATAATTTACAACTTTCGCTGGACATTTTATTTAACGTTTCGAGTTTGGTTGGACTCTAATTGCGATCTTGTATCGTATACGAGATTTTGAAAACTAAATTTCCTTCATTAAAATTTTGCCGGCATCTTCTATGACGTATTTCCGGCATGTTCCTTCTTGACCCGTCTACGGCGACCATTATGCCTTAAGCTTTTGATGCGATGTGGCGTTGATTGTGTCGCTTGTGTAGTGAATCAATTTTGTTGCGGTAAGGTTATAGTTATCCACTTAATATTTGTCTAAATCGTACTTTGAACTTTCAAGATTCTTTTTAACGATATATTTATCGTTGTTTTCTTTGAACATCCAAGATATATTTGGATATATATTTGTTGGCGTGAGGCGTCATAGCTGAATCTTTAAATCCTGCGATTTGGGGCCTAATTAGCATTCTAATTCACCAAGACGCTGAATTGGAGCTTCATTGAGTTGGCCACATATTTATTTCAAAGGACACTTAAATCTTGCGTGACCTTTTGGTTGAAGTGAAGAGGACGCGTCGCGACCATTTTGGACTCCAAGATGGCGTTGTAGCGTTGTCCCTTATGAATAAATGGAAGGGGTTTTGCCTTAGAAAACGAGGATTGTTATTTGTGAGGACGTTAACTATTAAGTTAACCAAGCTAAAAAGTAGGTGTAGATTTTCCTAAATTCTTGCAGACCTAAAGTTATTTGTAGCTCAATGTAAATAACTCTTTAGACTTTAGAAATTTTAAATTTATAATCTAACGAAGCCGTTTCGTACTTTAAAAGACACACACTTTGTGTGTTTGTTTTGCCAATTTTCACAGTACATTTTGAAGGGATTTCTCCCTATTTCGAGTTTAAATTTACAGGGATAAACGTGCTTGACTTAATTATAAACCCGTTGATAGACTTAAATTTTCCCCGGGTACTAGTTTTGATTCATACTAATAACTCCGGAAGACCGTCAGCTTCACTGGCTGTCACCTGTATTGAATTTTGAGACATAAACGTGGCCAGATCCTTCTGCTCGGACCCTTTTGACTGTTAAGATTCCTATTAATCGAAGAACTATTCTATAAATTTTACTTTATATACTTTGTTCTAAACTGTACAGAATCTGAATTACGTATACGAAATTGGAATTCTAAAAATACTTTTGTTTAATAGACTCCTTCAGACAATTATATATATTTAAATTCTGCACACCTGTTATACAGGGGGCACTCCAAAAGTTCTATCTGGGTGTTTTGTTTTTCAAATTCTGTAATTAATCTTACCTTCTTAATTTTATTTGTTAACAAGGCGTAACTTTGTTTTCTTTTAAAAAGGTAACCTTCCATATTACATGGAACTTTTGCATTCCAAGTAACTTTCGCGCTGACGTCTTTTGAGACTTTTACAGGAATTCTTGCGTAGAAGTGATTTATTGTTATCCTAGAGGTATGATTTTGGAATAACCCCTCTCATCTCTCGAGATATACAGGGGGAGGCTCCGAACTTTCGGTCTCTGTTTATTGACTCATTAATTTTCGAACTTGCTTTCACTTTTATTATATTGTTTAAGGCTTCACCTTTTAAATTGGTTGTATCTGATAGTATATAAGTTTTGAAGGTATTGATTTTACCTTTAGTAATTTGATGAATCGTCTGTGTCTAGCTATAAATTTATAGGTATTGATTTTACCTATTATAATTTTGATGAAACGTCTGTGTCTAACAATAAATTTATAGGTATTGACTTCGCCTATTGTAATTTTGTTGAATCGACTGTGTCTAGCAATAAATTTGTAAGTATTGTTGATTCTTGTCTTTGATCTCTACCCATCCCTCAAGCTTTGAGTATGGCAAAGTTTCTTGCATAACAACAAGTGATAAGGGGCTGACCCTCTGGTGATAGTTGGAGCTACCAGGTCCTGCCTGCTCCCGTTATAGCTGTTTCTCTGCAGGTGGTGTATAACGGTGGCGCCTGTTTTACATCTCGCGGCGTGGAACCCGCGACGTTCTCCTAATCAAGAGTTAGCCGGCAGAGTCCTTCCTGGGGACATTGAACAACAGGTAGGTTCAGACCAGAGAGGATCAGAGAGCGATCTCTCCTTATCACTCGCCACTTTTTTTTACGCCGCGTTGGTAGCAAACCATGGTAGGATGGATTACAGGCCATACAGATTGGTTGCATATTCGTAATGATACCGAGATACATTGGAGTGCCTTTTCATTAAATTGAAAGCGTCCACAAAAGTGTAATGTGCAGAGACATGTTTCTTCGAAAACTCATCTAGATAACAAATGTCCATCTGCACCTGACACTTTTAACGAAGAACTGTGTGAAGCTTTCATGGCGGCCAGCATCCCATTCAAAACCTTAACAATTCAGTCCTCAAGAGGTTTCTTACAAAATATACTGATCGTCATATACCAGATGAATCTACTTTATGTAAATGCCACTTACCAAAATGTTATTTGGGAACCATTCAAAAAATACGAACTAACCTAGCTGGTCATTATCTTTGGGTAAGTGCAGACGAAACAACGGATGTAATAGGACGATATGTGTTAAATGTAGTTGTTCGTATTCTTCATCCGACAACTTAGTACCAACCATACTTAATTGCAACTAAAATATTGCTGTCCTAAATGCTGAAATAGTTGCAGAAGTAATTGATTAATGTGCTCACAATATTCTGTTATCGGCTAACACTATAAAGACAAGTTGCTATTATTTTTGACTGATGCGGCAGCTTATATGCCAAAAACAGGTAAGTTATTAAAGTAATTTTATCCCACCTGTGCAGTACATGCACTACACAGAATATGTGAATATATCAAGGGTGATTTTCAAGTTAGTTTCATTGATAAGTTAGTTTCATCATTTAAAAAGATATTTCTCAAAGCTAAGACAAAAAGTTGATATCATATTTAGCAGAAATCCAGATTTGATATATTATATTAATTCTGCACAGAACCGATTAAAGAATCTATACATTCGAAGTATGGTGCACTTTTGCAACATTTTAATCACGCACCCATCACCAGTTGTGAAGTGGACCGGACATTTTCTAATTTTAAAGACGTTTCAACATCTAAAAGAACTAATTTAACACAGGAACACCTTGACCAAATTTTAGTTGTTCATAGTAATGTTTTACACTTTCATTACACATTTACTTCATAGAAAATACATAGTTTTGACGTTTGGTTTTTGTAAATTAGTTTTATTCAAAATTCGATACGCAATTCACTTTTCAGTATTACTTTTGTTTCAGCAGTAGTTGCTGCCGGTTACCAAATCCTTTTTTACATTCGCTCTGTTGTGCATTGACAGATGCATATTAACTACATATTGCTATGAATTGTGGTTTTAAAATTGACTGCACCACCATCCACAACTAATCTACCCAACTAGGATACTCAGTCGGTTTATTTCCAAAAAATGGGACTGCTTTCTTCTCAGGGTTCCAATCGGAAACGTGGAACAAAAACGTATTTTAGGCGCCACTTAAAATTTTGTTGAGAAATGTTAAAATAATATTTCTTTAAGTTACTTGTTAAAAATGCAAGATGAAGGGTATAAGAAATAATATTCACAATATAAAATTTAAATGAAAATTTAATACAAAATCAAAAAAAAAAAGTTCTTTATAAAGTATAAAGATTGTGTAGTAATATATTTATTACCTTTAGAGGTAAAAACAACACACGGAATATGACCGCTACGAGCGTTAAAAACTTCCTCAACGACTTCCGAACAAATTAACTAAATCACAAAGACTATTTTTAATTTCTCCCCAGAGAACAATATAAAAATATAAACAAACTTGACAGCTCGATCAAAATCTAAAACATGCGCACACACATGTCAAAAAAAACAGCCCTTGAAATTTTTACAGTTAAATTTTTTTTTACTTAAAAATTTTAAAAATACTCTGTCATCTATCTCAATTAATTAAGACTAAATCTCAATACAACAATATTAATACAATTGATATACAATATCTTATAATATTAAACAAAATAATTTTATGATATCATAAAATTCAAAAAAACTTACAGTTTTTTAAGGAGACACATTGACAAGAAAACGTTGATATAATTATATAAGAAAACGTTGTTTAATAAAATGCAATCAAAATTGCGAGACTACAATCTCACAAAATAAACGGGAATTGAATAACAAACACAATCAACTAATTAAACTCAAATTCAACCCGAAGTTACTTTAAATATATATATTTAATATTTTTTTAAAATAAAATGAACGTCCTTGTCTTACTGTTAAACTATGTCCGCCGAGTCCACATCAAGTGCGGTGGCTTCGCATAAGACTGACCTCCAAAAATACAAGTTTTTTGTGCGACACATGAAATACATACGGATATACACAGATATCCAAAAATAATAGTACATTCATTTTTAAATAAATTTTTAATATTTATTGGGGAAAAAACCATAGCATTTCCCCAAAATCATATAATGGATAAGCCTGTACATGTCAAAATCTTATACATCATATGATTTTCCGCACTCGTAGAAAATTAACAGTTTCGCACACTGTCACCTCCGTTCCCCGCACTCAGCCAATGCACAGTTTCATTCTGGACCATCTTCCTCGATGTGAATCTGTGAAGCGAACAGCTGCAGAGCACCCATGTAATTTATATCTTCTTATAAAACGGAATTACCAAATTCGAAACTATTTCTGCTATTTATGTCATTTTGTGTTTTGACATATTAATAGATCTTATGTCATTTTGATTGTTGACATAATAATAGGCCTTGTCCCATAAATCGCAGACGAAGAACACTCCAGAGTAAACAGTAGTCGGCGAATGATTGATATCTTCCTCAACCTCGTGGACATTCGTCACTCACATGGATTGCGTATAAAAGAGTAAAAATATTTGTAATAATGCTCGTCAAGCATAAACATCAATAACCATAATATAACTTTAATTGCTAATAATTTTCCATTAATTAATTCTTCTCCTACAATTAAACTTTTATTTAATTATCTTAATTTAATAAAACTTCTTTAAAATTATTTAAACTTTCATCCTGTTGGACCTGAAGAATCACCTCATACTCAAAACCCCCCTCAGCATATTCTCTATTATATTCATTTAATTCAACATAATTAAAATTATTTTTATTTTTTTACATTCTCGATAACGCATCGGCAGTAACATTTAGTACTGCCTTTATATGCCTAATTTCAAAATTATACTCTGACAATAACAAAGACCAACGATACACTATTATTTTTAAACCTTGTACTCAAAAGTGATGTCGACGCAGCATGATCTGTTTCTACTATGAAGTTCTTGCCCAATAAATAGAATCTAAGCTTTTGAACCGCGTGTACTACAGCTAACATTTCTTTTTCACTAATAGTATATTTAACTTCGTAGCTTTTCAAGATTCGAGATATAAAACATATCGGCTCTTCTATATCTTAATTATTAATTTGGATTAAAACTCCACTGATTGCGACATCACTTGCATCTACTCTTAATATAAATTGTTTATTAAAATCTGGTAAAATTAAAATAACTTTAAATTCTCAAAAGCTTTCATTCTCTCATTATTCCAACTAAATTTATCATTCTTTTTAAGCATTTCATACAACGGTGCACTTGTTCGTGCCAGGTATGGTATAAAACGTTTATAATAATTAATTATGCCTAAGAACCCTCTTAACACTTTTACATTTTTAGGTTGTGGATACTCTTTAATTAGCTCCAGCCTACTTTGATCCACACTGACATATCTAGGACTTATATTATACCCTAGAAACTTTATTTCATTCTTAAAAAATTCACACTTCTTAATATTTACCTTTAATCCATCTCTTACCAACACTTCCATTATATTTCTTACATGTTCCATGTGTTCCTGATAATTCTTACTATATATTAAAATATCATCTATATAATGTACAACATGGTCTTCATAAGGTTCTAATATTTGTTTCATAGCCCTTCTTAACGCCGCTGCAGAACTGCTTAATCCATATGGTACAGTCCTAAATTGATATACTCTTCCATTAACCATAAAGCCACAATATTTCCTGAATTCTTTTTCTAATGGTACCAACCAAAAAGCACTCCTCAAATCCAATTTACTATAAACTTTCGCATTGCCACATTTCGACAATAATGCTTCTATTGTTATCGGAGTTTCAAATTAAGCTTTTCTTCGCTCATTAATCTGCGCGCATCCAAACATAATCTAATGTCTCCTGATTTCTTCTTAACCACAACTAACGGATTTACATATCTCGTTTTGCCTTGTTCTATTATTCCATCTTGTAACATATTCTTCACTTCCTCTTCTACCTGTTGTTGAATATTCTTGGGAATTGGATAGTTTTTAATTTTAAAAGGTTTTGTCTCATCTACTTCTAACGAATGTCGATCATTTCTGGCGATACTGGGAAACTTGTTTACTAATTCTATATTATTCTTTATTATTAATTTAACTTCTTCTTCATATTCTTTATTACAATCTATTTTCAACGAATCAATATCTTCGGGAAATTCCACTTCTCCCTAATTTTCATTCTCCATTTCTTCTCACCATTAATTCCTTTCCTCCCAATACTCCAACTTCTTCATTTACTTCCATATTATTTATTTTATCCATACAATTCATTTTCTGCATATTATTACTTATTTTCTCCATACAATTCACTTTCTCCATATTATTTATAATTTTCTCATCATCTCCAGCCTCCTGGATCAATTGCACATTTTTATTATTAATTATTATTTTCTTTTTATTAATATCTATTATTGTACTAATTTTATCTAACAAATCTATTCCCAGTATTCCATCTCTTCCTAAACCTTTTACTACTATAAATTCTCCGATAAATTTATTATTTTATATTTTAAATTCGACAACATATATCTTATTAACTACAGCTATAATATAATCTTTTTCGTAGCTGATACAATAGTAATTTTACTTGTGGGTACATATTTCCCTTCTTTATTCTTAACTAACCATTCAACAACCTTTTCATCCAAAAATGACGTTTCACTACCAGAATCAATCAAACAATAACATTCCCTTTTTCCTACATTAATCTTAATGTATGGCAAACTCGTATTTATCGCGCAATCTGACTTATCATATAACAATGTAAAACTTTCTCTCTTTTTGGTTGGCCCTAACAAAAATCCTTACAACTAGCAAGTTCTGATTTATTCCTTTGATCTACTTTGACAGATTCTAAATTAAAATTAGGCCTTGTATCTTTATACCTTGTACCTGTGTAATTCTTTTGATCTATAATTCTATCTTTTACATCATCTCTATTTGAATTATATCTTACTCTATTTGGGGAAGCCATTCTATTTCTATTAATTTGAGTATTATTATTATTATTCATAGGTCTTTTTGATCTCGGAGGTGTATTATTTAAATTAACTCTTGAATATTCATTTCTTTTACTATTACTATCTGAATAATTATTGTTATAACTATTACCACGCTCCGCATCATCTAACCTTTTTAATAATTCGATAAACTGTTGCATATCATTTATATTGTGTATTGCTATTGCCTGACTGACTTGAGAATCAAAGTGTCTACTTAATTGTGAAACCAAATCTAATTCATTTATTTTAGGGGTTAAATATTTTAATACCGAGTACCTTTTCATGACATAGGTTTCTCTCGTTTCATTATTTCCGACATAATATTTACCAAATAATAATTCTTGTCTTACCCTAGTCTGCTTATTTCGTCCCCAGAATTGATATGTGAACCTTGCTTCAAATTCGTCCATAGTTGTTACCTCATCTGACACTATCTCCCACCAAACCATAGCGTCATCCTTCAGACAGTTTCCAATCGTTTGCAACTTTTTTTCGTCCCCTGTCACATCTTCCAAACTAGCTTTGATTTTTTTAAGAAACACATGGGATTTGTGTTTGACATCCCATAAAATTTAGGTAACACCTCATTTTGTACAGGTACAGGAATATAAGTGGGTACATTTTCATTTTTCTCTTTTCTTACCTCTTCTATTTTCTTTATTAATTGTTTTTCCATGTGCTTCATTTGTAGTTCTGCAAATTCTCTTTTTTCCACTTCTTCTGACAATTACTATTTAAAACCCTTATATTTTCTTCCATATCTTGTTCATTTGATAACGAGTCCATTTGATAAACGAGTCCATGCCCCTTATTATACCTTCTTCTTGGCTTGTATTACTTAACACCATTATTTTACCCATCATTAGATCCATCTTTTCTTCCATTCTCTTTAACATGTCCATTATAATCTTATTCCTGTTTACTCCTTCGTGCCCCTCTTCATGTATGGTGTTTGTTTTTACTTGACCTAATACCGCCCTTGCTTCCATCAAAGATTCTTGACTTTGCTGCCTCCATTCTCCTCCTGCTTTCATTATTGCTTCCATCTTTGTGCTCTGTTTTTTCTTTCAACCAATACTGCCACTGTTCCAACGTTGGCCTAGCCAAAATTATATATGCTACTTCTGTTCGCCCCACGCTTGGCCTCGCCTAAAATATGCTATGAATTGTGGTTTTAAAATTGACTGCACCACCATCCACAACTAATCTACCCAACTAGGATACTCAGTCGGTTTATTTCCAAAAAATGGGACTGGTTTCTTCTCAGGGTTCCAATCGGAAACGTGGAACAAAAACGTATTTTAGGCGCCACTCAAAATTTTTTTGAGAAATGTTGAAATAATATTTCTTTAAGTTACTTGTTAACAATGTAAGATGAAGGGTATAAGAAATAATATTCACAATATAAAATTTAAATGAAAATTTAATACAAAATCAAAAAAAAAAATTGTTCTTTATAAAGTATAAAGATTGTGTAATAATATACTTATTACATCTAGAGCAGGCGCGGCTCGTGATGACGTATTTTGGTTTGCAGTACAATGATACGAGTGCCTCGTGTGTTTTCGGTGTTTACTAAGCAAACGTTACAGTTAGTACACGAGAATACACGAAGCACTCGGATCATTGTACTGCAAACCAAAATACGTCATCACGAGCCGCGCCTGATCTAGAGGTAAAAATAACACATTGAATATGACCGCTACGTGCGTTAAAAAACTTCCTCAATGACTTCCGAACAAATTAACTAAATCACAAAGACTATTTTTAATTTCTCCCCAGAGAACAATATAAACAAACTTTACAGCTCGATCAAAATCTAAAACATGCGCACACACATGTCAAAAAACAGCCCTTGAAATTTTTACAGTTAAATTTTTTTTTACTTAGAAATTTTAAAAATACTCTTTGTGATCTATCTCAATTAATTAAGACTAAATCTCAATACAACAATATTAATACAATTGATATACAATATCTTATAATATTAAACAAAATAATTTTATGATATAAAATTCCAAAAAACTTACAGTTTTTTAAGGAGACACATTGACAAGAAAACGTTGTTTAATAAAATGCAATCAAAATTGCGAGACTACAATCTCGCAAAATAAACGGGAATTGAATAACAAACACAATCAACTAATTAAACTCAAATTCAACCCGAAGTTACTTTAAATATATATATTTAATATTTTTTTTTAAATAAAATGAACGTGCTTGTCTTACTGTTAAACTATGTCCGCCGAGTCCACATCAAGCGCGGTGGCTTCGCATAAGGCTGACCTCCAAAAATACAAGTTTTTTGTGCGACACATGAAGTACATACGGATATACACAGATATCCAAAAATAATAGTACATTAATGTTTAAATAAATTTTTAATATTTATTGGGGAAAAAACCATAGCAATATGTAGGTTTGTGCCACTTATGTAACTCGCCACACGTATCAAATTGTTCATAACTCACGGATCGCTTACAGAAATAAATCTATTGCGAATACAAGGTAGAGTATTAAATTGATTGAACTCTCGCTTGGCACTTGGTGAAACATCTTGATAAATTCACGATGAAAAAAGAACACTTGGTTATATGTTTCACTAAATATAAACTTAAATTTAAATTTAAATTTAGTGAAACATATAACCAAGTGTTCTTTTTTCATCGTGAATTTAACAAGATAGAGGGCTATGAATCATAAATCGCTCGAGTCCGTTTTCTGGTTATGAAATTCAAGTATTGTTTGCTAATGACTTTTACAACGATGTATTCGGAATTAAATTTGGTCTAAAGAAACGACATGCAGTACTAATAATGCATAAGTCACTGCCGACGTTGGCTTAGTTAATGATATTTTAAAGTAATTTGGAACATATTTGAGTAGGTCAAACCTTATCAAATTTTATATGAAACAAAAACATTTTTTATAATGTAAAATATTATTAAAAAAACGGGTGCGT
Source organism: Melolontha melolontha (assembly GCA_935421215.2). Lineage (NCBI taxonomy): Eukaryota > Metazoa > Arthropoda > Insecta > Coleoptera > Scarabaeidae > Melolontha > Melolontha melolontha. Next base: position 10,253,299 of record OW285240.1, on the reverse strand, counting down.
AGAGCACAATACAAGTTCATATATTTGTGAAAATATCTTTTCATAGACGCAGACAAGTGTTTCACCTTACTACAGGCTCACCAGTGCGCTACCACTGGAGAGATTACGTTCACAGTGTAGAAGAAGATTCAGCGCTGCAAATTGACGAACGCCAAAACTATTTCTATCTCAATAACAAGTGCAAAACTAAGCAAGGGCTTCCATCTAACGGATACAACCGCAACTTGCAGAAGCTGTGTTAACGTGCTTCCACTCTTTATTGGACAAACCTGCGTCTCTGGGAGAGATACATTCACAAATATATCAACTTGTATTATGTTCTCCATACCCGTTATTTAATAATACTTTGTATTATTAAAAATTTTTTTGTTTTATATAAAATTTGGTGAGGTTTTACCAACTCATGTATGTTTGTAGGAAAAATAGTGAGTAACTTTTTTGTTAACAATGACGTATCCGTCTATTCTGCTTAAATTAAAGGACGATCATTCTTGTCGTTCTCTTCTTACTAGTCCCGCTTTGAAGTAAGTTGACGAGTGTAAAACTGGGAAGTCAATTTGACTTGATACAGTGTTATCTGTTCTGCTGGAGGCAGGATTCGACAAACTGGCGCGCTTCATATAAGTTCACTAGTAGTACTGCAATTTTAGTCGAGGGTATTGTTCCCCGGATTTGAAAAGTTTTGCGCCCACGTGTTTGCTTCAGGTGAGTTCTGAGATAAGGGGACGGCTGTAATTATATCACGGCATTGTTCTCCATTTTTTTATATTACTTTAGAATCTTCCACTTATTCTTTTTTCTTTTTCTCATTTATTTAGGGCTGCTAGTATCTGCTAATAACGGCAATACAGGCGGAATTGCGTTAGATTGGTTATGCTGTAAGTTCCGTAGGTGTAATCTTCTAATTAGACGGGAGATTGATTCATCAGCAGTCAGCTAATCACCCGGAAACAGGAAATCAGCGTCATCGGATCTAAGGGTCATCTTTCACTCAAGGTAGTGTGTAGAGAGTAACGTTTTTTTTTGTGACAGAGTCCCGGAAAACAATATCAATTGTGATTTTAAAGGAACGCATGGAGTTCTAAAACATGGTGTTCTACTAACCATTTTATTTTTTTTCTTGCCTCATTGTAAAATTTAACTAAGTCCATTTTCATACATTAATCGTCTAATCAGCTTTCTAGTTCAAATTTTAGTGGTATATTTTTTAATAGTATCAATCTCGCATATCAGATTGTTTAAAGAAATTAGAGTAAATTAAATTAGTACTTTGTTTTTCATATCAGTAACGCATTCCGATGTAATTTTAATATCTAAATTTTGTTTACATAAATATCTTTTCCATTTATTTGGCAATCATTCACAACTATAGAATAACATTATAGTTAATTTTTTTTATATATCTTAAACACATTTTCGCATATACAGGCGGAACCTGTTTTGATTACTATCTGATTGGAGTATCCAATTATATGAATACATTGACAGTTAATTATTTATTGAAGTATTAATTTCTATTTGTGTGTACCACCTAAGTACGTATTGCATATACTGTGTGTATCGAACCTGTGTAAGGTTGATTAAAGCTTTAATGAATTACCGATGCAATACCATATAGCTTTAGGTACGATAATTAATTTTGATCAATGGTATTCCAACTGTGGAATAGTATTTTTTTTTTGTTCCATACATATATCCCTCTGGTATAGCATTTTTTTTTTGTTTTCAACCTTAAGCACTCAGTGTACAGTTTTAGTAAGAGGTGCTTATTATAAGTCAATTTTTGTTTTATTTTAGTAATTGTCAATTGAATATATACAGAATAAATCTGGGATTCATTCATATAGTACGTTACTTGCACCTGTCATTAGTGAGTTATCACAATCTGAAATTGCAATAGAATATTATTTTGTTTTTGTTTCTTGTTCTAACCTGTTAATGAGGTTTCTTAATCAATAAATCTAGTTGTTATGAACTCTGGGTTTTTTTTATTGACAACTTATTGACTATTACTAAATTTATCCACTTACTACGGCAGAGTTTGTGTTCTCTGTTGGCTAAAGGAAAACATGGTGGCGCCTTTTTTATGTAAGAGCCTCCCCTAAACTCGCTTCTATAACTGAGTTAGGCCTTTAGCCTTAAGATCTCCGGGGCAACCATAAAGTTGAAGCTAAGTTGGGTAGATTTAGGATAAGGTAATAATCGTCGGCGCAAGTCAGTGCTCGTGGGGGCACATAGCAATATACTTTAATACTCAACAGGCTAGGCTCAATTACAAGGTACATTATAATTATAATTGCATAACGTTGCAGTGCAATTAAATAAACTATGGACTTAAATAATTCGGCGAGCCATTTTCAAGCAAACAGGCCATCCAGCACTCTGTTGGACCATAAATGTAATGTCTTACCTGGAGTTCATACGAGTAATCAAAAACTACATTCGCTCCAACACGCACAGGCTGTCAATAATGTTTTTCATGAGTTTAGTTAGGAATTTCTTACAAATATTCTCCCTTCTAACGCTTAGATACGACATGCCATGGCGTAAAAGCAAATCATCCTGAGATGCATCACGCTCCGGGTAGATACCATAAATCTTGAATGTGATGTACTTCACAAATTTACGGTGAACACGGTGATTCTATTCCAATGGAATAGAATCGCAAGCATAGATGGGATACCAAATTAATAAGGCGTATTTTGCTCAAAACATAAGCATGGTATAATGATTTAGCAAAGTGATATCTTTAAAGTATTTTGATACATTCATAATAAATCTCTGAGTGTTGTAGACATCGGAACACATATGGATTATATGGCATCTAAACGTAAGATTGGAGTTAAATAAGACTCCAAGATCCTTTATTTCAGTCTTACTGGTTAAGATATTGTCTTTAATAAAATACGAGCACTCATGAGGCGTAGCAAATCGAATATAAGTGACCACGCAGCATTTGTCAATATTCAATTTAAGTTTAAAACGATGACACCATGCAACTAATACGTCCACATTTTGCTGTAATTTAACTATATCGTCAGTTGTGAAATCTCATAATACATTTTTATATTATTTGCATAGGTGAGAATGGGATACTTCACTTGGAAAAGGAGATCATTCATAAACAAAACAAACAGCAAAGAAAACTTGATCCCTGAGGAACGCCAGATGGAAGAACAAAATTATTGGAGAAGAATCCATTGTAAGTCACGTAGCATTTTCACGTAGTCTTGGATAGGTCAGTATAAATTCTTTCAACCTTACCTCTGCCGTCCAAAACCTCATCGATGTGCTGAACAATCGACGCCAAATAGGTGACAGTAGACCTACCCGTGACAAAATCATGTTGGTTCGGTGAGATATGAGAGCGCGTGCTACTAAATTGACTGGAGTATAATACCTTCTCATACAGTTTGCCGAAGTTAGAAATAATAGAGATCAGGATGTAATTATTAATCAACGCACGATCTCCTTTCTTATGCACGTGGATAATTCTTGTGTTCTTCCACAGATCAGGAAAGATATTAGTTGTTGTAGATAGATTAATAAGTAATATGCTAAGACAAATCTTCAGTCACGTAATAAAAAGCTCGGTAAGGAATCATCTCCAGCGGTGTATTTGTTAAGAAAACTGGTCATTAAATCAATTAACTCATCCTTGGAGGTTAACGAGAAAGGGAAGGGTAACGAACAGTAGACTGATCCATCACAAGTGAAGTCCGACAATAATGTAGACATAGTAGAAAAGGTATCCGCGAAGGCATCTACAATAGTACTGGGATCCGAAAAAGCATTACCATTACTATCATGAAGTGAATTAGGTATCATACTGCAGCGCTGTGTATTGCGAAGAAAACTCCATAGATTAGAAGGCGTTGTTTTGATTGAAGGTAAGATGTATAATTATCCTGAATTATCATCTTTGCTATAGTACAAAGACGTTTGAATCATTGTAGGCGTCAATATTTCGAGTTTTGATCCACTTTCTGTGATAGTAATACTTATTTTGGAGAATAGAGATTATTTAAGATGAAAACCAGCATGGGTAAGAGCATCCAGATTGGACCTTACAAGGCACATCTACAGTTAATACAGAGTATAATGTATTGTAGAAAGCATCGAAAACTAAGTTGACGTCAGAATAATGTGTCAGAAAAGTCCAATCAATATTCATTAAATTACTGTATAAAGAAATGTAATTTACTTTATGGAAATTATATCTGAAATTACTGGCCGAAGGAAAAAGTTTTTCAAAGGATGCATGCAATGGATAGAATAAAATTTCAAGGCTAGGGTGATATAAATCTTATCTAACGATAGGGGATTCGGACCGCTGTACTTCGAAGTAGTGGTAATAAATATTAGAGAATAACAGGTTCAACATCTTGCCTTCACTATTAAGAATATTGTTCTATTGCTTTACATTAAGAATGTCGAAGAAGTTTTGAAAGATAATAATCTTACCGTAACACTGATGAGGAGGCGGATATAGATTTGGAAGATTGAAATCCCCAAAAAGAATAAAAGGATTATTAACCAGAAGAGTCTCAACTGCCGAGGTAAAAGTCTCCAGGTCTTCCGAAGAGATATTAGGAGGAATGTAGACAACTGCAAGATATATAGTAGAACCACTAATACTACATTTACAGATCAATAGATCCACAAGAGGTACCAGTGCACTAATATGGCTCGTATTTACAATATCGTGTGAAATGTGCCTTATAGCAACCAAGACTCCTTCTCTCCTGGTACGATTGACCGTCATACGATCTTTGTCCTTTTGAATGGCTGTTAACCTATTGGGTACATTTAGTTTTCCGGGTTATGATTGATTACAGCTGGAATGCCATTTTGATACTTAATCCGTAAATTAGTCTCGCCTGCTGCAACACGTGTGTTTAGTTCAGTTTTAACTGATCTTAGGAAAGCTATTTGTTGTGGGGTACGGTCAGTTGCAATGGACAAATGAGAAAACTGAGTATCAGATTTTATTTCTCTGAATTTTCTGAACATTCGGAAGACATCTCAGTAGATTTAAGACGCACTCGTTGGACGTTTACGCTGCTGAAGGATAGCCTAACTTACCAAGTCTAACCGATGAAATTTTGTCACAAACCACACCAGTCCGACCAAGCAAGCCATGCACCATGTTCGCATCACGCTGTCTTTGCTCATGCTTAGAGTGTCTCTCCTCTGGAGATCGATAAACAGTGACGTTCTGAGAGCGCCTACTTCTGTCACAAATTTCATTAATAATTTGCTCAGTGATAACCATAGTTGAGAGATTAACAGACTCAGTGCTAGAGTTGATAGCTATATTCGCATACTTTTCCTTCAGAAGTCGGATCTCATCTTTAAGATCATTAATTAAAGATATTAGTTTGGGAAGTTGATGAACATTTGATGCATAAATATTTAATTCTACGTCTAACACTAGAATGCAGTTTGAAACATTTTATTTCAGCGTCGGACAATTCCGAACAAGGAATGTGAATAGCTTGATTGCATCCATCACATTTGATAAACTTATCAGCTTTCTCATTTATAGGTATGTTACATTTAAGGTAAGACATTTTTTGCGTACTTATATGAGTATAATATAAGAAGAAGAGTATATTAGAAAGTTCTGTAAGATGCGGTTGGACCAGTCAGTTGGAAGCTCTTGGCTTAGTTTTGTTTTTGTTATCGAGACAGTGATAGTTGTTTTGGCGTTCGTTAATGAGCAATGCTGAATATTCTTCCTGTAATATAGCAAGGGTGTTGTTTTTGTGAACGTATTACTCCAGTGGAAGCGTACTGACGATTCTGTAGTAAGATGAAACACGTGTCTGCGCCTCTGGAGAGATACTTTCACAAATATGTGAACTTGTATTGTATTATCCACAACCGTTCCTTAGTAATATTTTATATTATTAAAAATGTTTTTGTTAAATGATATTTCATTTATTTCAGAATCCAAAATTTTTTCTTCTTTTTCTCCCAAATTATCTAGCTTACAACTTTTTCTTTGTATAACATTCTTTGTAATTCTCATGTTTTGCTCTTTCTATTAGCTGTTTCTTTAAAACTTTCTTTATTTATTGATTTATTTTTTCTTTCGCTTTCTTATCGGACAGTGCAATGAGAGCAGATACGAAAATCTTGTTCGCCCACTTTAAAATCACAAACATCGTTGCCTGGAAACCAAACAATCGCGTAAATTGCTCGATAATTGTTAATTTAGCTTAATATATTTGAAGTGAAGTACATAGTACTAGTGAACAGCTTTATTTTCAATTTTCTTATATTCTTAATTGTTTTCTGTAAAATAGTAGCTCAATATATTCAGTTTACCAGAATTTTTTGATTCACTTTCACTTTTTAAAGCTAACTGCACTAACTTTTAATAATTAAAAAATTAAGTCACATCTATGCCGGAATGTGTAGATATATTTCGCTCTTATTGTAGCTCGTCAATACACAGTTTCCTGGAGACAGATATGACTTCCACTTCTATACTTCGCGTAGTATATATAATTAATATAATGAATTTATTACAAATGAGAACTAATGCACTAATTTTTGTCAACGAGATATGTAGAAATGTAAGACATTTTTTAAAAAGGATACTTACGTCCTTTTCAAAAATATATCATACATTTCTATCTAACTTCCAACATATATGTAGTCGGCACTTGTTGCAAATTAATTGCATTTTCGCGAAGTAATGTCAATATAAATATTTTTTTTTACATTTTACGACGTTAATTATTCGAATTTTTTAATTTAAAAATTCGAATAATTAACGTCATAGAATGTAGAAAGCAATATTTACATTCACATTACTTCGCGAAAATGCAATAAATGTGCATATTCAGATGTCTTTTTTCCAGACAATTAGAAAACTAGAATTTTTTTAAAAATTACCATCGAAAATAAAACTCTAACACGATCGATCTGAACACTTTTTAAACAACGGAAGGAATTCAAAGCGACCACGCTTATATATTGTAAAAATTATTTGCAGATAGTTGGCTGTAATTCATAAAATAGACCTGAGAAAGAATTGAGAAAAAGGAAATTTTGCTAATTAAAGTATAAAGTTGGATAAATAATTAAAATAAAGATAAAGTGAACTTGGGTCATTCATATTAATATTACTACTTCTTTGGACTGAAATATTTTCAGGGAAGAAGATTATAAACGAAAGGAATATTTATATTACTTTTTATATGATGTTATTATGAACTCAAATTTGTAATTTCTGTTACATTGCGAATATTATTTCTTTCTTAGAATCAATAAAACTAATTGCTTATATTTGAAAGATTTATGTGAATATAAATACTCTTTTCCAATATAAACGACTTTTGTAGGTAAATTTTTTGATAATGATATTTAAAGTATTTACTTTTTAATCAGTTCACAAAAAAATCACAAATTGCAAACGAGAATCTTTTCTCTTAATTATAATAGAATTCTAATTGCAATCAAAATACAACTTTATTTGTTACGCATAGATAGAACAAATTAAACACTGCTAATTACCAGTTACATATACATACAAAACCCGCGAATATAAGATTGTTTTCAGTATACAAACATACACAAGAACATGTATCTATTATCATAAATCATAAGTAACACGCTCCAACAGGTAAGCTTCAGCAAGTACTTAAAAAAAAGTTAAAACTATTAACAAAAGTAGATAACTTTCAGGTTCATATATTTTTGTTAATTGAGTAATACAGTAAGAGCTATTAAAGCTTTCTATCAAAAGTATTCAAATCAAAATATATACAAGTGTGTTTTCAAAAACATTGATTTCAGCACTTACAAATAATAATATAAATAAACTAGAAAACGTTGTGTGAAACAGTTTTTACTTTATTTTTTTAATAAAGAATTTAAGAAAAGAATTTTTAGACCGTGTTGGTCTAGTGGGTGGTCACTAGACTATGAATCCCTGTTCGCGGACCTCTTCCGCGGTGGTTGAGCTACCCACCAGGCGAGTTCCTAGGTGGCGGATAAGGGGACGGTCAGGTCTCTCTTGGGGGGCAGTCATAAGCGGGATGGATAGGTCTAAAAACCTTCTAATCCTTAGCGAGAGATGTCACCGCGGACCAGCTCTCCCAAGCTACGGTGTAAGGCAATGTGCTTAGAGCTGAATTGCCACTGGGGTATATGCGGTCTCAAACGTTCCCCTGGGGGCACCAGGTGGCACCCCCTTGTATTCACGCCTTGTGCCCGTAATGGAAGCTCTGCGGACATTGACTTCATACTTCTTCCATACTCGTGGGAATTAAATGAACCGAGAAACAAACATTTAAAAAGATGGAGTCTGAAGAGAATCCAAAACCTAAGGAGTCTATAGAGACTCCCGTGGCAATGGAGGCTGATGAGACTCCAAAAAAAAACTGAAACGCAACGGACTGAAACTGAGAACGTTGCGAAAACAGATGGTGCACCCAAGGATAGAAAACATCTTTTCGGGGCACAAAGGAAGAAATTAAAGAAGCTGAGGAAACAGGGGATGGATACAAGTAAAATAAGGCTCCCCTTTCCCAAAAAGAACCTCATGGAGAACCTAAGCCAACAGAGGCCGTTAAGCGAACCGCGTTGGCTAGGGGCACTCCTGAGGATAAAGTAACTAAGCGCACGAAGTTTTCTGTTTCGGGCGTGAGTTACAAAGCAGCTCTTAAAGGTATTAAGGCTGCAATCGTTCCTAAGAACTACCCTGTCAGCTTAGTGACTGAGGGAAATGTAGGAGCTATACAAGAGGCCCTGACGATGGTCATAGATAGGGCGCAGAAGACGCCGAGGTTTGAATCTTCCCCTCTTATGGGCGGCTACTATGCAGATGAGGACTCGTACAACACTACGAGAGATTACTTGGAAAAGGAAACTCGTGAATAGCGAGGAGCTGCCAAAACAGCAACGAGATTTAGCGTTTCTGCGAGAGACTAAAAAAGAGGATCTGACAGTGGGCTTGAAAAGACTCGAGAGGCAAAATCCAGGGCTTAAAGTGGATCGATGGATTACCTCAGTTCCAGATCTTCCAAAAAGGGCCTACATGTGGGCCTTCGGGTTGACAAGGAGTCTGAGGAAACGTTGGTGAGGACTGATTGGAGACCTTACTACCGCTTTCAGAGGGCTAGCTTTGTAACCTTCGAAACAAAGAAAGACCAGAAACCGGTGATGCAGGATGAGGGTACCCTAGGAGAACCTCGGGCATCAACCTTGAAGGGTCAAAATGTTGAAGATTCTCCAAATAAATCTTCCACATAAGAAAACAGCTACAGCGGCACTTTGTCAAAGAACGCTGGCTGAAGATATCGATATCCTCCTCATCCAAGAGCCATGGATAAGTAGAGGTAATGTGGGAGGACAACATATTAGGGGAAAGGAGCTATTAGTTGGTGCCCCAGACACTAAAATTAGAACTTGTATCTGTTTCAGAGACGACCTGGACGTGATGCCTATCATGGAGCTATGCAGTGGGGACATGACTGCAGCCAGGATCAGACTGAGTGTCGATGGGGGATATTGGAGACGACAATTGCGTCTCTATACCTACCTGAGGCCTTGGTGTCATATACCAGTAAGAACAATCTGGAATTGTTTATCAGCGCAGATACCAATGCTCATCATAAGGCTTGGGGCAGCAAGGATAAAAATTATAGGGGTAAGTCTCTCTTTAGCTATCTCTGTGGTACTGAACTTGACTGTCGGAATCAAGGTGATAAACCGACGTTTAAGACATCAAGGGGGGAATCAGTTATAGATGTAACCTTATGCACGTTGGAAATACAGGTTATTGTAAGGGGGTGGCATGTATCCGACGAGCCGTCGCTCTCTGATCATGCGTATATCCGCTATGAATTATGTACAGATTTAACAGAACCCAAGCTATACAGAGATCCCAGGAGAACAGACTGGGGCTCTTACAAGGAAGACCTATTAGCTGCAACCCGAAATATCCCTGCTAGAATAGGGAATGTGGAAGAGTTCGGGTTGGCTGTTGAATGGTTGCAACGGACCATTCTTTCCTGCCATGAAATTAACTGTCCCCTTGGGGAGCGCCGTATAGCTAAGCGGGCTGCCTGGTGGAATGCAGAGTTAACTAATTTAAGGAAAGAAACTCGCCGGTCATTTAATAGGGCGAAGAAAACAGGTAATTGGGGAGCTTATAGGGCTCTCCTCAATAAATACGATGATAAAATCAAAGAGAGCAAAGGGAAGGCCTGGAGAAAATTCTGTGAGGACATCGAAGGTGTTCTTGACATGGCCAGAATTAACAGAATTTTCAAAAAAGATCCTTCGAACGCAATTAGATCTATACAAAAATCGGACAGGAGGTGTACCAGTACCGTGAAAGAGACTTTAGAGTATCTTTTGGGGGTACACTTTTCAGGTTCGGAGCGTATGGATGATTGTGATACCAATCCATTTGTCACCTCTTGGAGGGCGACTAGGAATTATTGGGAGATATCAAACGAGATCTTCAAGCCCCATTTAATTAGATGGGCGATAGGATCGTTTGAACCATACAAATCCGCAGGACCAGAAGGAGTGTTTCCCAAGCTCCTCCAAGAGGGAATTGGGGAAATTATTAAGGAAGGAGCTCTACATAAATCTTCTCTACACTCACTGCAATGGGCATACAAGATGGGGAAATCAGGCGAGGCTGTCCTGCATGGATTAGTGGGGACTCGAAAGGAGTCTATACTATAAGGAAATTGCGCTTGCAGTGTTCTTAGACATAGAAGGAGTGTTTGATAATACCACGATATCTTCCATTATTTGATGAATAATAGGGTGCCCTTACAGAGGAGTATTGTGACCGCCACGATATAGATGTTCCTTTGAGGAAGGATTGACTGTTAATCCGCAAAAAAAAACAAGTTGATAGCTTTCACTGTTCGACAAGTATTATAACTAACCAATGAACTAAAGTATCTAGGCAAGACACTTGATCTGAAACTGAATTTGAGGTGACACCTAGTCCAAGCCGAGCTGTTGTCAAGATCTGGGGGACTAAAACCAAGTGTGGTACATTGGTTGTATACAGTACAGACCAATGATTACCTATGGGGTGGTTGTCTGGTGGAGGAAAAAGGACTTGACATCATCAGTGGGGCTCCTTACGGCTTTCCATCGACATGCTCTGTAGAAAATCACGGAAGCTATGAACAGCGCAGGTCTCCTTCTGCTGGAACTATTTGTAAAAGCGGAGGCCATGGCTGCGATCCTGAGACTGAAGGCCAATAGCTTATAGTGCCCTAATAAGGTTGTAGGGAGTCATACAGTCATACAGATACCACATGAACTATACTTGGAGAGTCGATAATGGGAATACCGGCGGACAATATGGCACCTGAGATTATGTTTATAGTTAAGCTGAACAGAGAAAATTCGGGAAGTAGGCAGCGCAAATAAAAAATCAACATAAGGACTGATAGCCAGGCGGCTATTAAAGCCATTTCAAATCCATCTACTAAGTCTAAACTGGTAAAATATTGTAAACAGGTTCTCAATTGACTGGTACAAGACAATAACTGTGTCAATAATATGGCTGCCCGGACATGAGAAGATTAAAGGCAATGAGGAACTGAAGGGACACGAATTGAAACATTTCGGAAGAGATCTATTGGATTCTACGTGGGTACTCAAATTTCCCCTGAGGAGGATAGTGGCGTTTATCGAGGACATAAGACTAACTGTGGAACTTAGAGATCTATTGGGGATAGTACAAAGAGCACTATCCTCAAGAGTCTGAATTTACCGGGTACAACCCAAAAAACTAGTAGAAGAAGAAGATTATCCAGAGAATCTAGATTGGGTTAGTCTACAAAATTACGTTAATAAAAAAATTTAAAATAATGGGTATAAAATAGATCTGTGTGGCATATCACAGGAAGTGTGAAACAGTATATATTCACAGGATTATCTTTAGTTAAACTAACCTCATTTAATTTTTCTCGGATATTTGTCATTACTAAATTCAAAAATAATATGTACGAGCGTAAAGTGGAAAATTCTCGGCGTGACAATAAAAGACTGCAATTATCAGTTAAAAAATTATTTTTTTTTCTACATAATCTCCAATGACTTCAACACACTTGGTCCAGCATTTCTACAATATGAGTAATCCTTCCCGGAAGTCAAGTCTGGAAGGCTGTGAAAATATCCATCTACGGCCCACTCAACTTCTTCATTAGACGCGAAGCGCTTCCAAGAAACAAATTTCCTCGAGTTTGGGAACAGATGGAAGTCTGAAGGTGTCAAATCAGAAGAATCGGGGGATAGCCGAGCAAATAATACCCCAAATCCAGCAGTTTTCCCATTGCCAACGCACTTTTGTGAGCAGGTGCGTTGTCCTGGTGAAACGTGATCTTTTCTCCTTCAAGCCAAGTCTCTTCTCGCGACTTTTGGCATCCAGCTGGCCAAGAAGTTTGGAGTAATATTCGCCTGTAATTGTTATGCCTTTTTTAAGGTAACCAATTAACAGGATCCCTTTCGCATCCCAAAACACACTGGCCATGACCTTTCTGGCAGATGCGGTCGACTTCGCTTTCTTTGGCACTGAACTACCGGTTTTCACCCACTGCTTCGACTGCTGTTTCATTTCTGGCGTGTAGTGGTGGACCAACGTCTCACCCATGGTAATAAATCGGCGCAAAAAATCGGTCGGATCCCTATTGAATCGGTCCAAACATTCTTGCGAAAGTCAGGCGGACGGTTGTAACTTTAGTACATAAATATATTAAATATGAAGGAATCTTAGAATCTACTTTCAATAATAGCTTTATGATATGTGGTATTTTTCTACCACCATATAAATTTTCGCTTTTTTCAGTTTATCATACAGTATAATGTAATATGTCTTATTTCGATTATATAAATTTGTTTAAACTTGTTAATCCACTGTATTTAAATTGTGAAGATTTCAATGCTTACTACAGAGGACTTGGCTCAGCTAAAACGATGATGCTGGAAATACTTTTATTAAAGCTATAAAAGATTCTGTATGTGCAGAGCATTCCGCCACGAAGTGATCATTTGCTTCTTTCTTATCCACGCATACACGTAATTTATTGTCAGATAAGTATGCACTGCTTAAGAATTTTTTTCCTATAGGAACGTGTTGAATAATTTGATACTGGATGGCGGCTATAAATTCCTCTGTTTCTGCGAACAGATTACCTGTATACAGCCATGCCTGCGACTCTGGGGTTTAAAAATTTTCAGATCTGATTGTAAACGAATATTTGCAATGAAGATATTAATTTTTCCATATCTCTGTCTCTGTTGGCATACCTTTAAAATTTTTGTGGATGATTGAAGTGTTCGTTAGACAGTTTGAGTGGCGTAAAATTGTCCATTTGAGTAATAGCATTATGAAATCTACATTCTTTCGACTTCCAGAAAGTAATGTCGTAAATTACTTACCTGCGCATAATGTCTGGAATAGTAGTACAGTACTAGTTTCTGCAATCAGACCAACTAGCACAAAAAAATTATTTTCCGACAATTGAAAATGTGAATTGATATTCCGTGAATAGAGAAAGGAGGTTTTACATAAAAAAGCACTTAAATTTAATTAACAATAAACTGAAAGAAATCGACTGGAGATTTGTAATGAACTCGCGTAAACTTGAAAGCTGTTATAATACGTTTATCTACATGTTACGAGCGATAATAAATGAAATAACAATAAAGAAGGTGACCACTGTCTCAAACAACAAAAAAGAATGGATTACAGAGAAAACACGAAATATGTCTAACGTGAAAAGGGAGTTATATGAGGGGATGCTTGTTGTTAACCCAGGAGACATACAAAGCATACTGTGAGGAGTTGAAAAGAGAGATAAAGGCTACGAAAACTGCTAGGTATATATCGATAGTTGAAGAGTCTAACAAGAAAAACAAACTACACGTCAACTGTTGAATGAAATTCGGGGAACTAAAAGAAAGGACTTTAGAATTGAAGATTTTAAAAATCAGTATAAGAATGATGAAGACATTCTAATAAATTTGAACAACAATAAATGCATACAAAAACATCAAAACTGTTGCCTACTAGCCGAGTGAAATATGTAGCCAATACATTTTCTCTTCATCTAGTAGATGAGAATGAGGTGAGAGCTGCTATTGGAAATTTGAGCAAATCGAGAGCGGTAGGAATTGATGAAATACCAACTATTTTGCTGAAGAAGTGTTTGGACAGTCTAATAAAACCACTTACATACATAATAAATCTATAGTTTGAGATGGGAAAGTTTTCCGGAGCATTGAAACAGACAATTGTCAAACCTATTTATAAAATTATATATTATATTATATAGTTATTGCTAACTATAGACCCAATACCTTTGACGTCTACAATTGCGAAAGCAATAGAAAAATAGTTCAAGGTAGAATGGTTAAATTCATAGAAAAGTATAATATACTCTTCAACTTATGAAAGAAATTACTTATGGTCTTAATATAAGAAAGAAAACTGTGGGAATCTTTATGGATTTATCTCGTGCGTTCGATAGCCTTCACCACGAAGTACTGTTGGCCAAATTGGAAAAGATGGGTTTCCGTGGGGTAATCCATGATTGGGTTAGATCTTTTTTAACGGACAGACGGCAGTGTGTACTGGCGTATGATAAATGGATCAATGGAGAACGGTTTCGTATGGCGTCCCTCAGGGTTCTATATTGGGCCCAGCCTTATTTCTGATATACATAAACGATCTATCGAAAGTTATAAATTGCTTAATGGTATTGTTTGCGGATGGTTCCTCAATAGTGGTTAACGCTGTTTCAGCGGAGCGCGCCACGCAGTACGTTGAATCATATTTAGTTGATCTGAAGGAGTGGTTTTCGGAGAACAATCTTAATTTGAACATCAAGAAGACAAAACTCATTGAATTTAAAGTAACAATGCCCCACAATACCGGAATGAGACCGTGACTTGGGGGTTCTTGGATGCACGGCTGTCATGGAATGGTCACCTTGATGTTTTGTGGTTTAGGTTGAGTGGCTTGTATGTATAATGCAGGGTTTCAGTCGCTGCAGCAGTACGGCGTGGTATTTTGGGGACGATTCGTGGGTGTGGGTAGCATTTTCGCTGCTCAGAAGAGATGCTTGAGAGCGGTATTTCGAGTAAACCAAGGGACACTTGTAAGAACATATTTAAGAACTATAAGATACTTACCGTACCGTCAATATACATATTAGAGTGTGCCGTGTTTACGAGGGAAAATTATGATGATTTCTTCAAAAAATATGAACTGATTCACTATTATACTCGGTGAGTTGAGTCGTCTCAACTTCTACCACCAAAAACGAAATTGAACAGAATACAACAGTCAAC
The DNA here is from genome assembly GCA_935421215.2 of Melolontha melolontha. NCBI lineage: Eukaryota > Metazoa > Arthropoda > Insecta > Coleoptera > Scarabaeidae > Melolontha > Melolontha melolontha. The sequence goes on along the minus strand of OW285240.1, from coordinate 10,237,954 downwards.
CTTGTTTCAATGTTTGAAAATATATAACCACTTACCGCAGTGTATGAAGTCTTTGATGACCGTAAAATTTAAATTCCGCCTAAAAAGTTATTAGTGTAAAAGAGCTTGTTATACTGTCGATGGTTTCTTTACGCAACAAATAGTATTGTAAACTATATTTATATTAGGTGTATAGTGGGTTGTTGGTGTAAAAAAAAAAAAAAAATTTGTGTATATTTATTGATATTTGTATGTTTTGTTACGCTTTAAATTTCATCCTTTACATATAATATAGTTTTACGCTTTGAATTTCGTCATATATATATATATATATATATATATATATATATATATGCAAAATAAAAATTGTTGGGGAATCCGGCAATAAAAACCTTTAGTTAGTCAATTAGAGTCCTTTATTTTTTACCTTAGGTAAAAAATAAAGGACTCTAATTGACTAACTAAAGGTTTTTATTGCCGGATTCCCCAACAATTTTTATTTTACATACTTGTTTTAACGGCAAAGACTCTTTGTCTACTTATAAATATATATATATATATATATATATATATATATATATATATATATATATAACATTTGATAAATTATTGGAGGTTTTCGGCTTTTATATGAAATATTTACAAATATCAAGTTAGTATGTATGTAATTGCAAAGTAAGGGGGGATGTAAACATTGCTGTCTACAAATTACAAAGCAAATCATACGAAATTTTTAATTGAAAAAATGTCTATGTTGGGACTCGAACCCAAGTCTACAGCTTGCCGAGCTGTCGTCATTACCACTAGACCACAATAGACCCAGGTTCAAGTTATTCAGAAATGCACTATAAAGTAACAGTGTTGATGAATCAGATGTCAGTTATTGAATGTAGATGTCAAGTTGAAGGCAGAAGTCAGTTTTGAAAGCTCATGTCAGTCTTGATAGCAGATGTCAGTTAGTGAAAGCAAATGTCAGTTACTGAAAGCAGATGTCTGTTTTGAAAGCAGGTGTCAGTTATGAAAGCAAACGTCAGATTAGAAAGCAGATGCCTATTTTGAAATTAGATGTGAGTTATTGAAAGTAGATGTCAGTGTTTTGAGAGCAGATGTCAGATTTGAATGTCAGAGAATGTCAGAAGAGCAGATGTCAGATTTGAAAATGCTAATTATTACTCCAAAGCTATATGAGTGATTAGATAATTTCTTAGCCGTTCATTAAATATAACATTTGATAAATTATTGGAGGTTTTCGGCTTTTATATGAAATATTTACAAATATCAAGTTAGTATGTATGTAATTGCAAAATAAGGGGGCATGTAAACATTGCTGTCTACAAATTACAAAGCAAATCATACGAAATTTTTAATTGAAAAAATGTCTATGTTGGGACTCGAACCCAAGTCTACAGCTTGCCGGGCTGTCGTCATTACCACTAGACCACAATAGACCCAGGTTCAAGTTATTCAGAAATGCATTATAAAGTAACAGTGTTGATGAATCAGATGTCAGTTATTGAATGTAGATGTCAAGTTGAAGGCAGAAGTCACTTTTGAAAGCTCATGTCAGTCTTGATACCAGATGTCAGTTAGTGAAAGCATATGTCAGTTACTGAATGAACCACTTATAACAATGAACGGCTAAGAAATTATCTAATCACTCATATAGCTTTGGAGTAATAATTAGCATTTTCAAACATTCAAATCTGACATCTGCTCTCAAAGCACTGACATCTACTTTCAATAACTCACATCTAATTTCAAAATAGGCATCTGCTGTCTAATCTGACGTTTGCTTTCATAACTGACACCTGCTTTCAAAACAGACATCTGCTTTCAGTAACTGACATTTGCTTTCACTAACTGACATCTGCTATCAAGACTGACATGAGCTTTCAAAACTGACTTCTGCCTTCAACTTGACATCTATATTCAATAACTGACATCTGATTCATCAACACTGTTACTTTATAATGCATTTCTGAATAACTTGAACCTGGGTCTATTGTGGTCTAGTGGTAATGACGACAGCCCGGCAAGCTGTAGACTTGGGTTCGAGTCCCAACATAGACAATTTTTCAATTAAAAATTTCGTATGATTTGCTTTGTAATTTGTAGGCAGCAATGTTTACATCCCCCCTTACTTTGCAATTACATACATACTAACTTGATATTTGTAAATATTACATATAAAAGCTGAAAACCTCCAATAATTTATCAAATGTTATATTTAATGAACGGCTAAGAAATTATCTAATCACTTATATATATATATATATATATATATATATGTATATATATGTATATATATATATATATACATATATATGTTTAACGTTTTATCTCTAGTTCCGTTGCATGTTGCTTTAATTTTCATTTTCATGAGTCCGATATCGCCCTCTCTGTGTGAATATTGTTAATGTAGGACATTCGCTCACGAGCCGTGAATAAGATCAGTTGGTTGGTTTAAGTGTATTTTACATTCTTGAAGGGATTAAGTTTGCGATATCAACGTATTTGGAGAATCGCATATTCCGGATAATAACGTAGAGCGTTAAAAATTTTATAAACTGCCATTTACAGTTCCGCTTGGGCTTTAGAAGCTAAAACGAGGAAAAAATCTTTCCTTTTGTTTGAGTCTTGGAGGCAGTTCTTGGACATAATTAACGGAACAATTGTAAACCCTCTGAAAGTCGTAATTAAGCCACTGTCGCTCTCATTGTCAACCACGAAATTTCCCGTAGATGAATCTAATTGCTGACATTCCCGGCAATCTCAGTACTCGAGACGAGGTCCACATGTGAATCTGTTTGGTATATTTTTAAGGCTAAAATATTTGTCTCTTTTGCTCCAATTTACCGATTTTAATTTTTAAAATCATATATTATCTAACTTTTGAGTTTTAGTTAATAATATTTTTAATTTAGAATTTTAAGGGGCATCGAAAATCGATATTGCATTCGGATATATATATATATATATATATATATATATATATATATATATATATATATATATATTGATAAGAGGCTGTGTGTTGAAAAAGTGCGCCACCACGTTCGAGCGCCAAAATGATAAGTGGCAAATGTTCTGAGGAATAATAATAATAAAATACAATAATAATTTTACTTGATATTAATAATATTAATTGAATAGTACGGGAATTGTACTTTAAGTTGGGCGCCTTTATTTTAAACTTGTGACGTTAGATGATCAGCCACTCTCACGTAATATCTCAGGTTGCGACTAGATGTCGGTAGAGCAAGTATAATATTTTACAAAAATTAGACCCTATCTCCGGCTCCTCGTCGATCAGTTTACTCCTATGTGTATGATGGAAAATTGTCTAATAATATTAAAAGTTATCTCTAGCTACGCAATGATAAATAAAAGAGTTTCTTTAAAATAATAATATAATAATAAGTGTAAATGTTCATCTGTAAACAGTGAACAAATCACGTGCCACACGACAAAACAAGGAATTAAATATGGTGTGCACGTGTGAACTAAAGGTTATGTTTCAATAGCAATGTTAATGTAAAGTATATTGTAATATAAATAAATAAACAAACAAATTAAGGGTAAGTACTACAGTTCTTAATAATAAGTTTCCTTTCACAAATTCTGAGCAAGATAGAAATGTATTTGTAAAGTAAAATCAAAAAGTTAGAAATTTAATAAAATTTTGTCTTGTTAAAAAAAATAGTTCTTATAAGACTTTTTCCAAAATGAATTGAATTAATTAAACCTGTTTCTTGTAGGAAGCGTGCAGGTATGTAGGATGGTATCAGCTGGTCAGGATTGTCGGTGTACGGGATCAAATAAAGGTGTTTTCGTTTCTACGATGCAGGTATATACGCTGTTCGAAGGCGTAGGAGTTGCTCGTAGCCGGCAGCCAAAATGATGCGTTGGACGATTACTTGCCGATCTCAGGTATTAGCGATTCCGAAAGTAGTTCTTATGTAGCGCCAAGGTTAAATGCTTCTTTTCTGAGTATTTTTAGAATTCTATCAAAGGTATTTTTAGTTTAATTAAATTTTAAATTCGGAGTAGAACTTTTATTCTGGCAATCGTTATAAAATTTTCTACTGACGCTCGCTAGCAATTATTTCTTTTCAAAGCCTTGTAAGAAATTACAAAAATAGCCTTGATTTTTACTTTTATTACAATTGATAATAATTTGAATGTAAAGGAAATATTAATTCAAAAATGAAAACAAAATTAAAATAATAATTTACAAATAGTTACACCGGGCTTTCCAATGTTAGGTTATGTGTAATGTTTAGAATTAAAATAACCTGTTCGAGGGTTTGTAAAAATTCAAAAAGTGGGCGTGTCTAATTAGTATCGATATAAAATTTGAATGTAAATAAATTAACTATCTTGTTAATTTCGCGTAAATGACTTGAATTATGAAAACAACAATTAAAAATATAAATAGTAAATTTTGAAATAAATATAAATTAATTTGAAATATACAAAGTTATCGTAATATTAATTTATTAACATTTCGATACTAATTTTACAAATTAAGTCCGCCAAATGTAGCCATTCTATTGAGTGTTATTCCTGTGTTAATTATTGCTTTTCCAATTGCAGATGGATGGAATAATGGTGCTATTTGCCTCATAACAATATATATATATATATTTGTAGTTATTTGTAATCTATTTTAAATTTAATTTCCTTGGTGTTTTATATATTAATTATATATTATATATAAATATATATATATATATATATATATATATATATATGAAGGTGTAGTTTCTCGGGTTCTTGGCCGCGTGTGAGTTTTGCCCTGAAAAGGATTATTTACTCTACGTTTCAACGAGATCGCACTCGTCATCTTCAGGAGCTAGTCGGTCTGTCGCTGGTTAGAACTGGATCTCCAGTTCTAACCAAACCTAACTAAAACTCTACATGTTTCGGCAGTACTCTTGATAAAGGCGTACTGCCGAAACATGTAGAGTTTTTTAAATACATATATTTTGCAGTAATATACAGACCTTTAATCGCCTACTGATTAGGTTTACTATATATATATATATATATATATATATATATATATATATATATATATAAGGTAAACTTAATAAGTCGGCGATTAAAGGGTCTGGTTCATTACTTCAAAGTGAAAAAATACCTTTTTACTTTGAAGTAATGAACCAGACCTTTAATCGCCGACTTATTAAGTTTACCTTATCATACCAAGGTCACGAAGATATTATATTTATATATATATATATATATATATATATATATATATATATATATATATAATTGAAAAGAAATTATCGACCGTGATATATTATCAAAAATTAATTAAAATTCGGGTAAGCGGTCAATTAAAAAACTCCTTTATTAAATTACCCTATATTTCGCGATAGACTTTGTCGCTTCTTCTGGGGTAACTACAAGATTAATGGGAAAAATAACAAAAAATAAATAAGAGTATAAAACAGTAGTAAAAATACTTACAAAATGTAGAGTTAAAAAATAATGAAATTGACGTACAAAATATAAAAATGATTAGATATAAAAAATAAAATAACTATAGAAACAAGCCTTAAGAACTTTTAAAAAACATATATATGAAAAGTTAAAACATGAAAAATAAAAAATATAATGCAATATAAATTAAAACAAAAAATGGAACAAATGGAACAAATAACAAAACGATTTAAGATCGTCAACTAACAGTCAAACCCAGTATATTAAAATAAATTATACTAAGACCATTAGTATCAGATCTATAATTTATGTTATTTGTGTCTCTGTTGATGTGGACCATTTCTAAAAAAGTTCTTTTTTTATGGTTATTTTCAACGTCTAAGATTTTAACGTCAACAAAATTGAAAGTATGGTCACGATCAAGTGCATGGTCCACCAATGCACAAGATCTCTTACCAATACGGACATCACTTTTATGTTGAGTAATGCGCTGTTTTAGCCACTGTGATGTCTGACCTATAGCATGTTCGGATTGTTGTGGCGTTTATATAGGTCAGACATCACAGTGGCTAAAACAGCGCATTACTCAACATAAAAGTGATGTCCGTATTGGTAAGAGATCTTGTGCATTGGTGGACCATGCACTTGATCGTGACCATACTTTCAATTTTGTTGACGTTAAAATCTTAGATGTTGAAAATAACCATAAAAAAAGAACTTTTTTAGAAATGGTCCACATCAACAGAGACACAAATAACATAAATTATAGATCTGATACTAATGGTCTTAGTATAATTTATTTTAATATACTGGGTCTGACTGTTAGTTGACTATCTTAAATCGTTTTGTTATTTGTTCCATTTGTTCCATTTTTTGTTTTAATTTATATTGCATTATATTTTTTATTTTTCATGTTTTAACTTTTCATATATATGTTTTTTAAAAGTTCTTAAGGCTTGTTTCTATAGTTACTTTATTTTTTATATCTAATCATTTTTATATTTTGTACGTCAATTTTATTATTTTTTAACTCTACATTTTGTAAGTATTTTTACTACTGTTTTACACTCTTATTTATTTTTTGTTATTTTTCTCATTAATATTGTAGTTACCCCAGAAGAAGCGACAAAGTCTGTCGCGAAATATAGGGTAATTTAATAAAGGAGTTTTTAATTGACCGCTTACCCGAATTTTAATTAATTTTTGATTATATATATATATATATATATATATATACTATATATATATAAATTTTAGCGTAATATTTTCATTTATAATCACCCTTTTATTTTTTTATATTATATGTTCAAAATGTCATATTTTTACATATACAGTGTGACCCATAAGTATATGGGTAAGAAGTATATGTTTTATTTTATTGTATTATTTTGAACAGGATTTTGTTCCTGTTACATGTCATGAATTAAATTGTTAATAGACGAGTTAACTGTTTTCGAGCCTTTTTTTTATCTTTGTATTTTTCTCTCTTTGGCAAGTTGGAATTTGAGCGTATATTTTCAGGTTGCAGGTATCCTGTGCAGCATTTTGCTGTTTTGTCTGTGAATTTAGCTTTTGTTTTTTTTTTGCGGAATCCTTTTTCTCCGTTCCTACCATCTTTTATTTATTTACCGACACCCGTTTCCGCTGACTAAGGACATACACCATAAATAGAAACTTCTAGACTATTGTGCAATACGACTACCGATTTCGTTGTATTTCACCATCTTCAGAGGCCATCGCTGCGCCTGCGCGGGCCGTTATGCATTAGGAAATAAAATAAATACTAAAAATAAAATACTAAAAAATAAACACCGGTGTTTCCCACCTCCCTCACTTCTTGTCAGGTAGAACCTTTCGACTGCTCTATGTGGGTGACAAATTCTATATATTTACTCTTGTCTTGATGTCTATTGCTCCAAATTCAGTATCTGTTCACCCAATTATTTCACATCCGTAAGTGAGCACGGATATTGCAAAGCTATTGATTGCCTTGGACATATTTCTTGCCAACCATCTGATTTTCAATAATGATCGCAGCCTAGAGAAATATTGATCTTTCGCTAATTCTTTTGCAACATTGTGTTCTATTCCTCTAGCCTGCAAATAACCAAGAGGTGGCTAATTTGTACGACAGGCTGTTGTAAATTCTATCCCTTGTTTTGAGGATTTAATAGAATTGTTAATGGTTTCAAGGCTAAAGAAAGCCACAGTAGACTTAAAGTGTCTCCCTGGAATATGTTTCTTTTAATACTGATCTTACCTGTATCTATACTTTCTGTAGGGGTTTTCAACAACAAACTTGTCTTCCACTTAGTCATGGCGTAGCTAAGAAAATATCTATATAGTTTAAGAATTTCAGACAGCTAGGAGTGAGGTATATTATCAAAAGCTTTCTGATAGTCTACATATGCCATATAGATATTTTGTTTTGCTTTTACCGCGTTCTTCATTACAGCAAAGTCTATTTGGAGCTGTTCTTTACAAACTCTTGATTTTTTTTCTACATCCCTTATGTGTTTCATCTAAAATTTGTTATTTTCCAAATAGTCATGTATCTTTTCAGATATAATTGAGGTAAACATTTTGGTTACTGTAGAAAGACATGTAATTAGTCTACACCTGGAGGGATCTTCCATAGATGTGTTGCAAGTTGTAAATCTGTTGAAATATATTTTTTTAGCCAGAAATTTTGTATTCAATCTGGCCTAGGCGCTTTTCAAGTCAATGTTTTTTGGATTGCTTTTTTTACATCCCCTGAACAAATCCGCCAGTTTATCATTATTCCAAAGTTACTTACCTTTCTTCTTTGATCCGCCTGCCATTTTATTTCTGTGTCGTTATTATTATAATTATTATTATTATTGTTATTATTATTAATAGAAACAATACCTATGCTGTTATACAATATCGTTTATTTATAATTTTATAATTACTTTACGTACAACACCGTCGATGTATTTATATTGGCCACACAATATTTTCTATCCACTCCACATATGGATATACTCTAGTATAAACTGCAGGAGAATTTATATCACCGCATCTCAGTCCAAATGAGGTCACTCCAATTATATAATGACTACAGAATACGTCTAAAGCATACAGTTGTAATGGACCTCCAGAATCTCCCTGTAATGAAGATAATAATTTTATAATCTTAAAAGTAATGGTGAAACTATTACCACTACTATTACTACAGGCTGGCCCAAAATGACCGAAGGGGTTTTAATTCCTTATAACTTTTTTATTATAATTTTTTTTTTGTTTTCAGTATTTTGTAAAGAAGACTTGGGGAATTTAAAATGGAACAGTACACAATTGAACAACGTGCCAAAATCGTTGACCTTTATTTCTCAAATCAACGATCCATTGCGAGATATGATTTTTTAAAAAATATTCTCTATTAATATACTGTATTTAAAATAAAAAAAAATTAATAATTATGTCTTAAATAAGATAATGAACTCAAACCCCTTCGGTCATTGCGAGATATAATTTTTCATAATTAAATTAAAAATATTCTCCATTAATATACTGTATTTAAAATTAAAAAAAATTAATAATTATGTCTTAAATAAGAAGTTATAATGAACTCAAACCCCTTCGTTCATTTTGGGTCACCCTGTATTAACAATAATAATAGTAAGAATAATGCATCTATGACATTTTGCAAATGTGTTCTGCGTTCCTCTTACTAAATCACTAATTGAGCGATATTGTGGTATCTTTTATGGATGACATTTGGGGGAAAGTCCTAGCCGTGATAAAGTTTGGGTTTGGTTTGGATCTTATACCGTTCCTTATTGATAAGCGAATAATTGAGGAGCTTGCGTGCAAAAGCGGATATATCCATTTTATTAAAATGTTCAGGAGATGAGAAAAACGTGCTGCTCCGTGGCTCTAGCTGTTAGAGTGAACCAGTTTATCTCTACATATTAAACTAGTTACAATGCATTGATGGTGCGTATTTATTTTTATTTTTTTGCTATATGTTTTCTGTAATATGCAAAAAACATTTGGATATTTCCGCTTTTGTATCAAAACATATAAAAATATAGCTAAAAATTAGACAAATTGATTAACAATTTTATTGTGTATTGAAAAAAATTAACAGACTGCGTAACGTAAATCAAAAACTCAAATAAGAATGGCCGGTTCCTCATAAAGGCAGTCACATTGTTCACCGCTAGGCCCAGCGGCATCGAAATTGTCTTCGTTTGTCTCTTGGGCCATACTCAGTAGGCTTTTGTACAATTGTAGGTCTTGACGTGATTCCCAATCGTTGCCAAAATTTTCCTTCATTAGGTTCCTGAGGCTACGTTTTTTTTTATCCGGTAAGCAATGTTTTAGTACCATTCGTTGCAACTCAATCTTTACATTAGCTTTTCCTTTTTTTATTAATGAATCACTGCAATCTTTCGGTGTATTAATTTTATAATAGTTATAGGTCGTCACTGTAACTTTTGACTTTTCCTTGGTTTGTTGGCGGCTGTTTTTTTATGCTAATCCTTTTAGCATCTGAGATAGCTTTTACCTTCTTATATACATCTTCTAATTTTTTTATATCGTAGATTTCCCAATCCTGCCCTAGCGTTTTTACTTCTCCCACTTCAGTATATAAACGTACATATTCCTCTTTCGAAGTTAGAACAGGGTGTTTTCTTAAAAATTTCTCCACTCTGCCAAAACATCTGTCTGCTGCCATGAAGCTATGACCCCGTACTGGAAATGTCATAGTTATTTCCGAAACATGTTTTGGAGACTTATTTTCCAACCAAAACATCAATGTATGAACAATGTATGAGTTTTTGTTCTGGCCGGCACAGCCGTCGCAAAACAATCGAATTTGGTGTATATCAGTATAATCTAAGTATCTAAGTGGTGAAGCAAAGCCGAGCCGACTTCTATTGATCCACGTCCAGCTAAATCTTCAGTCCACACATAGAAGTTAGGGTTTCGTGATGACATACCTACACAGCAAAACGCGTAGAAACTTATCTGATGTGAATAAAATGCTTCTCCTATAGGCGTACGTGGTAGGGGTTGCACTTGCTGCAGATCGAAACAAAACGTGATACTATTTCTTGGTGTTTCCCTAGCCAGATCATAGAAGGTACTAGGCCGTTTCTTATGAACACGATATTCAATCGTGAGTTGTCTTCTTTTATCATCTTTTGTTTCAATTTTATATTGTTGTTGTAATCTTGTACATGTTGAACAAACATCAGATGCGGGTGAAGAGAACCCGATATTAAATTCTGTTTGAAAAATTTTCCGGAACATGAAGTATGAGACTTGATGTTCAGCTACATTTTCACCATTAAACATTTTGTGTAATCTTGCAACACATAAATTTGCACTTAAATAGATTCTCTTTGATTTTTTCCTATTGTAGTGACTTTCTCTATCTTTTAATCTGTTGATAAAATTGCGAATCAGATCTTTTTTAGATTTAGTTTTATTTGATATGCGATCGCCACCTCTCTTCTCCTTTGGTACTCCACCTTTCAAAAGTACTTTGGCAACGGTATTTATCCTATGCTTTGTAATACCTAGTACTGCCGTGAAAAACTTGAGACACACTCTTACAGCAGCTTTAAAGGGTCTATGTCATTGGATCTGCGTCGCTGAACAGGTGCAACGGACAGCATATGGCACAGTCTGATATATTGATTTGTTTTTACAGAGTCTTCGTAAAAATTGTTTCTCAAATTGCGTACGTCTCTCAATTTCACGTTATTGCATTTAAATGTTTTTCCATCGTGGTTGCAAGGTCGCGTAAAACTCATCAACTGCGGATCTGAATCTCCATATCTATGTTAATGCAGTAAGTAAATAGAAAGAAAAAAACAAAAAAACAACACTTACCTTTGTGATGATTTATTTTGTCGACGCGTAGGTTCTTTCAATCGCTTTCTGGTTCCTCTGTTGCCTGCTTCTACAGTTATTAACTCTTCTTCCATTTCTACAAAACACTCGTCACTGAGTTCACCACTTAGTAAATAACATTAATTCTATTAAAACAGCTACTGAAACTGCAAACGCAAACTAATAAAATGCTGCATGCTGCAGGGAAGCGACTTTGTTGATCATTTTTGGCGGCACCTAGTACTTTAAAAATGTAGCTTGAAAAGATTTCTTTGGTTTTATAACATCTACTATCAGAACCAGTATATTCCTATTAGTGGTTTACAGTGACATCTGTGAACTGCGCTTATAAACGATGATATACACAGACGCATGGATTTTCCCGGTTTTGCTTGAAAAACATGGATATAGCCCGTTTTGTCGCAAAATCTACATTACAGAGGGCTATTCAACGCACTTATAGCCGCTTTTGCTTCAAATACACTGCATGGGTTTGTAGAGCTCATCGAACTTAACAAAATTCTGTCAAAAAATCTAAATGCACAAAACATGGATATATCCGCTTTTGAACGCAAGCTCCTCAATTAAGAGTGTGAATCTACATGAAAAAAAAATTATAGTTTGCTTTATAAACTATTGTCTAAAAATGTTCCTTCACCAAAATACAGGATGTTGAAGTTTTAAGAAAAAAATGGAAATTAATTAATATTTTCGAAACCGCTTGAGATATTTCAGTTAAATTTAATACGTAGCTACTGTTAATAAAGGTGCATGTTTAAAAAAAAAAATTTTAGCTTTAACAGTTGGGTGCATACGGGCACATATTTTTACATTTTCGAAGAAAAAATGGTACACCTCTGTTTTTTTCCGAATATAAATTGAAACATAACAGCTCTCTTTTAGTTGTCTTTCTGTAATACTTTTTGAGTTAAAAAAATTAAAATCGTTGAATTGTCCGACAAAATTAGTGTAAGTATTGACGAACACAATTTTGCAATAAATCTAGTTGCCCTGGAATATGTCATTTGCTTTTTACATCTGACATTTGTTAGTAAGTCTCTGTAATTCAAATCCGTTTGATGTGAATTATATTTTTAATTTTTTTATTATTGCAATCCTGTTAATAATGGTGATTTATTCAAATGTAGAAATGGTGGGAATGTTTTGCGTGGTTGGCCTCGCCGATGGTAATGGTGAGCTAGCCAGACGCATTTATCACCAGAGATATTTCAACCATGCTTTTCCAGATCGTTGTCTTGTTGAAACTGGTGGTATCCGAAGAAATACATTTGAAGGTAGACCTCCTAGTGTGAAAAAACCTAACATTGAGGAAGCTGTGCTACACGAAGTCAAAGATGTGAAAACAGAAAGCAGGTAAATAGACATGGTATTCAATGGACCCAACTATTGAACATTGTTCAATAGAGAAAACTCCATATATCCATATATCCAATTGTACATCATACTAGATCCATGACTACACGTCCTATATATGCTGTCGGCAAGATGTCAATTATAAGATTATAAGATGCCAACTATAAAAAGGTCAATAATGAAGCAATTCATTGCTTCAACTGTTTACAGAAACTTTTCGGCATTATATCCAAATGACGAAACGGGATAATAAACACAATGAAGTTCTAAAAGGAACTATTTTTAACAATCAAATAAACGAGAAAAATATACACAAAACTAAACTTATTTGACAGATATGTTATCTTGCAACACTGCAAGTAATTATTGCCTTGTTAAAAATATATACAAGAAACATTTAGAAATTATGAGTTTATTTGCCATGACCATATTATTATCAATTTTTCAATTCGATTTTTAATATAAACCGAAATAGGTGGTTTATATGGCGGCAGATATTATTTGATGGACATAACTAATTGATTAGTTTAGCTCTGTTGTAATTGTCGAAGATTAAATTGTACCCTCGAAGCCAAAACATTCCTGTCCAAAAGTAAGTATGTAGGTATAAAAGCTTTATTGGCTTTAAATAATATCAGCAAGCTGTAAGGTAGTTCTGCACTAATTACGCCGTTTCGTCTGATTAAATGCTACTCAAAAACTTGCATTTGTGCTATAAAAAAATTATTTCCTTTGTCTCAATCATTCATTAATTTATTTGTTCGTATATTATACTGAGATAGCTCATATTAACTTATACTTTCTTTTGTCTAAGACATTTATTAACTTCTTTGTTCGAAGGATATAGTAATATAGCTCAAATTAATTAATTATTTTTTCTATTGTCTTGGCACATAATAATATTTTTGATAAATATTGTTAATACCGACTTGTAATTAATTTTGTGTATTTAATATTTGCATCGATGCATTCAGATTATATAGAAATTTGTCGGCGTATTTCTTTTGTTTTTATTTATAATTAGCGTCATAGGAAAAGTAGAAATAAGTTTACGTGCATAAGCTTCGTTTGTGAACGCTTACTTGGCATCTCACGAAAACATATATATCTTTATTATTATTTTTTTGTAATTATAATATACCAGGTGTCTCAGTTATATTGTTCATGGCGTACCTCCTGTATCTATTAAAATAAAAATTAAATTTTGTGCATCTGATATACACCTAATGTTCTTTAAATTGAAACTAACTTTCATATTCTTTCACTTCCGGTTTAACTGGAAGCGACTATAACTTTTTTATTTTAAATAGAACCCTGTATATTTTCCTCAAATTTTGAATTCTACGGAAAATTCTATTTCCCAACAAGTATTACGATTTTGTATTTAGATTTCAAAATAGAGGTGAAATTGTATTTTAAATATTCAAAAAATTGGGATTGCAGAAACTAAAGCGATCTGTGGATTATTTGTTTATTAACTTTAACAGTTCATAAAGTGTTATTAAAATTTGTTCCAAAGTTGCATCGAACAAAGTTGTATTTAAAATGAATAACGACGATTTTACAAATGAGGAAAAATTAAATATTATCCTCATTTATCGGGAATGTACAAAAAACAGGTGTGATGCCTTCCGTGTTTACGGAAAGCGGTATCTTGACAAACGTATGCCAAGCGCTATATATTTTACACGTCAGGCTTCAAATTTGGAGACATGTAGTGCCTTTTGAAAGCAAAAAAAAAACGTTTTTAAAAGAAAGACCACACTGTTGGTATTTTGTGAAGGTGCTTAATAATCCCCTTATTTAAAATCGAGAAATTGAAGCAGAATGCGATATCTCCGTCTTCTATTCAACAAATTTAAAAACCCGTCAAATTCAGGCCTTTCAAAATTAACCTGTATCAAGAATTAGAACCAGGAGATTATTACAGGAGACAGGTGTTTCTTGCATGGTTTGCGACTGCCCGTGAAGATGGCATTATTAGCTTAATATAATGGACAGAAGAGAACCGTTTTCATAATAATGAAACCGTAACAATTACCATTATTGGTTTGTAGAAAATCCTCATTAGATGAGAGACACCAACTTTCAGAGAATTTGAGGAATTAATGTTTGGTGCGGCATGATCGATGGATTCCAAAGTTTTATGAAGGAACCTTAACTGGTGAAGCATATTTAGAATTCCTTCACAGCGAATTTCCAGGTTTTGTTGAAAATGTTCCGCTGAATATACGTGCCAACATGTATTTTCAGCGGGGGCCACCCGCTCACAATTCTAGAACTGTGGCTGAATATGTTAATCAGATTTTCTCTAATAAGTAGATAGGCACACATGGACCAACAGATGGCCTGCAGAATCACCCGATCTAACGTCGTTAAATAAGTTTCTATGAGGATATTTGAATGATAGGGTCTATTGCACGCCTCTTACAGATTTGGAAAATTAAAAAAATAGAATTCAGAATGAATGCGCAGCTCCTGTTACTCTGGTCTTACCTTGTTACTCTGGTGTTACCTCTGGTGAACTTTTACATCGAGCCGAATGTTGCATTGAAAAAAATGGACAACATTTTGAACACTTTATTTAGCATGTTTTCTGGCACTCACGGTTCAAGTTTGGTGCCACTAAGAGAGTCATAAATGCCGCTCTTGTATATATAAAATTAATAATTATAATATTTTTTGTGATTCATTTAACATTATTTTTCTGTTATTTAACTTTCAATAAAACGTTTGTAAATCACTCTTGTCTAAATGAATATTCTTTCTAACAGAGATCTTAAAAATGTATTTTTGCTACTTTAAATTCAAATACGAAATAATAATAATAATTTTCTGCAATCCAATTTTTTTAATATTTAAAATGCAATTTGACCTGTGTTTTGAAGTATAAATACCAAGTGTAATACTTCACGGGAAAGAGAATTTTCCGAAGAATTCAAATTTTGAGGAACTATACCTGGTGCTATTTAAAATAAAAAAGAAAGGGTCGTTTCCAGTTAAACTGGAAGTGAAAGAATATTAATATTAGGCTTAATTTAAAGAATATATGGTGTATATCAGATGCACCAAATTTTTATTTTATTAGATAACGGAGGTTCGCTATTGGAACAACATAACTGAGACATCCCGTATATACAGTCTGGAATATATAGGCCGTACTAGGGTTTTTATTCTTTTAGTTCTTTGTCCATTTTGGAATTTATAAATGTAGAGTGTTTGCCAATTATATATTTATTTTAATTATTAAAAATCTAATTTAATTATATACATTCCGATATTTTTAAACATGTAAGCTTTTTCTGTTCTACTTTATCCTGTAAACTTTCTTATCTACGGAAACATTTATAATAAACCTGTTACTTTTTCATAATGTAGGACGTTTTCTTTTTACTTCATATTATCTACTGTATTCGGATATTCTATTTTCAGTGGGTATGTTAGCGCACAAGTACGTTCTCCGTGTGACTTATAATCCCTATAGCAAGCAGCCTTTAAATCGTTGTGGCGCCTTTTTAAGTTATAGTCAGTTTATCAACGTTTTGAGAAGAATCGCACGACCATCTTTACTCAGTTCTACGCCGTTAGCACTGGCTGGCTGTCTTGTAAATTTAAGATCATCCTACCCATGCAAGGTAAGTCCGAGGAGAGTAATTAGATGGCGCAAAGTTTAATAAAGCCAGTTTTTATAAACTTTTGATCGTTGCACGTTGCACGTGTATTAATTTTAGTTGTAGCTTCCTTGCTTTTTTATTGATATAATGCTTTATGGGTACGTTATAGCCTTTACGTCATCCATGTGACTTATAACCTCTATTTATAATTCAACAAGAATTCGCCCTAAATTAAAAAGGGCCAAGGTGGCCCTTTTTAATTTTTCTAGTCATTCACTTAAGAACATTTCGAAAAGAATCTCGCCGTTTTCACTGAGACCTTAGCCTGGGTACTGACTAGTTGAGTTGTATTTTATTATCAACCTTCCCACATAGGTAAGTCCTTGCAACTCTAGCGTATATAGAAAAGTTACCGAAGCCAGTTTCGTGATATTTATTGTTCCTGTAGCAACTTTCGTTTGACATATTTCATCGAACTTTGCCATCATAAACCTATATCAGCCCACTTGTGCGTGTTTTTGTCCTTCGTTTAGCAAATATAGAATCTTTCGACTTGCCAGCTTCTTCACAGGCAGATGTTTGTATAAAATGATATCTACTGGAGATGATTCAGTCCTTAATTCTTTCTGAATTGCTTTACGGGTGATATTCCGATTTCCAATAACTTTCATGCGGCAATGTATAAATTCGCAAAACCAATAACCGACTGGAGTTAATGAAAGACTGTTACCACCAAAAGCTCCCACTAAACTTTGGACTTTGTTTAAAATTATATAAAATGATAGACCAAAATGCATTCCGTGGTATTTTCATATTATCTATTGAATAACACATGACTTTTAGCAATAAGAAACTTCTGTCTCTATATGCTTTAACTTTAATTTTGCAAAATTCCAACTGGAAACTTCAAAGGAATAGCCTTTGAACTGAGGCGAACGTTTTACTTTATGTCTGAATTCACGGACTACTACTAAAATGTTCTAACTATCCCTAGTTATTTTACTATTATTTACTTACTCCACATGTATCTTTTCCACTTGTAAAGGATCCTGCGCATATACTAATGGAATAATTAACTCCTTTTGGAAACACAGTGGGAAAACGATTGAATTTTGCTGCACAACTTTCTTCTGAAAACAGGTCTAAAGAAGCCAATAACAAGTGTTCGCTGAAAGTATGATTTTCAGTTAAACCCCAACCGGTCACCAAAGCTTGTTTTTGGAAATTGATGTCGTCTTTTGTATGTAGGCATATCGGTTTGAGATACACACTTAAGTTGGCGGGCCTTTCCAATTTCAATAAGGCTAAGTCATTATATTGTATTGGTTCTACATAACCTGGATGCACATGTATTTTCTTGATATTTATCTCTTGAACGTACTGATCATCGTTAGGATCACTGATATTGACGTCTCCTAATCGCACTAATACTGGTTTATCACTGAAAGCAGAATCACAGATAAATATATTTTGTTATAGAATACATTAACGAAAATTATATCGAATTATATGTGATAATCAATAATATATTATTTTGATTATTATCGAGATCATCTACAAGTTATTTTTCACAAAAAAATGATCTAATTAAAATAGTTGTGGAAAATATATACCACAAAAGAGTTAAAAATTTGTATATAAACGAAGACTTCCACCGTCTTTCGTTGTCGATTTGAACAATAGAAGGCATTTAATTTTATATATGTTAAATACACAAATCATTTCAAAGATGCTGAAAAAGTAAATGAATGCAAAAGATAACGTATCGATGTCTAACTAACATCAACCTAAATACAGTATAAAAAAATTGTTGAAAACATATCTGTATATGTGTGGGTTATACATTTCAACTTATAATTTCTTTCTAGTAGACGACTCTCTTGGACGACAGGTGTCTTGAGATGCTATCTTATGACATGTTACCTACGCGATTCTATATACTTTAGCAGCAACGCAAAACATTTGGTGTGTTTCTCCTCGGTCGCTGACGAGATCTAGGATGTGTCCGTACGTAGAAATCAGTATGGGTTGTGTATATATCCATGTGTACATGTATAGATATTTTTTAACATTTTAGTATTATTGTAAATCATCGTTTCTCAACCTGGGGGTTGCGGCCCCTAAGGGGCTCGCGGTGATATTAAAGTGGGGTCGTCAAATAGCCCAAACTATAATAAAAAAACACTTATTAGAAAAAATCATTATTTATAAACATTTTACTTAAAATAAGTACACATGTGATCAACGTCGCGGCGGTTGTCACACGAGACAAGGTGGCCGGGGACATCGTGAAACAATTAGCGAGAGCAATATTAGAAACAAAGGAAGCGGAAGCTAAAAAAAAATAGTTAACTCCAAAGTCCAGAAGACCGAAGATCAAGAGAAAAATTCCCGAACTCCTAACTTTCGAATACCACGAGGGAGGGGAGAGGTAGAGAAAAAGAAAGGCACTAGCAAAAAAGAAAGACAGCCCATCACTCGAGAAGTATATCTGATTGACGGTCCCGGGGTGATGAAGATAAGGCGGTTTAGACGGGCCATTTGTTTCGGTTACGACCGACTACGCTCATTAAAAAAGGTATACATGTAAAGAAAAGAAATTAACGTGATACATTTGTTTTTCACTTAAGAATTTCTCCATACGTGGATTCACGTTAGAAACATACAAAAGAAAATTGCTTTCGAGTGATAAAGGACGATCCTTGTATTTAGTTTTTAGCGCAACCATAGACGAAAAACCCTTTTCACAGAGATAAGACGTGGCGAAAGGGATTAATATAATATAATAAAAAGGGAATACTAAAAATTTCACTTGAACACACCTGCTGAATTATTTGAATTATTATATAGAAAGCGGAATTTTTTCAATTTTCTTGCTTCTTCCACGTCTATTAAACCATTGACCATATCAATTGCAGCAGGTCTTATGAGGTTTTCGGCGATCGCATGGGGTTTGGACATCTTAGTTACTGTTAATGATACGAGATAAGATGCTTCGAGTACATTTTGGTCAGTATAACTTGATTTACAAATAGAAGTTTGTTGATTTCTCAAGGTATGCAGTTTTCGTTCGGAAAATTCCAAGGATTTGGTTTTTATGAGCCGGATGTTTAGTTTCCAAGTGTCGAAAGTGTCCAAGTGTGGAAGACCAACTTACAAAGAGCACGTACACATCAAGTTGGAACTTGTAAATTACTCATGTATGTACACGTCATACACGCATGTTTATACCCGTCGCTATAAACGCAGCGACATAGAATAATAGGAATAGTCGTATCACATTCTACCACCACGTCTATTAAACCATTGACCATATCAATTGCAGCAGGTCTTATGAGGTTTTCGGCGATCGCATGGGGTTATCTTAGTTACTGTTAATGCTACGAGATAATATGCTTCGAGTACACTTTGATCAGTATAACTTGATTTACAAATAGAAGTTTGTTGATCTCTCAAGGTATGCAGTTTTCGTTCGAAAAATTCCAAGGATTTGGTTTTTATGAGCCGGATGTTTAGTTTCCAAGTGTCGAAAGTGTCTAAGTGTGCAAGACCAAATTACAGAGAGCACGTACACATCAAGTTGGAACTTGTAAATTACTCATGTATGTACACGTGATACACGCATGTTTATACCCGTCGCTATAAACGCAGCGACATAGAATAATAGGAATAGTCGTATCACATTTTTTATACTGTCGGTTTTTCTTAATGTATAAAATTAGTGCAATGTGATTCTATAATATTAAGTAATTTTTTACATTTATTATTACTGCCAAAACTCAAAAAAGGCATATAACCCCTTACCATAATTAGTAATCGTATCCTACATAGGAATTTCGACAAATAAGTTGTCATCATCAGTAGGCAAAAATCACTAATCAAAGTGTCGCAGATGGGGCACAGTAAAGCTATCACATATAGTAATGTAACAACTGTACACGGCGTCCACGTATACACTGACTAAAATAAAAATATATCGACCAAAAATTACGACAACTACCTCTCTTAAGAAAACGGTAACTAAATGTGTTTATTCTCTCTTCGCATGCCTTGAACCTCTCAACCTCTTTTCTAAGAATGAAAAGAGACAACTATATGCAGTCGGACTGTTGTCTATGTTAATCGTATTCCGTTTGTTTTTAACGATATGGATAGTTTCATATACATCAAAATCTCGAGGATTATTGATGGTTTTGACAAGTTTTAACTCTCTAATCAACATATTGTGTTCTATATTTAAGAAATGACTGGCAACGTTAGATTCATCTGGTCTATTGTATTTAATATGTGATACGTGTTCTTTAAACTGGGTTATTATTGATCGTTTCGTTTGGCCTATATTTTTCAAATTACTATAAGTGCAATTAATTTCGTATATACCTGATTTCAAATTCAAATGAACTTTATTTTTGGTATTCCCTAAGAGACTTTTGATGGTATTTTCTGACCGAAAGGCAACTTGGAGACACCGTTCTTTAACAACTCTATTAATGTTTTTCGTGATAGGATGGTATGGTAAACACATGTACTTTTTCTCCTGGTTACATTGAGATATCAAACTTGTGGATTCGCGGATTGTCTTTTCTAATTTACTAATTATTTCTATGTCAAAGCCACTATACTTCGCGATGTTTTTAATGAAATCTAGTTCTATTTCATATCTCTCTTTCGTTAATGGAAAATTTAGTAAACGATTGACTAAGAAATTAAAAGAAGCTGTCTTATGATTTGAATCCACGATGATGAATATATTGACATTGGTTTCTTTCTAGAAAATATGGATTTATATTTTATATTTATTTCTATCTTATTATTGTTTTCCTTTTTCACCGTGAATTTGATAGTCGGAAATTTCAAATTTCAAATTTAACTCATGTCTAATTCGGATGGATTTACGTGTATCAAAAATCGCGAGAATGTCATCTACATACCTGATCCAGACCCTTGAGAAATATTTACCGTTATTTTTAAATTCTACTATAGTAATTTTTAGTCGATATATTTTTATTTTAAAGTCAGTGTATACGTAGACGCCGTGTAAAGTTGTTACATTACTATATGTGTTAGCTTTACTGTGCCCCATGTGCGACACTTTGATTAGTGGTTTTATCTACTAATGATGACAACTTAGTTGTCGAAGTACGTATTTAGGATACGATTAGTAATTGTGGTAGGAGTTGTACACCTTTTTTGAGTTTTTACTTAACCACAGTCTCCAAAGAAAGACTTATTACGGTAGTAATAAATAGTAGGTAAGGCTTACTGATATTATTTCTTTGAAATATTAATTTTATTTACATTTACTATTTGGGGCGTCGCGGAGCTAGGAAGGTTGAAAATCACTGCTATAAATAAATGTAATCTCAGTGTAGCATTTCTGTGGGTATTATCGCAATATAAAACGTACACCTTGTCACTGAAGGAAATGAAAATACATTCAAGGAATATTTGACGTTGAATAAATGTTTAAATACTCGTAAACATTTCAGTAAAGAATGCTTTATTCGCAATTAATTAACTATTTCCATTAGATAATTTTTTGTGGAAAATAATTCGTAGATGAGCTCTATGAGAATAATAATTTATTATAGGAGTAGGATCAGTTCATTGGGAGTAAGCTACAGTTAAAATACCTACAAACAGAGGTTTATTCATTTAACCAGCAAACTTATTATGTAAAGTGAATTGTTACAAAATAGAATTGCTAAAATTGTTTTGTTCTTATTTTTTTTTGGTACTCAACCTCTGAATTTCTTTTCTTTATATTTTTTAATATCCTGTAATTAGCAGCTTGTTTGCTCTTAGATAATATAGGACACTTAAGTAGACAAGCAGCGGCGTCACTGCGTTGGCTGTACTGAAATAGTGCGCGATATTTAGAAAAATGCTTTCCGTTCAAATTACATCTACGCATCTACGTCCACGCGCAAATACGTCTAAAAACAACCTAACACTATGATAGCTCTTGATGCACTACATAAATATAGCAGGCGAAGCGTTAGTAAAGTGAGTCTCCTGAAGCTCTCGCTTGTCCACGCTTTTGGGAGCCGACCGAGAATGGCGGTCTTTAATTATTACATATAATATTTGTAATTTATAATTTAACTTATTTATTCGAAATTTCATATGCATTAACCTCATAATTATTTCAAGTAAAACGATAGTTATTGTTTAATAAAAACTTAAACAAAACACATGTTGCTAAATTTGCGTGACTAAATGTGACGTTGTTCATATGTTTAAATATATTATTTTAATACTTACTCTTCAGTGATGCAATGAGCAGCAGTAAGAACGAAATTTTCGCTAATTAGTGAACCTCCACAGGTTATTGGTGTTTTGTATTTCAGAAGAGCCTAAAATTAAACTAATGATAATGTTTATGACAATAATTGCTTTACTAAATAAATAAAATATAATATATACAAAGTGGTGAAAGTGAAATAACATATGGTCCCAAAGTTTTCGGAAAAACTTTAGATGTTGATAATTTTCTCAAAACTGTCTTACTTTATAAACTATTTATTACAACAATTAACAATAAATACATAATCTTCAAATTATCGACAGTGGGCCATTGTCTTCGATGGTCCTCAGTTTTCTTTTGACTTGTCCCATCATCCTCTGGATAACGGCGTATCAAATTCTCGCATTTTTGAAAAATTCGACGTAGCAACTGGTCTTCATTTGCAGTTTCCCATCCGTTTTCATACACTTTTCTTGTCAATATTGACGAAAATTGTTCTAAAGGTCGAGCCTGAGCCTGAGAATTGTCTAATTTTGGAACAAAGTTTCTGTTGTTTAAGCTATACCAGTCTGTAGCATAATGACGTGAAGCTAGATAAGGCCAAAACATGCTATCATGGTTGCCGTGATGTGTATTTAAAAAGTGAAGAAGTTTAGCAAGGCATCTTTGAATGTAAAGCTGTGCAGTTAAGGTTTCTCCTCGAATGCGACTAATGTACGACTGCAAGGTAAATCCGGTCTTAGAAATGGCACACCATACTAAAATTTTGTCCTCAAATTTGGATTCACCTTTGAATTTGATATTGTCTGGTGTGTTTTCTATGTCGTTTGTATAAAAATCGTCGTTTCCCTTAATATCTGAAGGGGATAAAGTGAAATATTTCTCATTTTCTATTATAATCAGTTTATTGACAAAATCGATGAACCATAGTGCACGGCAGAACCTGGGTATTCTTTACAACTTGGCCGCGGTATATTTTGGTGCTTTCCTTAATTTTAGAAACACCGTGTTATTTCGGAAAATTGTTCGAAAAATAGTGGTCTTTGAAGCGTCAAATCTTCGATCTATTTTTTTCTGTAAAACTCCAACTCTGTCTTTAATGACTTCAAGCATTCTTTGTTACCTCACTCAACTCACTTGGTTCAAAATTCTTGGTCGGCCACTTTTGGGCAAATTAACGCAGGGTATTCCCTCTTCACATTCCTTTATGGTTTTATAAATTGATGATAAGGAAATATCCTGTTCACTATAAATGGCAACAATATCACGCTTGGGCATTCCGCCAAATAGATTGCAAATTCCTTTAGGAATATCTAGCTTATAAGACATTTTGCTGAACCAGATTACAAAAACTAAACTGTCATAATTAAAGCAAGTTAATTGTGATATAGAACTTCCAGCGAAAACTTAACCAAACATCATTTAGTACAACTACGAATCATCTAAAATTTTTCCGAAAACTTTGGGAGCATGCGTTATGACATGTAAAGATAATAAGTTGTTCGGCCTCCGCTGTTTTTTATTGAATAATAGCATCGAAAATGTAAGAAATCTACGTTTGTTAAATATCGGCTTTCTTGTCAGGAATTAGTATATTCGTGGGTACTACGAACTGTAAATAAAAGATACAACCTACAAATTATCCATGCCTATGCACCGACAAGTACGGCTGACGACGAACATATTGAGAACTTCTATGTGACCTCACCACAGCGAAACAACGTGAGAACGCACACTTCCTGATAATTACTGGGGATTTTAATGCTGTGATCGGAAAGAGAATACAGGGAGACACGGGATATGTCGGGCACTTTGGGTTGGGCGACAGAAACAATAGAGGAGAGACCCTCATGAATTACCTAAACAAAGAAAACTTATACTGCCTAAACACTTTCTTTAAAAAGCCGAAAAAACGTAAGTGGACATGGCAAAGCCCAGACAAAAAGACAAAAAACGAAATCGACTATATATTTTCAAACAACAAGAAGATATGTAAAGACGTGTCTGTCCTAAACAAATTTTATACTGGAAGCGACCACAGGATCGTCAGAGCAAGCATTAACATAAACACGACTGCAGAACGAAATAAACTCTTCAAAAAACAACGTTACCCAACTGGAGATGTTCTAAAACTAAATAGGGAACAATATCAAAATGATCTAGAACAGAGACTACCACCAGCGGATACTTTGCAGAGACTAAATACGGACCAACTTACAGACACAATCATTCATGCCATAAAGACATCGACTAAAAAAGTATGTTCGCACATGAGAAGACCACAGGTTTCGAAATTCAGCGCTGATACTCTGAGACTGATCGATGAAAGAAGAAATAGGGTGGATAGAACATCAGACAGTTTCAAGGAACTCAACAAAAGGGTTAAGAAAGAAATTCGAAAGGATAGAAGAAACCAAAATACAAAACTCATAGAAGAAACCATTAGGGATGGTTGTAAAATGAAAATACTACGTTCAAAGCTCACGAGGGGGAAAACAAAAATGACAAAAATAAAAAACGAAAATAATGTGCTAGTGCAAGACAAAAAAGATATCATAAACGCCCTAGAGAAATTCTACACGAGGCTTTACTCATCTGACTCACCACGCCCACAAACACGTACGCTCGTCTTGAATACAGGATCGGAAGAAATGCCGGAAATTACAACAGATGAAGTAGATACAACTTTAAGACAAATGAAAATAAATAAATGTCCAGGCGAGGATCAAATAACAACAGAAATGCTGAAATTAGGGGGACAAACTATAAAAGCAGCAATAACAATACTGCTCAACAAGTGCCTACATGATGGAAAAATCCCAAAGGAGCGGTGTACTTCTGAAGTTATACTGATGTTTAAGAAAGGCGACAATACAAATATCGAAAACTATCGCCCAATATCTCTTCTATCGCACCTATATAAGCTATTCACTAAAATCTTAACAAGTCGTCTATCAAGGAAACTGGACTTTTATCAACCAGTGGAACAGGCCGGCTTTAGGAGGGGTTACAGTACGATATACCATATCCATACAATACGTACTCTGGTAGAGAAATGTACGGAATACAATGTACCAATGCACCCGGCCTTCATTGACTTTCAGAAAGCGTTTGACACCATCGATATTACGGCAATATTAAACTCAGTAGAAAGCGCACGAATAGACTCTAGATATATACAAATAATCCAAAACATCTATGAGGAAGCATCAATACATATTAAAATTGATGAAACCACGAAAACAGACAAAATACCACTACAAAGAGGAGTACGCCAGGGAGATGTCATTTCACCGAAACTATTCACGTTGGCCCTGGAAGATGTTTTTAAACGGCTAGATTGGCACAACAAAGGTATCAACGTTAATGGTTCTAGACTAAACCACCTTAGGTTTGCTGATGATATAGTCTTGATAGCAGACAGCATTGAAGAACTAAATGAAATGCTACAACAATTGGGCCGAACATCTGCAGACATAGGTCTAAAAATGAATTACAGCAAGACGAAAATACTAAGCCCTGATGATGCCAACATATACATAAACAATAACCACATTGAATGCGTAGAGGAATATATATATCTGGGTCACGTGATTAAGCTTGGAAAAGAAAAACAGCATGCAGAAATCACTAGACGAATCAGGCTCGCCTGGATAGCTTTCGGCAAGTTGGGACACGTACTTAGAAATAAGGAAATTCCAATAAACCTAAAAACTAAAGTATACAACACATGTGTTCTGCCAGTCCAAACCTACGGACTTGAAACTGTAAGCCTGACCAAGGCTTCCGCCAATAAACTCAGAACATCACAAAGAGCCATGGATAGGAGCATGCTTGGTATTTCACTAAGAGATAGGATCAGGTGCGAAGATATCAGAAAAAGAACGAAGATAAGAGACGTTATATGGGAAATAGCAAAAATGAAATGGGCGTGGGCCGGACACATAGCTAGACAAACCGAGGATAGATGGCCACACAAAATCAGAATGGAGACCAAGACAAACAAAAAGAGGTGTGGGACGCCCTGCAAACAGATGGGTGGATGATATCAGAAGCGTAGCGGGAAGGCGATGGGTCCATACTGCACAAGATAGAGACGAGTGGAAAAGATTGAGAGAGACCTACGTCCAGGGGTGGACGGATACAGGTTGAGAAAGACGAAGAAGAAGAAGACTACGAAGACAGATAAAAGAGTTGAGTTAATAAAATCGTTTTTCTCTCCACATTCATATCTTCGGATATAGATATTTATTTTTTCGTCGATAATTCTGTACTAAAAGTAGAGTTTTAATTTAATAATTACTTTTCTATGTGTTCACGTAACTTTAGAATTCAACTTCAGAATTTTATGTTAAAAATTATTTGTAGAATCTCGTCGTGCATTAAACAATGTGAACTAGTGAGTCTTGTCAAAGAAAAAGGAAAGGATACACATAAGATACTAATAAGATACAATAAGATACAAATAAGATTCAAATAAGACACAAATAAGATACAAATAAGATACTAATAAGATACAAATAAGATACAAATATGATACAAATAAGATGCAAATAAGAATAACCCCGGTAAGCCGTTAAATTTTTAATTAGTATTTTGTTCGGCAGCCCCCTCCTTTCTAATAGGAATTGTATACCTATATATGCATTAAGTAAAAAACTAACATTGTAAGAAAGTATATGTATTTTATTAGATTTAAGTAAATTTGTTACGAGTTTTCGACTTGGTTTCATTTTGTTATCTTCCTTACTTTGCTAGTGCACTCCAATCGTCGACTAGCCGTTCGGATGTTACCTGTAGAAGTACGCATTAACAAGGAAACGGTACGTGAAATATCACACTATGATTTGATGATGCGGAAGTTGTGTGCTAGACTCGCTCCCAAATCACCCACAGCGGAGCAAGAACAGTTGCGTTTGTCGATTTGCCAGGATTTTGTTAAAGGAATCCAAAATGAAGGGCGAGGTTGGATGGAAGCCATTGTCACGGGAGATGTAAATTGGGTGCTCCAGTATAACCCCGAAACTCGGAGACAGAATAAGCAGCGGGTAGAGAATGGAGAAAAGCGTCCGACAATAGCAGAGGCACGGCCTCAAATCAAGACAATGATAATTCGGTTTTTGATATTGGGGACGTTATCCAAAAAGAGTTTGTGCCGCAGGGTAGGACTGTTAATAGTGCCTTCTACCTTTATGTTCTGCAACGTTTGCTAGGCGAGACCAGAATTGGCCAGGGATAAATGGATTCTGCATCATGATGATGCCCCTGACCACTCTGCGTTCGTTGTGCAGCAATTGTTACCAAAATAAATAAAAAATACTTTATTTCAGTATCCCCCCCCCACTATAGCCCGGCTCTGGCTCCTGCAGACTTTTTCATGTTTCCCAATATGAAAATTCCGTCAAAATGCCACCGTTTTGATATGATTGAAGATATCCAAAGAGATATGTCGAAGGTTTTGAATAATGCTTCCAGAATTGGGAGAAATGTTGGAATGTTTCTCACTCGAGAGAGACTATTGTGAAGGGATAAATGCTTAAAGCTATGTGATTTTACTTAGTAAGTCTACATGGAAAAATTTTCGTTATTTAGTTAATTCCTCGTATGATGAAAACAATTAATCTCCAAGAAAATCATAATTATCACTATTTTACAGTGTTTTTCTTGTTGAGAACCTTAAAACAATTGAAATATTTACTGAATTTTGAACCTTTTTTAGAGAACTGAAATGACTAAGAGAGTTACAAGAATAAATCGATTAAATAGAAACCTATGAGCTGAACTAAGTTGATAGAGCAATATCTAAGATATTGTGTCTTAATGAATAACAAATATTAAATTAGAAGTGGCCTAAAATAAACGTGAGGAGTTAATAAAATACTTATGTAACTAGAAAACGAGTATTTCTTGTGTCATTTATGGAGAATGAAGAATAAAATTACTCATTTTCTAATGAATCCTTATTCATATTTAAGCATAAATGTGTTCATCGCTTTCGCAATTTTCTCTGATTTTTTTGAATCATGTCAAAGCGTGGTATACATCAGTTTCATGCGCATGCGTTTTTCAAATGAACTGAATTTACAAGTAAAACGTACGTCTTATGCAGATATATGTATAAAATGAATATTTAAATATTGTTTCGAAATTACCATATGTGGAAATTCTCCTGGGTTAGTTTTAGTACCATGGTATATAATTGGTGCTATCTCCCAAGGACATATTTCGACTTTTTCTTCATCATCTTCATCCAATAGTATTGGCGAGAACTCTTTTTTGTATGCTAACGCTTCATATTCCTTGCATTCTGAAAAATAATTCTATTTAATATGCAAACAGTAATATCATGTGTTTGATTGAAAAGCTCATCTAGCTTAATTAAAAACATTATTAAAAGGAAATGCAGTTCAAAGCAGACGCTTTTCGTTTCACAAATTGCTATGAATTTTACTTGAACTATGAAATATAAAGGATGAAACAATCAAATGTTTAACGTCATACAATAAATATGTATTTAAGAGAAACGTGCTCATGTGAATATTTACACACACAATGCAATTGTAAAATCTGTCCAATCTATACTTATATAATGATCTGTACCTCAAGCCTCTAAAATTTTTAACCTAATGGCCACACTAAACGTCTGGACAGCCAAGTGTTCCATGAAATTATCTGGCACCATTGGATATGCAAGTTGAAACAGACGAGCAATATTTGCCTCAAATTTCTGAAGATTCTCGTCTTTCTTGTGCGACTAATTCTTCAGTTGGGTATGGTATACCTGCTCCAAATTCGTATGGCCATATCTCATCTTCAACCTTTTAATAAGTTGTGATTAATTTTTGCTTTCTTCAGGAGGTAATGTTGGCAAAATATCACTAGCATTATCTCTTAACGCTATCAATAAAGCGGCAGTCTTCGCGATAGATGACCATGCATTTGCTTAGAATGCGTCAGATAAGTCGCCCATAACGCATTTTCCTCAAAGTTTAGTAGTTTGATTCTGATCTTTGGGATTCAGCTTTTTCTAATGTGTAGATGGACCGAGGCATAGCTTATTTGTTGACTTGCTTGCAATCAGAATGACTGGTGGTTATAGGTAATTTTATCTGAACCACTATAACCTCTAAAAGTCAAGAATGCTCTTCAATTTTCTCCTCCACAACTATAAAGACTTCTTCTTTTAATGTTTTCGACTCTTCTGCTAGTTGCTATTCTATAATTTTCTCCTGTTGTTTAGGACTTTTCTCGTAGATTTTGGAAATTTCCAGTACTTATTTTTCCAGATTTTTCTATAAGATTCCAGAAGCTTTCAGTAGTTGTTTTTTCAGATCCTTCTCTAAGATTTTATAAGTATCCAGGCTCCTTTCTTCCATTTGTTCCGTTTGAGTATGCGAATTAGTCGCTGTGCTAAAGTTTTCACGCTGTCCAGATTCTTTTCTAGGATCCCAGAAGGGTCCAGTAATCGTTTTTCCAGATTTTTCTCTTAGATTCTAGAGGCTTCCAGTAGTTGTTTTCCAGATTGCCTCTCTGTTCCATTTGCTTTATTTGTGTTAGCAGCGAATCCACATCAGCGTTCTATTCGGAACTGGGAAGAAATAATTCTTTGGACCTTCGCCTTCTTTGGTGAATGCATCTCAAAGACTTTGTTGAAGCGTTGCTTTCTTACAGGATGTATCTTCGTATCCTTTCTCCACTTCACGCTTCATGTTAGTTACTTTTAAATCGAAAAGTTTTACTTTAGTATCTATCTACTTAGTATCTACTTAGTCCGTTATTTATTAACCCGAATACGACTATTATAAATGTTCTGCTTGGGTACGGTTTAATAAAACACATTGTAATTAAGAATAACTATATCAGTAAAAGTACAGTAAACAATAAATAACACTAAATACAGTATTAATGTTTATTTATATACATTTATGTCTACGATAGTAAGTTCACTGGCGGCGGCTTAAATACATCATTATCCCTTGAGCGTTTAAATATATTCGTGTTATTCCAGAATAATCCGGGTCCGGCCATTCGGAAATGTTCTATGGCAGGTACAGTCGGTGACGTTATCGGTTAGGTCATCGCACGTTACAATATATTTCATTTAATTCCAATAATTGTTTCTAATATCCCACAAATTCACATAAAGTGGCTGTTACGTATTACTAAATGTGTCTTCATTTCTCTTCGTGGTATCTTATTATCTTACTATTTACTTTCGCTTATGGGCTAACAGCAGTTAGTGCGTGAGTGCAGGAAATAGCGTTCTTGAAGAAGCTGAGTTATGAGTAATATCCCACAAATTCACATAAAGTGGCTGTTACGTATTACTAAATGTGTCTTCATTTCTCTTCGTGGTATCTTATTATCTTATTATTTACTTTCGCTTATGGGCTAACAGCAGTTAGTGAGTGAGTGCAGGAAATAGCGCTCTTGAAGAAGCTGAGTTAAACCCAAAGTAAAGTTGAAGGCAGCGTTGCGAGATTTGCGTGGGCGAAGGCAAGTAGACCGCACCTGCCTACATTTACATTTGGCTGGGCCACAAGGCCGAGCTCCATTTATTTATCCTGTTGTATTTAGATCTACTCGTGGAGTTATAAGTAGATTTCTGATCAGACGGACTTTTATTACTTTTCCATTCCATGGCAACAGTATACGTAAAGTACAAAACAAATCTAGAACTGCAAGGCAGGAAGTGCCTATGAGATTAACACCGCAGAGGTAACATTCGAGGGAAAGATTCAATCGGTTAAGCTATTTGAAGTTTCCAGGGCTAAAATGCGAAAACAAAACAGAGTCAAGGAAACACAGGCTAAAAGAGCCGTAATCAAAGCTAACTTTATCAGTCATATGTAAAGAAGCCAGGTAATTTTATCATGCTTTAGAATTTGCTGCGTTTAATTAAAAAAATAAAGCTAAAGAGGTCCTCAGTCTCCAAAGCGACTGAGGACCACAATATACCTGTAAATATCCCAGTGGAATAAGGTCTATGGAAAGCTATCTATCTATTTTAATACTATTTAAACGAGTAGCGTATTATTAGTAGAGAGAGATTTGATTAAAAAATTTAAATCATATAATTCAAATAAATAATAACTGCATAAATATATAAGCATTATGTGTGTATGAAATCATTCATCTTACTTTTTTGACTCATTTCACCTATAGTTCTTCTTCCCGGCAGTCTAGTAGTTACGACTGTTGTTACCGTAGTGGTTGTTGTAGTCGTTGTGGTTGATGTAGTCGTGGTTGTCTTTGGTTTGGATGTTTCAATAGGAACACAGCAAACAATTGCAGTGTCTTTTATAAATCCACAGTTCTCGGGAAATATCTTTTCCTTCAATTCTGATACTGCCCCTTCGCACTCTTCGATTATTTTACATTTACCGGGTTTGTCTTTCTTCTTGTGATAACATTCATCGCCTATAAAATGAAAATGAAAAATTATTAATATTTAAAATGAGCCATTTAAGTATAATGTACGAATATAAAATGAGAAGAGTTTATTATGGTAGTTTCACCGTATGCAGTCATCATTGTAACAACGCTGATTTAATAAAAAGGTAAATACAGTTTAATAATAATTTGTTTATCTTAATCGTCTCTCCTTAATTATTCTAAAAAATATATAAACAGAACGACAATATTGATCTTTTCCCATAATTAATGTTCGTATGTGTGTCCGTATAAACTAAAAATGACTACACCAATTTACGCACGGTTTTTTGCAAAATGATTTGTGTTGCCCGGAGCAGATTTAAAGCAATTGACATTCTCGATCTGACCAGTAAAAACAAAGTTAGGAACCTAATAAGATAATATCAATAGTAACAGTACTATTATTTAAATGGAGATGGCGCAACGAGACATGTTTGTGATGTGATAATGCGATAACTACTCCCATCATTTTAGTAGTGGAATGTATTGCTTGGATGCACCAAGAGGCACAGGGAAAACATTCCTTATTATGGTACTAGCAACCATACGTGTAGAAAATAATATCACATTGGCAATCATATCATCTGAAGTTGTGGCGATCCTTTTGGATGGTTATCGAACAGCACATTCAGCACTTAAATTGCCATTGAATACACAAAAAGTGAAACACTAACTTGCGACATTTCAAAAACATCAGGAATGAGTAATGTATTCCAGCAATGCAAGATAATTATATATAATGGCGCATAAAAAATCGTTGGAAGCATTACATCGAACATGGTGCAGTAATACTGTTAGTAAGTGATTTTTGACAGACATTACCTGTTATTCCACGTTTAACACCAGCTGATAAACTAAATGCATGTTTAAAAGCATCACATTTGTGGAGACATGTTAGTAAATTTTCATTGACGATAAACATACGCGTTAAAATACAAAACGATCCTTATGCAGAGAATTTTGCGATCCAATTATTGGATATTGGAAGTGCGACAATAAATTACAATTGAAGAAACAACAGGCTGCATTAAATTACCGAACGATTTTTACAGAATCACTCACTCGCCAGAAGAATTGGTTCTAGGCGTACTTCCAGATATCTAACAAAATTACGAAAGTCGTCAAAGGTTAAGTGAACATGCAATATTAGCAGCAAAAAATTTGGATTTAAATTTCATTAATATCAGTATTCGACATATGTTGCCAGGAGAAACAGCTAATTCTAAATCAATACATACTGTTATAGATCGAGATGAAACAATAAATTATCCAACTGAATTCTCAAATTCATTTGATTTATTTGGATTACCATCCCACATCATTAATTTGAACGTTAGTGTTACTATCATGTTTCTTAGATAAATTGAACCGTTTGCAATGGCACCAGATTGGCAGTCAAAAGATTACTAAACAATCTTATCGAAGCAACAATTTTAATTGGCAAATTCAAGGCTGTGTTAATACCACGTATATCAATATCGATAAACAAATCACAAAGTCAATCATTGCAAGCATGTGAATTTAATTTAGAGAATCCATGTTTTTCTCGTTGACAGTTTACGTTACATGCTCCCGTACAGAAGGTCTAAGGGATTTGTTTGTATATATGCTAAGTGGAATCATTAAAAACATTTATATTTAAGAGCATTGCAATGACTTTAAAGTTGAATGTAACAGGAATTTTGTAACGTTATCCCATAGTCAGTGTCTTCGAATTTTGTATATATATATTATCTCTATATTTCACAACGAGTTTCTTGCTTCTTCAGGAGATACTACAAGATTAATGAACAAGAAATTAAATAAATTAGTGTAGGGGAGAGTGTTGTACCTTGGGACGCAAGTACCTCAGGACAAACGAGCTACAGCCGACATCTCTCGGCATTCAGCAGATTTCGTTTTAGTAGAACTGAAGGGAAAAAAGTCTGTGCAACACTGCATAGCGGAAATCAAAAAGATTTTAGAAGACGGTTTTGATGTTATTTACCTAAAAAAAATCATGAACAGTAATAAATTTGTGAAGACTGAGCAGTTTTACGAAATAACTGAATCAGATATTTTGAGAAAATTGCCAAAACCATCAGTCGTGGGTGGATCCGAACACCTAAATGAACAGTTGTCTTTCCAAATAGACTTTATGTCTTTCAACATGTACTAGATAATAAAGATTTTGTATATATTGGGTAGGTATCTTTTTTCTCGTCTTTCGCCTCATGACCCACATTTGTTGGTCTTGTCCGGAGGAACATGCAGGGATGTCCCAAGGTACATGCATCGGTTGTACCTTGGGACAAATTGCAATATATTTTGTTATTGAAATATTATAATTATTTTACTGTGTATGATTCCCAATAGCTTTTCTCTGAATAGCAGACATACCACTTAATACGTGGGACATGTTTAAATAATTTATATTTGAAAACGTGTATACAGAAAATTAAAAATGTAGAATCGTCCTAAGGTAAAACACTCTCCCCTATAAAGCAATAGTAAAATATTTACATAATGTAGAGTTAAAAAATGAAAGTGGCGTACACAGACATATTAAAATTGATTAAATTTAAAACATTAATGTAACTATAGATATAAGGTGTCAAATCAATCTTTAAAAAAACATGTATATGTAAAAGTTAAAATATAAAAAATAAAAAATGTAAAACGAAACATATAGCAAAAAAATAAAGCCACAAGAATATCAAAACCAAAAGCAATGCACTATAAATTTAACAATACAAGGACCAATTAATAAAAAATAGATGGTCATCTAACCACAAAACCGAGTATATTGAAATAAATTATATTTAATCCGTTAGTATCAGACCTATAATTAACGTTATTTGTGTTTCTGTTATTGTGGAACATTTCTAAAAAGGTTCTTTCTTTGTGGTTATTTTCAAGGTTCTCTGCACACAACATCAGTAGTACTGTTTAAACATAATATCTACAATATATAATAATGAAAATACATCATATACAGAAAAATTGGAGGTAGGGTGAAAACAAATTAATGAAAAATTACAATGAATCTTAAAACTAATACAATTTCTGAGAATGAGTTCATCAGGAAATACCAAATATCTATGAAACAAAGGGGGGCATGGATTAACGCCAAAAGGATTAGGGATTACAATATAAAATATTAATATGAATGAAGAATTTAGTACCTGTTTACAAGATGTCTTAAGTATTTAGTGATGTCGGTATACATGCTAACAGTTTATTATTGAGGGGTGAAATATAAGATAATTTTTCTGTTTTTTCATGTATATGACTTCCCACATGTCTAAATTTTTATTACTGCTTTTTTAAACTAAACTAACATTTTCTAAATTGAAGTTGTGACCTGTATCTATATGATGTAGAGCTAATGCCGACTTTTCTATGTTGTGTAATTCAACATGAGCCACGTGTTCTTTGTATTGTGTTTGGAAATTTCTTCTGATTTGCCCGATGTATAATTTTGGACAGGAATTTCAACTTATTTTGTAAATGGCCGACTCTTTCAACGGATCTCTGTTAACAATTTTTGTTTTTAGACATTGTTGTAAATTATTATTGTTGGAGAAAGCTGCAATTAAATTGTATTTTTTAATCAGTTTTATTACGCTGTTATGCCTATTTTTAGGAAATGATATCTTACAGTATTTTTTATTATTGTTCAAAGTATCTGGTGGTAGAGTGATTTTTGAAGTTTTGAGCTTTTTCTTTTCTAGTTTGTTTTTAATTTTCAATACTAATTATTTGTCGTAACCAATCGATTCTGCAACTTTAACTATATAGTTTAATTCTTTCTTAAAATTCATAGGAGATAGAGGGATTGACAGTAATCTGACGATTAAAAAATAAAAACTGCTTTCTTTATATTTGTGAAAAGTGTACGAGTGTTTATGAATGTAATTGTCTGTATGTGTTTGTTTTCTGTGGATGTCAAATTGAAAAGTATTGTCTGATAATGAAATTTTTAATTTCTAAAAAGCGTAAAGTTTTATCTTTTTATAATTCGTGTGTGAAACGTATTGAAGGAATTAGAAAAAAATTACTGTAAGATACCATTTCATAAAAATTGGCATAACACCGTAATAAAACTGTTTAAAAAATACAATTTAATTACAGCTTTCTCCAACAATAATAAGTTACAACAGTGTTTAAGAACAAAAATTGTTAACACAGATCCGTTGAAAGAGCCGGGCATTTACAAAATAAGTTGTAATTCTTGTCCAAAATTATACATCGGGCAAACCAGAAGAAATGTCCAAACACAATACAAAGAACACATGGTTCATGTTAAATTACACAACATAGAAAAGTAGGCATTAGCTCTACATCATGCAGATACAGGTTACAACTTCAATTTAGAAAATGTTAGTTTAGTTAAAAAAAGCAGTAATAGAAATTTAGACATGTGGGAAGCCATATACATGAAAAAACAGAAAAATTATCTTCTACAAAATGATATTTTATCCCTCAATAATAAACTGTTAGCATGTATACCGACGTTATTAAGTACTTAAGACATCTTGAAACAGGTACTAAATTCTTCATTCTCATTAATATTTTATATTGTAATCTCTAATCATTTTGCCGATAGTCCAACCCGATGCCCCCCTTTGCTTCATAGATATTTGGTATTTCCCCATGAACTCATTCTCAAAAATTGTATTAGTTTTAGGATTCATTGTAATTTTTCATTAATTTGTTTTCACCCTACCTCTAATTTTTCTGTATATGATGTATTTTCATATTATATATTGTCTCGTAGATACTATGTTTAAACAGTACTACTGATGATGTGTGCCGAGCACACGAAATGTACATTTAGTTTATTAAAATAATTTTTGTGAAAAAAGTGTTTCGTTTTATTACGTTATTCAAATATTTCACAAGTGCTCAACATATAATACTATATTGAATCGATTCTGCCTTTACTTGATGTAAATCCATATCAAACGATAAAAACACACAATGTTGTATTAGATTTACACTTTATTTAATAATAATAATAATAACTATATAACAGCTGTTTCACCGTACAACGGTTTCTTCG
Source organism: Melolontha melolontha (assembly GCA_935421215.2). Lineage (NCBI taxonomy): Eukaryota > Metazoa > Arthropoda > Insecta > Coleoptera > Scarabaeidae > Melolontha > Melolontha melolontha. The sequence continues at coordinate 10,200,942 of OW285240.1, read as the reverse complement.
GATATAGCAAGCGGTACTATAAAACATTTTACTTAAACGTAAATATTTTTTTATTTTATTACTTAATGGTATTCTCAGAAATTGGAAACCGAAATATTTTTACCCGCCTCTTTTAGTAGGGATACAAATAGATAACATAAATTATATAAGTGACACATATCTAACAAAATATTTCAATCACAAATAGGAAATAAATTCAACAGAGGGGAGGAATTAAGCTCTGTTTTGTCATTTAATAATTTATTTGATTTACTCGATTTATTAGAAGCAATGCAAATTAATAAACAAAAATTTTCAAATAAATTATTAAATGACAAAACAGAGCTTAATTCCTCCCCTCTGTTGAATTTATTTCCTATTTGTGATTGAAATATTTTGTTAGATATGTGTCACTTATATAATTTATGTTATCTATTTGTATCCCTACTAAAAGAGGCGGGTAAAAATATTTCGGTTTCCAATTTCTGAGAATACCATTAAGTAATAAAATAAAAAAATATTTACGTTTAAGTAAAATGTTTTATAGTACCGCTTGCTATATCCGAAGAAACCGTTGTACGGTGAAACAGCTGTTATATAGTTATTATTATTATTATTAAATAAAGTGTAAATCTAATACAACATTGTGTGTTTTTATCGTATAATACTATACGAGTATATTGTCGATTTATTTTAGACTGGATATCAATAAAAGAACAAGTTCACAATGACAGTTTACTATAATTAGCTGTTTAAAAGTTGGAGAATCAATTTAAATATAATTAAGAGCCGGTATTTCAAGTCACGAGTGCATTTTAATAAACTGGTATTTCTTTGTATGTGGTTATTTAGCTATTCTTGTAATCCGATTATCATAATTATCATTAATACGATCATTGAATAAATGCAAGAGTTGTTACTATTTAACAGAATTTTTAATTTAATTATTACATCCTATCATATATTTAATATTTATAATTAAATTATAGACGTTATTGAACGTTAACTACATAATGTCTTGTATACGAGATCTATTTTAAGACCTTAATATAGAATGGAATGTTGAAGTCTTCAAAAATTCGGTTTTGAATAAAAAAAAAAATTAATTGTTCTTAGTTTACCTAATTTTGGATGTAGATTATGTTTCACTTCTAAAATATATAAAATATAAATGAAACTAATGGCTAAAATCTTCATATTTATAATATGTAATCATAAAACGACAATTGTTTCGCCAGCACAGTGGCTTCATCAGGTACTTACAGCTAAAGAGCACGTTATAAACTAAATTAAAAATATAAAATGAACAAGGTTAGTATTATTTTACACCGTTTTTTTAAAAATTTAAGAATTTACACATGTATTGTAGGTAGTGATAAAATGTGGCCCATCTGTTCAGCCCTAACTGACATGCTATAGGGTACTAAACATGTTTACACATAAAATATGTTTTATATATATCTTACCGCATCCACACACAGCGGTAAGATATATGTTGGTCAAACAGGAAGATCCTTTGAAAAACGTATTGCTCAACATTGTTCTTTGTTTAGAAATAAAAAAACAAGATTCCATTTTTGCTAATCATCTGTTAGAAGAAAATGACACTTTCAATATGGATTTTCGAATTATACATTTAGAAAATAAAGGAAATGAATGAAATTTATTGGAAAGTTTAGAAATCAATAAATTAAAACAATCACAAATTTTACTTAATAATCAATTACATTTAAATAACTCACCTCTGTAAAATTTATTAATTTAAAAACTGAAATGTACATATAGTTTATTAAAACAAATTTTATTCGTAAACATGTTTAGTACCCTATAGCATAACAGATGGGCACATTTTCTCACTACCAATAATACAACCCGCAAAAAAATTATCGCATAATTGAATATTTTTTTAATGATGGCATCTAAAAACTTTCTGTTAATTTATTTCTTCTAATAAAGATAATTACTAATCCATTCTTTTTAATGGTAAAATAAAATAAAAACCTTACGGCTCTGTTGTCTAGGGGAAAAACAAGTTGAAGTTAGGTATAATTCAGATTGACAAGTCATATTGAAGCAATGGCTTTTCAGCATCGTAATTCTTGTTATATGTCGCATAATGAAGATGTCAGAGCCGCAACACTGTCAGATATTGGTTTCAATCAACAAGAGAAAGCGCAATTTAATGGCGTAAGTCAGTCTTCCATATCTCGTGCCCTTAAAACATATAGGGAGACAGAAGGATACGATTGAAGACCAGGACAAGGGAGCCGAAGGTGTCTTTTGCGTTTAAGTGCACTGCAAATACGGCACTTAACTCCAAAAATGTTACAAAGTGACCATTTCCATGCCCGAAACGTAGTGGCTACTAAGCAGGCTATGAGGAATCGTCTTCGAGAACATGATATACGTCCCTATATGCCAGTCAAAGGTCCACTTCTGACCAGAGGACACAAAAGAGCACGATTGGAATTTGCTCATGAACATGCAAATGACTGGCACATTGTATTCCTCTCAGATGAATCTAAATTTTGTCTCTACGCCTCAGGCCGGCGAATTCTAGTTTATAGACGACCTAGTGAACGCTATTTACAGTGTAACTTCAGTCCAAATGTAAATTACGGTGGTGTTTCGGTAATGGTGTGGGGAGTTATTGCTTTTGGGGGTGGTACTGAGTTAGAGCCATTACCGGGAGCTCGATTGACGACACATAGGTACATAACAGACGTTCTAGATCCATATGTGGTACATTTTGAACCGTTTGTAGGGCCAGATTTTCTCTTTATGAACGATAACGCCCGTCCACACATGCTCATATAGTGAGACATTATTTGCAAGATGTGGAAATACCCACTTTAAACTGGTCAGCACGAAGTGTTGATCTCAATCCAATAGAACTTATTTGAGATCACATAGGACCTCAATTAAAAACACGAGGAACTCTGTTTCGCGACTTTCCGACACTCCAAGCAGCACTTCTTGAATAGTGAGATAATATGGATCGGAATTACATAGGTGACCTAATTAACAGTATGGCGCATGGCATCGATGCGGCATACTGTGATTAGGGCAAGAGGTGGAAACACCCGCTATTGACTTAATTATGTACGTTTTACAAGAAGCGTATTTTTTATGTTAAAATTTATAAATACCTGAGTTTGTTTTGAGAACACCACTTGTTAAACTAGCTATTATTAAAGCTTTTTGACATATTGATAGTCATTATTTACTTCAGTGCACTACAACATTGGTAGCTGCATGTATGCGACAATTTTTTTTGCGTATATATTTTTGTAAATTCTTAGATTTTTTAAAAAGCGTAAAATAATACTAGCCTTGTTCATTTAATATTTTGAATTTAGTTTGTAACGTGCTCTTTAGCTGTAAGTATCTGATGAAGCCACTATGCTGGCGAAACAATTGTCGTTTTATGATTACATATTAAAAATTCAAGATTTTAATCATTAGTTTCATTTATTTTAAATTATGGATCTTCATCAAGTAAAAGCCGCAACAATTCGATTATATAAATATATCTCCTATTCGACATGTAATCTCTATACAGGGTTACTGCCAAATAGAGCTCAAGCCACGCGAAAATGAAGAATGCGTATAAATGTCTAACTGAAAATCAAGAAAGAAATTTATTTGTAATTCATCAAAAATTTCGAAATTTTTAGGGCCAAAATGTAGTTAATGTATATCTTTATTTATTCTTATTTACCGAAGTACAGCTGTAAAATTCAAGTTCATTGACATTTTAACAATGAAGTCCTATTCATAGATAAGTGAATATATATATATATATATATATATATAATATTTTCGTTACCTTGGTATGATAAGGTAAACTTAATAAGTCGGCGATTAAAGATCTGGTTCATTACTTCAAAGTATATATATTTAAAACAACCCTACATGTTTCGGCAATGATGCCTTTGTCAAGGGAATAAAAAATATAAATGACAGAATATAAATGTCATTTATATTTTTTATTCCCTTGACAAAGGCATCATTGCCGAAACATGTAGGGTTGTTTTAAATATATATACAGTGAAATCTCCCTTGACCGGACACCTACCGGACTATTCCAATCTGTCCGCTCAAGAGAGGTGTCCTGTTAAGGGAATAGTTGGTGAATTTTTTGGGAATATTAAAATAAGGAAGCTCATAATGAACCAATGTGATTTTATTAAATATATAAAACATAAATGTAACCTCTGTAAACCAGCACAAAATTTAAAGTAATTGAATTGTACATATGTACATAATTTCTTGTTACTTATATCTAATGCAACATTGTAAAATAATTCAACAGGGTTGTCTGGCGAGTAGTTTTCTTAATGTTTTGGTCGTGATAGTGTAATTCTAGTGTGGTGAGTAACTCTAGTACGGCTGCATCTCCTCGATCTTGACTAAATTTCTTTGATTGTTTTACCATATCTATGGCTTGTTGATAAGTCGTTAGTTTCATGTTGCTCACTTCTTCCACATCTTCATCCGATCCATCCAGTTCCAAAATATCCGACCACTGATTTGTGACAGAGGGCATGTCATTCGTATCTTCTGTTACTAGATTTTCGTCGAAGCTCAAAAAGGCCTCTACGTTGCATTCTTCAATCCCTAATGCTGGTGGTACTTTCCACAATTCAGCTAATTGTGATAGAGGAACATTATCATCTGCCGTAAATTCATCTTCTGTGGACATGGTTTTTTGATTTCCAACAATAAACCCAGCCTTTTGAAAACAGTTTTGAATAGTTTGTTTTGATACTTTGTCCCAAGCGTTCTTTATAAAGTAAATAGCATCTAAAATGTTAATTGATTTGCAAAGTTCATGAGCTGAATTTGAACACTCAATTTTTGCTAAAATAGTCTTAACGACAATGGTCCTATAGTGCATTTTAAAATTTTTTATTATACCCTGGTCAAAGGGTTGACATACAGATGTGCAATTAGGTGGAAAAAACACCAATTTAATGTTATGCAGTTCTATGTCCCTTGGATGCGAACAGGCATTATCAACAAATAGCAAAATGTGTCTCTTTTGTCTTTGCATTTTGCTGTCTAGTTCCTTCAACCATTCCGTTATTATAGTACCAGTCATCCATGCCTTGCTGTTGGCCTTCCAAGTAACAGGCAATTCAGTTACTTTTATATTTTTGAAAGCTCTAGGTTTAGCCGCATGACCTATAACCAACAACTTTTCTTTGTCACCAAGCATGTTAACATAGTGCATGATGGTGACTCCTTCTTTTGAACATTTACCGCCAACGCATTTTTCCTGTTTTAAATGTAAAGTCTTGTCAGGAAGAGCACGAAAAAAACAGCCCGGTTTCGTCGGCATTGAATACATCCCTCGGTGAATAATTTTTCAAAATTGACGGTAATTTATTTAAAAATGTTGCTACATCTACCACCTTAACACTAGCTGCCTCACCAGAAATAGCTTTGAAGCTTATATTATGGCGCTTTCGAAACTTATCTAACCATCCATAAGATGCGTTAAATCCAGTATAGTCTATAGTCTCAGCAATTTCTTTCGCTTTACTCTGCACTATGGGCCCTTTAAATTTGAGAACCTTAAAATAAAACTTACCTTAGTATCCCAAATTTTTACCTGACAGAGGAATTCCTTTACTTCTTGCTTTGATAAACCACTCGTAGCACATTCTGTCTACATCTGCACCTCCTTTGTTAATAAAGCATCGTTTCTTATTAACATTAACATTGGAGTGCCACACTTTCAATAGATCGTCTCTATTTTTTATGATATTAGCCGTCTGTGTTTTACCAATACCAAAACGTTTAGCTAACTCACGAACACTAAGTTTCTCACTTTTGTATACTTCAATCTTTTCCTTGAGTGTTAAATAATTTCGTTTAGATGCCATTTTTATTGCTACGTATATGCAGAAACACACGACTGTATGAATTCGGAGTCTCGGGGAAATCCCTATCTACTAACTAGCGTGCGTGCGAATGCCGTTGCGCATACAGATGTAGCAGCCCGTTTCATATATGTATGTACTTTGATGTGCGCTGTCCGCACAAGAGAGATTTTTTAAAGGAAACGGACTGAATTCTTCTGTCCGTGTCCGTCCAAGAGAGTGTCCGTTCAAAAGAATGTGATTTACTTGTAAATTCCATAAGACAAATTCGGGGCTATCACAATGTGTCCGTATAAAGGAGATGTCCGCTTAAGGGAGGTGTCCGTTAGGGGAGATTTCACTGTACTTATATGTTTTCTTGTATAGAAATGATATATCTGCAATTTAATGATTTTAAAATATATTATTTAATAGCCAAATTTCTGTATTATATATGTAAAATTATAATTGGAATTAGAAATATTGATATCGATTAATATTGTAATTTTTATTCATTTTATTTTTATTTCTTGCTCTTAAATTAAATTTTCTCGTCAGGATCTTGGTTTTCTAAATCTATTTCTAATTATTTTATATGTAAATATATTTCTATTAACGTTATTATTTATTATGTCTCTGGTAAACTTCAATTTCAATATCTGTAATTGTGATTACGTGAGTGATGTTAATGAATATTCTGATTAATCTGTCAGAGTTATTTTTATCTCTGGTTCATGAAAAATTTTCTTTAAAGTAACATTTAAAATTATTCCTTTTTAATTTGTCAAAATTATCTTAATTATACTTTTCAAATTCATTGTACAATTTTCTAAGAAAATGTGATTTATGGGAATACAAAATTTCTTATGGGAGTCTTGACGACGAAAAACAAGGTGATGATGGATTATTTTTTTTTTTTTTTGATTGATTGGGAAGATTTTCACCTGCATTCTATAAATATAGTCATATTTATTAATATTCTAATAATATTAAACATTTTATATGTTGATGGGCATATTTTAATCACGAGGAAGCAGTACAACAAAATTTATTGGGCATATTTACTATATTAAAAGGACATAGATATTTGCGATTACGAAAGAAGTATTTTATATTAAGGCAACGATCATAAGGAAGTTTCTGGATGTCTTGTTGGAGTATTTTGGAATAAGAACACCTCATCAGGATCTTATATTGAATATAACCTGGTGGTATACACTGAAAGATTGGATCAAAAGCGGATCAGCGACAAGTAGGAAATATTCCTGTGGGTTTCGTCTAAAGAAGATGTTGAAATTGTGATTTTCTTAATTTTACGTAACTATCAGGTATTTTAGAGAAAATTGTAATATATAAATTTGTTAAAGGTATAACATTTCTTGAAGTCACTAATCTATACATCATTTATTCACGTCATTTCAAATGTCATACTATTTTCCTTTTATATGTCAGTTTTTAAAGTTATATTTGTAAATCTTGTAACTTATTCAATTTAGATCTTGACATAGGTACGAAATTATATCATTTAAATATATTTATACACATAAATTTGACTCTTCGTTTTATTTCATGTATTCGTAAGAGTTTGTCTGTGTATCGAGAACTTACTTCGTGACCCTTTGAGAATAAGTAGTTTTCGTGCATTTACTATCATTGATAACTTAACTATCGTATTTTTCTTGAGCTAGCCATTCTGTCATTACATTTTATTTGACAATTATTATTATTATTATTTATTACTAAACTAGCAATTCTCCACGGCATTCACAGTATTATATCATTTGGCGTCCCAACTTAGGCGCTGTTGTCCGTATTATATCATTTGACCACCAACGTGGGGCTATTCATTATATTATATCAATATATATATATATATATATATATATATATATATATATATATATATATTTGGTGGCGTAGGTCAAGTCCTACGCCACCAAATTTAAGAAACCTGGGATGACATTCCCAAGGATACCTTAAATTATTTAATTTCAAGTGTACCTCGAAGAGTTATCGAATGCATAGGAAACCGCGGCGGACCCATTCATTACTAAATAACATTGTTATTTTTAATATTATAGCTTGAAAATGTAATAATTTCTTAAGTTTGATTTGACAAACATTATGTATGAATTTTACTAAAATTGATCTACTTCCTACTGGCTGTTCGAATTTTTTTGAAAGTCAGTATATTATAAATATGAGCCTGTAATGTGATGCACATAGAATACAATTTCTTAACTGGATATATTTCAAATAAATGCTTGAACACGTCAATTTTATTTTTAAAAGAGGAACCTTTTTTGTAGTTTTGAATTTTTTTATCTTATGTCAACGTCATCGATTTTTCTAAAATTGTAACTCCTAGTTTTTATACAAAATAATACAAATCTGTATAAAAACAAATTTGTATCTGTATATGCATGGACACACAGTTCGTATTTACCAGCTTTTGCTTCAACTACCAGACGCATGCGTTTCTGTGTAACCACTTTGTCAATGATAAATTTACGAAGACAAAAGACTGTAGGTACACTTGCGGTCATGTAGCAAGTTTTGTCCTATCCGAAGACATCAGATAACTTCATGCCATCTGACGGACAAAACCGACCACGCCGGTGCAAAGTGTTTCTTCTCGAATAGCTAAGCTATTACTGGAAAAGAAGAAAAAATACGCATATTACTGTTAGTCCATTAACTCGTCGCCAGGTGGCGTAGTATAGCAAAAAACAAATTGCATGTCGATGCGACAATTCACATCAAGCTTTGATACAAAATAATACAAATCGGTATAAAAACAAATTTGTATCTGTATATGCATGGACACACAGTACGTATTTACCAGCTTTTGCTTCAACTATCAGACGCATGCGTTTCTGTGTAACCACTTTGTCAATGATAGGTTTACGAAGACAAAAGACTGTAGGTACATTTGCGGTCATGTAGCAAGTTTTGTCCTATCCGAAGCTGGTAAATACGTAGTGTGTCCATGCATATACAGATACAAATTTGTTTTTATACAGATTTGTATTATTTTGTATCAAAGCTTGATGTGAATTGTCGCATCGACATGCAATTTGTTTTTTGCTATACTACGCCACCTGGCGACGAGTTAATGGACTCACAGTAATATGCGTATTTTTTTTTCTTTTCCAGTAATAGCTTAGCTATTCAAGAAGAAACACTTTGCACCGGCGTGGTCGGTTTTGTCCGTCAGATGGCATGAGGTTATCTGATGTCTTCGGATAGGACAAAACTTGCTACATGACCGCAAGTGTACCTACAGTCTTTTGTCTTCGTAAACCTGTCATTGGCAAAGTGGTTACACAGAAACGCATGCGTCTGGTAGTTGAAGCAAAAGCTGGTAAATACGTACTGTGTGTCCATGCATATACAGATACAAATTTGTTTTTATACAGATTTGTATTATTTTGTATCAAAGCTTGATGTGAATTGTCGCATCGACATGCAATTTGTTTTGTCCTAGGTTTTGTTAAAGGATTTGAAAGAGTACATTGTTCCTAATGCAATGGCGTAAAACAAAAGGCGTCGTTTTCTAAATTTTCCAGGTAGATTTTTACTAAGTGCTTGTAATGGCCCGGATAAAATAAATAATATTCAATGTTGATTTTTGTTTCCTGTGGTAATTGTCAAAATGCAAATCTACGTCAGGATTGAATAACAAAATTAAGAGTGCGTGAAGCGGAGTTGCAAATAGATAGAATATGGTAAGTGAACGTTGATCAAACAGAACACCCAGGTCTTTCATTTGTAATTGTCGTGACATATTGCGGTAATCAAGTGAAGAGGTATATACTAAAGGGTTCGTCTTTGCAGTGTATGTGAGGACTGTACATTTCTTTATACTGATCCCTATCTTGTTCTCGTTACACCACTGGTAGATAGTGTTTAAAATCACATTGCAGAGCTTCACAATAAGAGTTAGAACATATTTTCTTGAAAAGGGCGCGACAGTTAAGCTACAACAGAAGATTATTAATATAAACATTAAACAATAGCGGACCAAGGTTCGAGCCTCGAGGAACACTGAAAGAATCAGTGAAAGTGGAGGAATAAAAGCCATTATAGCAGACATAACATGAGCGAGTATAAAGATAGGAAGCTATCAGGTCTGTTAGGGATGAAGTAAAGTTAAATGAACTTAGTTTGGACAATAATAAGGTATGGTCTATAGTGTCGAAGGTCTTCACGAAATCGGTATAAACAACATCGACTTGATCTTTTGAGTCGATAAGGGAACTGATATACTGAGTAATCTCAGTCAAGTTAGTTAAAGTCGACCTTCCAGACATAAAACCATGCTGCTGGGTGGAGAGAAAACATCAAATAGATTTATATAATTTATCATGAAGCAATTGCTCAAAGATTTTAGAGCAGCTGGACAAAATAGTAATTGGTCTAATTAGAAATATCATTTTTATCATTTTATCATTATCTTCCATACCTCCGGAAACGTAGATGTTCGGATAGCAAGATTAAAAATAACGCATAACGGATGACATAGAACATAAGCACAATCCTTGATTATAAATTTAGGTAGTCCTTTATATATACATCAGTCTTAAAAAGAGTGCTCAAAATAGAAAATTAGTACGTAATTTTATATGTCGATTATTTATTTTATACATTTAACTGAGAATCAAAATACGAACTACAAAATGGCATTAAACAACGACTGGAATTGATTTCAGTTCAGTGGTAATATTAAAATTTAATTGAGAATCAATTTTTGTTTTGAAATTGATTCCAAAAAGTGTTTAAAGGGAGAATTGAAAATTAATGTATAATTAATTCTAAAGCAAATTTTTCGAATAGGTAATAAATTAAAAAAAAAGACAAACCCGACTTATAAGTAAAGTCGGGTCGTAATTTTTAGTTAAAAACTCTTTCCAGGTGTTAATATATGCTAATATGTATGTACATATTTATTAATATGAACTTATAACCAAGGCAACCTATGGCTTCGTTTCTTTATTTTAAAACATATTTTATTCTTGACGTATATTCCGATTATTATATAAAATCAAATTTATACTTCGGAAATGTGTTTTCCAAATGAATTTTGCATAAATAAATCTCAAATTAAAATGTAAGATTATGCCTACCTTCGTATAGAGAAAACACAACATAATTGAAACTTGTAATAAACAAGATTAATATTCGAAATTGTTGGAGTTGCCACATTTTCACGAACACTACTAATTATTATTTAGACGCACGTATGTTTATAAAGGTATATGTAGATCCTAACTAAAAGACTATATTGTTCTTATTGGGAAATGCAACGACGTGTGACCTTTAAATTCAGTATTCCATCTTCAGTGGTTATTCAAATGAGTTTTGTAGACTGCGAGGTTATTCTTACTTGACTAGATTTTTTGACGTTTACTGAATAATTTCATAGTTTGCAATTTAGTAGTTGAAAATACGTAAAACCAAGAAATTAAAAACATTCCTTCACTCATTGGAACACTGCGCGCCTAATAACATTGAATAACGAATGAATTTACAAGGTTTCTTTTAATTGACGGACGAGATTCACGTTTATTGAAGTATCTTGTTTATTAAATAAAAATGTAGATATCATGAAATGACAATTTTAGGGTGTTGTAATTCTAAGTTAATGAAAGGAAAAATACTAGTAAACTAAAATTCATAAAATTCATTAAATTATAGGCTCTTCAAGCACAAAGATTAGTAAATATTTAAGAAAATTAGACATTAATACAGCGTATAGAAGTAACGATTTATCAAAATTTATAAAAAACAACAAGGATTTAACAAATATCAATAACAAGTCAGGAGTCTATGAGTTAACTTGCATGACGTATATTGGACAAACAGGTAGATCATTTGAAAAACCCATTAAAGAACATTTTTCTTCTTTTAGAAATAATAAAAGTGATTCTTTATACGTATCTCATATTAATCTAACAAACCACAACTTTAACAAAGAATTTAGAATACTCCACATAGAAAATAAGGGAAAAAAGCTTAATTTATTAGTCACTTGAAATTAATAAATTAAAAAAAAACTAATAAGATCCTCAATGATCAATTAGAAATTAATAATTCATCGTAAGTTAATTTATTTATTTATTTATTATTCAGACTGTCGTATATTTTATTTTTTCCATAACGATGCTCTACCTCCCTTTAAAATTATGTAGACCCTTAGCTTTATCACTTTAGGAACACTATTGTATAAACCGTAGTTAAATATTTTTATGAAAGTGTTTGTTCATAGACATTTAAGTAATAAAAACTACCCATTCCTTCAACTATTCAAAACATGTGTTTGTTACGGTACATTTATGTAAAGATATGTCCATAAGTTAGTTATATATCTGACGAAGTTGCTGTGGAGCGAAACCATCGTTACTGTGTAAAGTAAAAAGTAGTGAAATTCATTAAAATTTGTTTTATTTTATCCCGATAATAGTTATAATGGAATTTCATCAAGTCAAGGCTGAAATAATAATCAAAGTACCCTAAAAATATTATCCTGCGCAATCTTATAATGAAACCCATTGATCTAATTTCTGCAGTTCAACTATCAAGAAGATTATTAGGTTATTAAATTGTAATAACGAATCAAATCAAACGCCTACATCCCTAAATTTATCTATTCTGATATATTATTATATATTATATATCAGAATAATTGAAAGATATATGAGTGGATAAAACCCCACCAGTTTTGTATAATACAAAGGTATTTTTAATAATATAAAATATTATTAAAAATCTGGTGTGAAGAACACAAATACAGATTCACTATTAATATTTTTTGTGAACGTGTCCGAACATATCCCTCCCCAGAGACGCAGATACGTATTTCGCCTTTCTACAGCCTCATCGGTACGCCAAAGCTGGAGAAAGAATATGTTCAGACACATTCACAAAAAAGAACCACATCACCATATCACAGAAATTATCCAGACCGAGCGTAGAAGTAAATTCAGCGCTGAATTTTGGTTATGTGGACAGAGCGAGGTACTTCGGCTGTCTGAGAACAGGCAGCGCTGAATTTACTTCTACGCTGGGCCGTACCGATGAGCCTGTAGAAAGGCGAAATCTGCGTTTCTGGGGAGGTATATGTTCGGACACGTTCACCAAAAATATTAATAGTGAAACTGTATTTATGTTCTTCACACCAGATTTTTAATAATATTTTATATTATTAAAAATACCTTTGTAATATATTATATATTCTGGTATATGATTCAAGGCTATGAGAGTAGAATCGGATTCGTAATTCTGGCATACGATACAATCACATATTAGTTTGTATTTAATTGCATATGACAATGATCAACTAATCGAAGATTGTGTAATAGTTTTGCGTAATTGTTCAATGATGAAACTCTAGAAAAGGATTTTAGATCATCCACGTATGAATCCGACAACATAGATTTACTTTATAAAAATATTAAATAGTAAGGTTCCACTGGAGGACGCCTGATATGGAGATTAGTGTCTGGACTGGAAACAGTTGTAGCAGGCGCAATGAACTCTTGGCTGAAGTAGGAGTAGACGCCGTTAGAGAAACGACAAGCATCCAACTTGGCGGGAAGTTTACAATGATTAATTGAGTTAAATGCTTTGGTAAAATTAGTAAAAATTACTTGCACCCGTACTCGAGCGTCTAATGTTTCGCTAGTGTTTTAGATTATTTTGAATAAATTTATAGTAGTGGATCTAACTGGAATGAAACTGTATTGGTGTAAAGTAATAGTATATTGATCTACAAGTTTAGAAAAGTCAGAGTTTTCGAGTGAGTGTAAATGTTTGAATTCACGAGTGAGCGTAGCTCACTAGATAAAATTTACACTATCATGGAAATTAATTTTTCTGTGTAGATCATGGTATTTTCTCGTGTAGTTGACGAAAATAACATAAGTCCACCAAAGGAGTATAATGAAGAAATTTTACAATTGGTATCAGTAGCACAGTCAAGTCCTAAAAGTCCTAAAAGTTCAAAGCAAAATACGAGAAAACTTACCAACAGGTATGTGACTGGAGAAATGAAAAAAAATGAGCAAGAGGCAAATGAATATATTCTAATTGCGTACTTTTTTGAGAAGGTTTGTTTTATTTATAAGATCTATTAGCACTGATTTTTAAATATTCTTAGCTGAAAACCCTTAAAGTTTCAACACTATGGTCAGTGTTGAAAATGTGGATATTTCTGCATATAAAAAATTACTGGCTTACCTGAAACGTCAAAATGACAGTTATTTGGCAAAAAATCGAGAGTTTTATCGATGGATAATGTAAAGGAGTTTTTCTATTTCGCACACACAATGATCTCATTTTGATACGCATTCGCGGCTCGAAATGAACCTTATTTCGAGACGCAACCTTTCATTATTAAGTGTTGGTTTCCTGATCAATTTGGAATAATATTTGACACGCTGCTTAATATAGGTTATGTACCTACCAGAATACAAAAGATAATAATGGAATAATATTGGTTGGTTTGATGTATTTTCTGCTATTTCAAGGAGATTCGGTGGTGTCCCGCTTAGGTAATTAGAATTATAATCGATCATTTCTTTATAGTTTCTGTTTGAATTAGAATAATAATAAATTTTAAATGACATTCGCTATTTAAAAATAGGGAATGTCAGTTTGACTAACGTTTACATTTCAAAAAAGTAAATGTCACTTATTTTATACAAATTGCATAATATGAAAAATACAAATTTTAAAAGTTATGGAAATGCGAAATAGAAAAAATAGTATAGAAAACTCGTTTCATAAGACGTTTTGTTGTCCTCGTCCTTTGGAAAACTCGCCTTCGGCTCGTTTTCCAAACTTGGCCTCGTACAACAAAACATCGTCTTATGACACTAGTTCTCTAATATACTATTTTAGAAAAATGTCAGCTTCTGCGTTGCTACCAGTTTCCTTCTCTCCTGGTGTAATATTTAATAATTTAAGAAATTGTTCATTTATAATTTACGCTAATAAATAAAATAAATGAAAGAAAGTGTTACTAACTGAAATCGTGCAGAAACGTGTTGCTAAGGAGAAAAGTTTCACTTTTCTTCACGATTTTTGATTAAACAATATGTTACTTTCTATCAACTATACGAAATAGTATATTGTACAACTAGTGCTGAAAATAGGATATTTCACACGAGCATGAAGTTTGAGCCACGAGCCGTAGGCGAGTGGTTTAATTATGCTAGTGTGAAATATTTTCAGCACGTGTTGTACACTACACTTTTCCGACGACCGCTTAGTGACAAGAATTAATTTCAATGAATATAAAAGAATGATTCACAAAATAATGATATATGATGTATTTCATAACAACAATTTGACATTTGAGAGTCATTTATTTGACAGTTTCCTATTTGTTATTTTATGATTAGTAGGTTGGCACGTCTGTTACTTTGCACACGGTTCTGCGACGATTCTAATTGGCCCTCTTGAACTTTTCAGCACAGTTTTAGTTACAAGATAACTTTTCAACACAGTTTTGGGGATACAATGCAATTTGCAATTTTCAGTGCTAGTAAATCATGCGAATTTGTTCTTTTTACATTGTGGTCGTCGGAAAAATAGATTTACATTTAGAGAGAATTTATTAATTTATTATTAATAAACATTCGAAGACAGTTGAGGCCATATTGATCATTAAATTAGAAATCACAGTTTAGGGCCCACGCTGAGGTGAAGCCGAAGCTTGTCACCTGCCAAGAATGTTAATAGTCGATGCATTTCGTGAGACTTATTATATAGTCCGTCTAGAAGTATCCGGAAAACAAGAAGCACAGTTATAATTTTACGATATATGTTCCTATTACTTGAATAATAAAATCAAAACAAATAATTCTTCTCATTTACTAATACAACCTCCATTTAACTCTAAACACTTAACTAAACATTGAGGTACTGCTGAAACTAAGTCACTGCTATACTTTTCGTTGATGGTGGTCTGGGCTTATAGAACTGACTGAATCAAATCTTGATTTATTTCGTGGCGTTGCTCGTTATACTTCAATTTTCATTAATCCCCATATGTTTTCTATGGGACTTTTCATTTACATACAATTTTCATTAATCCTCATATGTTTTCTATGGGACTAAGATCTGGAGAAGCTGCGGACCATGGAATTGTTGCCATGTTTTGTTCTTGCATCCAAGCTGTAGTGTAGGCAGAAGTATGGCATCTTGCATTATCCAGTTGAAAACAGCACCCTTCTGGATATAAAGCATGCACGGTTTCAAGAAGAAAACCATTAAGAATTTCACAATACTTTGCACTAAGCTGAAAACAACTTTCGTCAAATATAAAAACATCGCTAAAATATCGCCTTGAAAACGTTGGCAAAAATCTATTCTTCGTTGCCTTTGTAGAGGTGTCATTGCAGAGATTTTTTTGATTTTCTTGTTAAGTAACTTTGTCTTTTCAGTAAAATGCGGACGATTTCTGGACAAACTCTTATTTGATGTTGATTTCCAAATCTGTTAGCCAGTTTTCGAAACCCTAGGCGTGGATTTTGTCGTCCTAAAGTCACTAAAGCGTTCAGATTGTTTCCAATAATCTTACGCAGTCTTCCGGAAACTGGTCCATGGCTCATATCTCTCCCATTTCTTATCCTCTCTATTGTCTCATATATTGCACTTTTTCCGAGTTCAATCAATTACACTAATTTTTTAATGTTTTGAACACATCTTCTATACAAATATTCCACCTCTTTTTTCTACTTGCGACATTATTTCACAAATATTAAACCTGTTAACAATCAACAATATTTGACAGCTGATGTTGTTATATGATTTTGGCCATGGCCTACTGTCGCTACAACCTACTTAATGCATTACTTTTGTATTAGAATGTAACAAAAAAGAAATGTTATCCCACTGGCGATTTGGTGAAGAGCATATCTTC
The DNA here is from genome assembly GCA_935421215.2 of Melolontha melolontha. Lineage (NCBI taxonomy): Eukaryota > Metazoa > Arthropoda > Insecta > Coleoptera > Scarabaeidae > Melolontha > Melolontha melolontha. Next base: position 10,184,169 of record OW285240.1, on the reverse strand, counting down.
TAAGGTTTACCTTAGCCAAAAATGCCACGTTTAGCATTTTTTCAGTTTTAAGGTTATTCTACTGAAGATGGCAACTTAGTTGCCGAAATACGTATATAGTATTTATTGATATATATTTTGGTTAGGGTGTTTTTATATTTCTGTTTCAGATTTCATGCCACAGTCTTCACCAATTTCGGAACATTTTTCTACTGAAGATGGCAATTTAGTTGCCGAAATACGTATATAGTAATTATTGATATACGGTTAGGGTGTTTTTCTAATTCTGTTTTCGGATTTCAAGCCACAGTCTCCACCAATTTCGGAAAAAAGAAATATTAAAATTAAGAAAAATAATAAATTCCGGATACTTTCTAGACGGACTATAGATTTCCTGCTGCCGTCAGAAATTAATATATATTTTTTAAGAAATCGTTTTGGTTTATCGCCTGTCAGAACCAATTTTGATTTGAAATCCTTTTCGTGAAACATGTTACCTGTGTTATCATGTCATACAACTAGTTGACATTATAAACAAACCGAGAAGATTATTGAAATTGCATGAAGCGCTGGAAATCAAGTCGAAATGGATATTGATGAAATAGAAAAAGCAGTAAAAATAGTAATTTTGTATATATTTAATAATGAAAATATTCAGTTTTGATATTCCTAATTTTTACTCCAAATAAACTTTTGAACTATAATCATGACTTCTTCATTATTATCTTAGAAATTTTCAAAACAGTAGATATTAAGTTCCGTTGTCAAGACGAAACTACAAACGAATGTTATAGTCGACTTGCACGCTGTTACTAAGGGTTGTATCACTGATTTACATGACTGGCAGCAGGAGAAAGTATTTTTTCTATTTTGCGTTCGAAATGAACTCATTATGAAACCCAAAACAGTATCGAAATGAGCATAATTTCGATACACTTTTTTTCATTTTTCAATGTTGGCGTTGTTCGAATACAGAAATAAATATCATTGCTGTCATTTGATTTTAAGAATTTATGTACATTTGACAGATATGATATATGTCCGTATTTTACACAAACAACGTATGTTGTATACAATTGACAACAACATATATATGTTTCTTTGTCACTCATGTTTATATTTTTAAATGAAGTATCAAGTAATGTGAACGAAAATTAGTAAATAATATGTAATATAATATACTTCGCGGATTGCAATATTTAAATTTGAAAATGTCAAGTATCAATGTGACCAACTGCATGCTTTATATAAAAATTAAACTCTGAACTTTCAAATTAAATAATTCCAATTTAAGCAATTTATTAATGTAAAAAACACAAAATAGAAAAAATAGTATAAAAAACTCGTTTCATAAGGCCTTTTGCCGCACTCGCTCTTTAGAAAACTCGCCGCTATCGCGGCTCGTTTTCTAAACTGATCTCGTGCGGCAAAATGGTGCCCTATGAAACTTGTTTTTTAATATACTATTATCTGACCTATTTAACTTCTGTAGTAAATTCTGAACATAGTATTATTATTATTAAATTATATGTATATCAATGCCAGAAGTCTGGCCAAGAATCTGATTAAATATGAAATAATTTAACCAGTTTCGATGAATCTTTTGCGGTATTATTATTTCAGTATCGGCCCGAATTTTACTGATTGTTTCTCTTTAATTATTTAATATAATACTTTAAACTGATTGGACATATCGGTGGTTTCATCAGCTATCACATATATGAAGTCGGTTGCTGATTTACTATGCCCGCATTTTATTTTAAACTAGCAGCATTTATTTTTTGTTTGATAATTTTGTTTTATGCGTTATATTTCGTTATAAAATTTTGAATATTGTTGTGTGCCATGTTAGTTCACACTTAATTACAGTTGAAGCTCATTTCAACAAATAAGTAGTTTTCAATCCTTTCAACCTTTGTTTGTGGCACTATGACAAACCTTATATTTTACTTCGGCGGAATCAGCAAAGACATTGGTGTGTGAATGTCTGGATAGATATTTTAAGAAAAATAATCATCAGTTGATATTCTCTGCCAAGAATACTGGATGGTGAAAATTACAGTAATTTTTGTGAGAATACTTTGCCAGGTCTGTTAGAGGATAAGGCGCACATGCTACATTACAAGTGCGAGAATTTTGAATCGCCGTTTTTCTCTTAAATGGAAAGGTTTATTTTACTGTATCTGCCGGAGTGAATGACGTTATTGCCCGGATTCACGAAGCAATAGCAGATGTAAAGTAGAATAATTTCAATTCTGTTGCCAGAAGCTTGAACTATAGGTTACACACGTGTATTAACGAAAATGGTATTAATTTTGAAGGTTTGTTAAGAAACTAGATGTTTTGTTTCCGGTTCGCTTAACTTATCCCAATTTTTGTAATATTGTATTTTTTGTATTTGGATTTGTTAAGGATAAACAAAAATTTTGAAAATGTTAATTTTTATTTAGATTTTACCTGAAGCCGCCTTCGCTTTCGGGATTTTAGTATTTTTCATTTTTGCCTTACGAGGGATGCCTTTTATATTTCGGATATTCTCGAAATATAAAAGCGATCCTTGTGCTGCCATCTGACAACCGATGTCTCTATCGTAAATTTCGACATTTTTGAGAGATACTTACTCAGAATGTTTTGACGAACAGGTGCTATTTGGGTTGTTTACAGTGCATTTAAAAAGTTCATCTTGGCCTAAAAATGGAATTAACTTGTGAACATTTCCGTGCGATTATTTTTTACAACTTTCGACGTAGATTATCACATCAATAGTACACCGAGGAACTTAATTCGACTTTTGGCGATGAATCACCATAAAAAACCAGCGAATATCGGTGGGATACTGAATTCAATCGTGGCTGTGTTTCGCTCACTGACGAATTTCGTGAAGTTCGTCCAAAATCGGTTGCTGTTCCGAAAATCATTGCTGCTGTGCGTGAACTGATGTTGCAAGATCGACATGTAACTTATCGTGAGATAGAGGTATCCTTGGGCATTAGTGGGATTTTGCATGTACATTTGCCCGTCAAAAAAATTTGTTTGCGTTGGATCCCACATAATTTCACAATCGCTCAAAAAAAGGGGTCGTGTCGATTGGTCAAAGGAAATGCTAAAAAGTATGATCGGGGTGCTTCAAAACATGTCCATGATATCACAACAGATGACGAATCATTGACTTACGCGTATGAGCCCGAAAATAAACAGCAATTGACTGTATGTGTCTTTCAAGATGAGCCCAATACAACAAAAGTTGTTTGCGCACGAAGCACTACGAAGCAAATGGTCGTTTGTTTCTTCGGAAAAAAATGGACATGTGGCAACTGTACCATCATGTCAACGTTAGACTGTCAATTCTGAATATAACATAGCATTTGCTTACCAGACATATTTGAACAAATAAGAGAAACCAACCGCCGAAAGCGGGTTATTCTCCACCAGGACAGTGCTCACATACATCGGCTCAAACAAGAGAGACAACTGAAAAAGTGGAATTAATGGGTCATCCGCTGTACAGCCCTAATTTGGCACCCAATTTTAAGCAAAAACTATGTATCTAAGTGCTACACTACAGGGAAAAACTTTGTCTTTGTCACTGCCTCCCTCTCTAGTAATAACTAGATGGGGAGCATGGCTGGAAGCTACTAGTTTTTGTGCAGAGAATTTC